>JAKOGI010001626.1:0-204914 GCA_029747015.1 Carnegiea gigantea
TTTTCCCCTTTTTTTGGGGGGGGGGGGGTGGTGAGCCAGTGATTTGAATTTGGGAGGAGTGAACTTTAGTACATCTTTAGGACCACTAAGATGAGAATTCAGTATGTGTGAGTGTAAATGTGAGGTAACCATGAAAGGGTGGTCCATTGGTATTTGACCTGTCTTCCTGCCGATGAGGTTGGTTTTTTTTTTTGGGGGGGGGGGGGGGGTTTAAATCCCACTCAGGACAACTTGGAAGAATGCTTACCCCCTTTACCCCTCCCCCCAATCTCTCAACTGGCCTCTCTCACTTCGGTGCCTATTCCCTGAGTGATGGCTACCTGGGGTTGGCAATGAGTGTTGAGGTTGTCAATATGGGACCATAATCCATTTGTAAAGCTTCGTGTTATGATTTTCTGACTGTTTGAGGTGATAGTGAGTTCATATTCACCTAGGTTAGTAGGGTGATAAATCGTCTAAGTCTAATTTGAGGCATGTAATGTAAGGTACGAACATTTAATCCACTAAGAAGGAAAGCTTTTGAGTCCTTTGAGGAAGAAAAGGGGGGGGGGGGGGGCTTTAAGTAATCAAATTAACCAACTGCTTGATTATTTAGATACAATGTGATGGCTGGTTAGAAATTTGACTCAGAAATATTCTGAATGCATTAAATTCTATTTGAACATGTTTTGATACTGTGATTTGAATGAGCCATTACTACCTTGCTAATATTCACCTCTTTAACATTGGTTGTTCAGAAGAGAGGGGAAAAACATGATGCTAACTGACTGAATATAATTTTAGTGTCTCGAGCAAATATAGATTTCCATTTAGTTTATACATGATCTATATGCATCAATTGCATTGTTGAAGTTTAAAGTACAGCTATAAATGAATCCTATGATTTCGCATCCAGGTTCGATGATTTATATATTTTGCACATCTATGTATTTCTTTTAAGTTTCCTTGGTGGTTTGATGATTTATACGTTTGAGCTGCAGGTGCTCACCCCGGGCTCCAAGATCTATAAGAAGCACTATAATCTCTCGGGATTTATCAAATAAGATAAAACATCCAGAAATTGATCCTTCTCGAAGCAATGGGAGGAATCATATTCTTGATGGCTTATCTAGCCATGGTTATGCACATCTGGGTGACACTAGGCTTCGAGGGATCCCAAACGTTCTTGAATCGGACTCCTCCAGTGACAATTCTTCCCTTTTTAGCCAATCAGATGAAGTCTCAAGTAACACTGACAGCAGCAGGGAATCTCTCAGTGCCGATGACATCTCTGATTATATTTTTGGACTCTTCAGTGATAACAGCCCCTGGCGACATTCCTCGGACTCCGACACCTCCTCCTTCTCCTCCTCCTCCTCCTCGTCTTCCTCATCATCTCCCTTGTACAGAAAGCTTTCACCCCTATCCAACTCAGATAGGTACTCGTCTGCTCTTTCTGAACCTACTGTCTTCCATAACGATAATGCTCAGTTGGTACCTGAGGGATCGGGTCCAGGGGTTGGAGTTCCATTTTTGCAATCTAACAGTAGCAGTAGTAATCAAGTTAGGAGGCTGGTAAATACTAGTAGTTGTAGGGGAGCTGCCGACTCCGAGAGATTAGGATTTTCTAACCCTTCGGATAATGTGAAATCTGACGTAAATCTGAGACGTTCATCAAGGAAGAAGACAGATTAAGAGTTCATCCTATTGAAGTTTTCAGTGACGAGGGAATAAGTGTTGATGTTGCTTTTCCTTTTCCTCCCCCTTTTCTTTTTTTTTTTCTTTCGGCGATTGGGGGAAGACGTCGAAAATGTTGTATGTAAGTTACTCTTCCATTTGTATCTATATATTGAAAGGTATAAAGATGAATTAAAAATTTGAATTCATTTATTTGCCGTCTTTGTTCGGATCATATGGATATAACATGAGTACATTGTAACCTGAATGGTATGATTTTGGATGTAGATATGGTTGATTCAGCCCGTATTTCCATGTTTCTCCTCTCAAGAACAACAATCTTCGTCTAATGCACAAAATCATCGAATCTATGTGATATAAGTGTTGAATTAACACTGTTGTAGACAACTCGATTGCCCAACCAATCTCTGAAACTTCATCATATTTCCTGCAAGTTTGCATTAAGACTAACCGTCAGTGGACATCCTTTGAATGCAAAAACTGATTTCTCAGAGAAGGGTCCAGGAAGACCACATGGATAAACAGGGACAAATCCTGGAAAAAGCTCGAACCAGTGAAACCATTTAACCCCTCAGAGGGACAGACCCCCTAATCCACGACCAACTACCCCAAAATAGTGGGGGCCCTGCCATGTTTTTCTTTTGGTGGATAAGAAGAAAGAAAAGCTTTCTGTTCATTCATGATTGCCTACACTATGTGATAAGCCCATGCCATACCCTCCCCATGTATTTAATGTTATGGTCCACCACTCACAGCTAAAGCCGGCGAACCTCCTGTCCCAAAGTTCAACGGTACAAACAAGATTGATGTATACACTTCAGAATTCAGTTTTTGTGTCATGTACTTTATCTAACATGCACTGTTTCACTCCCATGTCTACCCGCTCGACCTTCCCAATTTGATTCCTAGCATCAACAGGCAGGCCAACTATTATGGTGTTTTTATATGAAACTATCTTATAGCCTAGTTGTGTGAAATCAGTAGTTACTAACTAATTGTGCCACGTATGACTTATGTTTTATTATTATTTTTTAATTTTACATTCTTTAAGTAAGATTTTTAAATCGATCTCTCTGTTTGTACAAGTGCTGCAAGGGATAAGCCTACCTATATATGAATATCTTCATTTCTCGAAGAGAACCCACTTTGAAAGTAGTTGTTATATTATCTTAAGATGGATACATCATACATCTAAATGATCTAATAGAAATCCACAACGCATATGATTTTAAGGTTCGAAATTGCAAAATCCAAAGTTCATAACTCTAAAAGCCTTTTACAAAATAAAGCCTTCATTGATGTTTATTTCCACTTTAATTGAACTTATTATTTCAAGTTGTGTTGTGTGTTTTGTTTTTTTTTTTTTTTTTGGGGGGGCTCGAAAAAGGACTCAAACGCAAATTATTGAATTGAACTTAAATGTCATACATGTCATTATGCATTGTTATATTGAAGCAAAGTAAATGGTTCTGAATTCCGGTTATATAGTCTTATCTTGGTTACTCTTATCATGTCAAAAATATAGTCTCCCCAGAGACATTTGGTAAAATTAAAATCATGTCAAAACATATAAATAATGACAAGATCTCAAATCAGGGATGTCAAAAATATAGTCTCTTCAGAGACATTTAGTAAAATTGAAATCATGTCAAAACATATAAATAATGACAATCTCAAATCAAGGTACTTTTTTTTTTTTGTCTTGATCCTCCATTTCACTAGACTCAGGTTACTGTTGATCCAATAAAGGAGTAGAGTTCTCCCATCATAGATTTTGTCCATTCACAAGATTCAAACTCGAGACCTTACTTAAGGAGAATAAATATCAAACCATTTGAACCAATTTATGTTGATATCTCAAATGAAGGTGTGAAACAAGCATTAGGAAGGCAATGCATTTCATTATCTGTCTTTGATACTTTGTATTTATATATTTACATTAAAAAGTCACTAAAAAGGTATATTATTCTACAAAACTTACTGCACTTAACTAAACGTGGGAAGAAAAATTAGGAACTTTTATAACTAAAAGGAAGTCCTTTTGCTACGAGGGCCCTTGTCACACCATGGGCAGCGTCTTTAGCCTCCTAAATTTCTAGTGGCTACCAATAAACAAGTAAATAGACGAAAGTTAACACCTATTTTGAATTCGAGACCTGACTACGGCGGGAACTCATAACCCTCTTTCTACGCATACTACTGTATTTCTTCAATTCCCTGGCCATGTTTCTTGTTTGTTGGTCTCAAACTTCTGTTCAACTAGGTTTAGATGGCAGTTGGTTAGAGAAAGGTTAATTACTCACATTTGTAATGGGACGTTTTGCTCCTAAGAAGGGCATGTTCTGTTCGTGGGTACATGATGATTTACCCTATTATTTTCTACCATTGCTTTCTATTCCTTATCATTCATTCCCACTCATATAAGAAAATCCTTATTCCTTCTCATTTCCTACCATTTTTTCCAATTATATACCATTCATTCCGTTCCTTCCCATCATCCCATCATTTCCACTCTCTCTAAAAAAGGATTTTTCATTCCTTCCCATGTCATACCATATCATTTTCCCTCAGTTCTCCACCAAATACCATTCCTTCTCCATTCCTCTCGTTCCTTTTCATTCTATACCTATTCTTTCCTAACAAAAAGAACCAGCCCGAACCTAGGAGATCTCTGTAGCTTAAGAAAAACCTATAAAAATCTACGCTTTCTCTTAGAGATAAAATAGACTTTTGGAGAAAAGTATGCATCCTTTAGTATTCTCTCTTTTTTAGTTTAAAGAAGGCATAAGATCGATGTAAGAAGAGTTTGAACCTAATTATGTGACATTAAGCCTACAAAAACTTCACCAATTAAACTAACATATACATCCCCAATATTGAAAAAGGGTAATCTGATAGTCAGTCTTGGATTTTTGTTCCCACTAAACCTTCCCCCCCCCCCCCCCAACCAATTTAAGAACCCCTCACCTTCGCCCTTTAAGAAAAGAATCAAAAGAGATCTTATGTAAGATTGACCATTTCTACAACTTTAGTAAGGCAACTTCTTTCTGCAATTCTGCCCCATAAGGCATTCTCATGAAAATAAAGAAGAAATCTGAATCTTAACACCCTTTATTGCAATTGATTTTACAAACTTACTCGTTTTCTTAAAATAGATACATATAGTTATTTAGACATCCAACATTACACCCACATATTTGATAGTTGATTTTTTGAGAAAACAATTTTATAGTTTTGTCATTTGCAATTATCTATTTTATTAAGGCTAAATTACTATTGGCTTATATAAAGCTATATATCTTCTATTATAATTTTCTTTTCAAAAGATTGAACAAAAAAAAACTCATAGTATCAGATTACTTGAACTGACCTATGTTAATATATATTAACGTAATGCCCATTTGATATAGAATTGACACTTGAAGGGTGGATAGCGAACTGGGATTTAATCTAATGGGTGATGATACATGTCTTCTACCGAGACACCTCTTAAATGTCTTGCCTGGAGTATAATTAACATATTACATGATTTAAAATCACCAAATTTTCCATAATTAAAGTTAATGATGAATTGTAATTACTCAAATATTCATCGACTACATCAACGGATACAAAACAACACATCAACCAAATCAACTCTATTAATCAATGCGTATCATATGCATTATATTCTAATTGTGAAAAAAATAGATAGAAAGATGATTGTACATAATTTACAAACAGTAATATCTTTACATTACTCAATCATACTATTTTTTAAAAATCACACATAACAATATAAATTTTAAGTTTCAATAAGATACTTTAAAAGTACCTTTTAATAAAATATTTATCATCTTACTTACACTATAAATGTTGAGGACACACAAGAAGAGCAGACAAGAATTAGGGTTTCTAGTACCTATGCGACAAATTAGGAAACAAATTAAAGCACTCAACAAGCTGAGAGATCAATCGAGGCCCCCCCCCCCCCCAAAAAAAAAAAAAAAAAACACCAACCCTCCTTGGGAGAGAAAAATGAAACCCCATCCACATACTTCGAATCATAATAAAAAGGGCTGTTTCTGGACTGAAATAAATAAATGAGTTGGTATACCAAAGTAAATGCAGCCATGCAACTATGCAAGATTGGATGCGATAAGATGGGATGGCTTGAGGGGTCACCTTTCTATTCAAAGTTGGGTCATCCAGGTCTTTCTTTCTTGTCCTGTCCTCGTTGATCATGAATAAATCTCACTCAGCTGATTTACTCAAAAATCTTTTTCAGAATTTTCAATTTTTGTACATTGGAATTTTAACCAGAAATGTACTATTTGTTTAAATTTGTAAGTTTTAATGGGAAACTTTTTTTAAACATTTATAGTTGGTGAATTTTTGTCTGCCTTTTTGATAAAAAAGCCAAAGAAATTGCTATGTGATACCTTGTAGTTTGCATTTCGATAAATTGTCTCATGAAATGTTGTTCACTGATGATCAATATTGAATATTAGGATGTTACAACCAAAACGTATCACCAAGTGCTCATAAATGTCGGTTCTTAAGTGTTAATCGGTGCTAAATGTTTATGACAAGTTGAAAGAACATGTAACAATATATTCCAATCGAATTTCAGTAAAAGAATACCTATTGAGAGCATGTTTTTTCCAACTTATGTGCTTATTGTTGCACTATTAAAAAAGTTCATATTAACGACGAAATTCAGCAACGGAAAAAATCAACGACAGATTTGCCGACTGAAAAAGAGTTTTACAAATAAGTCAGATTGTGCGACAGATATGGCGACGGAATTGTTAATCCGTCGCCAAATTTAAAATTTTTTTCGTGATAAAATGGGTGACAGAATTTCCGTCTCCTAAAAAAAAAAAATTGAATTTTTTTTTTAAAAAATGGGGGTGGCGACGGAATTCCCGTTGCCATTCCATCGCCACCCCATTTAATTTCCCAGCCCAGCAGCTCTTCCTCTTTCATTCCTGCGATAGCTTCGAGAAGAGAGAGAGAGAGGGAGTGGCGACTGCACAAACCCCGCCCGCCGGCCGTCTCCCGCCCATCCAAGCCACCGCCGGCCGTCACCGCTGGCCGTCGCCTATCACCGTCGGCCGCCCCTCACGGCCGGTTTTTTGGAGTAGTTTGAGGTATTTTTCTCAACTAAATTACTTGTGATTTCTACAAATTTTTGTATTACATTGTTAGAATTTTATAGTTAATTCATATTTATGTTGAAATGTGGTGTTTGTATGAGGTTATTGCTTTAATTTGGCTCAAGATTGGGGTAAATGCGATTTAGGGTTTAGGTTTGGTAGTTTGAAGTTAAAGTTTGAAATGTTGGTAGAATGCAATGGTTTAATTGATAATGTTGTTGAAATGTACTATTTGTGTGAGCTTATTGTGCTAATTCGTTACAAGAATTTGGTAAATGCGATTTAGGGTTGAGGTTTGATAGTTTGAAATTGAAATTTCATATGTTGGTGGAATGAAATGTTTTAATTGATAATGTTGTTGAAATTTGATTGGAGATTTTGCTCAATGCAATTTAGGATTTAGATTTGATGATGTGAACTTGAAAGTTGATATGTTGTGGTAGATTAAGATGCATTAGTTTATAATTTTGTTCGAATGCGATATTTGTTTGAAGTTGTAGCTCATATTTGTTTAAAGATTTCGTTTCTAATGCAATATACACTTAGATTTGGTAATTTTAAGTTCAACTTTGATATATCGGTGGAATAAAATGGTCAACTATGTATGAATTATTAGTTTTGTGATATTCATAACAATGTACATAATTTTAAAGTACGCAATTATGTACGCAATTTTAAAGTACGCAAATGTCATATGTTAGTTTTTTTTTTTTTTTTTTGGTTGCATGTGGAAATTTTAAAGTAAACATATATAATATATAATTGCGTAATTTATGTAATTATTATAATGTTGATTAAAATTAATTCTTATCAAATACCTTATGTGGTTATTGTTATTGGAGCAGAATATGAATGATCCTCCACATCGTAGGTGGATGTATAATAGATTACTGCCTGATCGTAGTGGTTATACGCAAGAATTCTTAGATGGAGTAAACGAATTCGATCAATTTACACGTAGACAGACAGAGTTTATGAATGCAGGAAAGTATAGAAGTCCTTGTGCGAAATGCAGAAATAGGGTGTACTTGACACCTGATGATGTCAAGATACACCTTATGTATAAGAGTTTTGTGCAAGGGTATTGATTTTGGATAAGTCATGGGGAAATAGAACTTTAGCAATATGATTCTGGGTATTCAAATAGTGAAATTTTCGAAGTTGGAGGTTCAAATCATATTAATAATGACTATTCTGAATCCTACATAGATTGGATGGAGGACATGGTTGATGATGCTATAATAGCAAATCAAAATGTAAGGGAAGCAGGGTCAAGCACTTGCAGAGAACCATTTTATAATATGGTTCAAGTTGCTCAATAACCCTTATATGATGGTTGCTCCACCCACAGTGAGCTATCTGCGGCGGTGAGACTGTTGAGTATTAAATTTGATTATAATATGCTTCAAAATTGTTTCAATGAAATTGTTCAATTAAAGAAAGAGATGTGTCCCCCTAACAACCGCGTGCCGAACAACTATAAGCAAACGACGAAGGTTGTTAAAGATCTCGGCAACAATGTGGTCCAAATTGATTGTTGCCGGAAAGGTTACATGCTATTTTACAAAGAGGATGCAAACCTGGATGCGTACAAGTTTTGTGGGCATTCAAGATGGAAAAGGCAAAGGTCACAACAAAGGAATCAGAATCCATTGCCATACTCAAGGATGCATTACTTGCCGTTAAAACCTCGACTGCAGAGGTTGTACACATCAAGAAGTAGTGCAGAGGATATGAGATGGCATTATGAATATCGATGTGAGGACGGTGTTTTATGTCATCTATCAGATGGGGCAGCATGGAAACATTTCGATACCAAGTACCCTGAATTTGCTGCAGAGCCTTGGAATGTGATGCTTGGCTTATGTACTAATGGATTTAATCCTTACACATTGTCTTCAAGATCATACTCCATTTGACCGGTAGTCGTTACACCTTGTAACCTCCCCCCTGAAATGTGTATGATCATACCGTTTATGTTCTTGACTTGTGCAATTCCTCGGCCCAAAAATTCCAAGAACAAGATAGATGTATATTTACAACCTCTTGTTGGTGAGTTGAAAGAGTTGTGGGATGTTGGAGTTGAGACTTATGACAGTTCTACGAGGCATACATTTCAGATGACGGCTGCACTTATGTAGACCATCAATAATTTTCCCGCATATGGAATGTTATCTGGGTGGAATACTAATGACCAATTGACATGTCCCGTATGTATGAAACAACAAAAGACTTTGAGATTGAGAAATTGAGGTAAATTCTCATGGTTTGACTGTTATCGGTGTTTTTTGCTAAGGAATCATGTGTTCAGAAGAAATAGAACAACATTTAGGAAATGTAGAACTATTACAGGGGGTCCTCCTCGCCGACTATTTGGGGAAGAATTTTATGCCAAGGTGGAAGATTACCCAATGGTAAGTACAAATGGTGACTTTGTCATATCAGGATTTAAGGAAAATGAGCACAACTGGACGAAGAAGAGCATATTCTGGGAATTGCCTTATTAGCAACACCAACTGCTCCGTCATAATTTGGATGTGATGCACATTGAAAAGAACTTCTTCGAGAACATTATCAACACTGTTATGAATATTCATGGGAAAACAAAGGATAATGTCAAATCAAGAATGAATGTTGTAGAAATATGTGATAGACCAGAATTACATTTACATTCAGGCCCAAGTGGTAAGTCGGTTAAACCAAAAGCGAAATTCGTACTTCCTGTGGATAAACGAAGAGAGTTGTGTGAATGGGTGAAGGAGTTTCAAATGCCTGATGGATATTACTCTAATTTGAAGAATATCGTGGATCCTAATGAGGGTAAGTTTAACATGAAAAGTCATGATTGTCATGTCTTTATGGAGACTCTTTTACCAATTGGCTTTGGTGCGCTCCCAGATGATGTGTTGAAATCTCTTATTGAGATAAGCCAGTTTTTCAAGAATTTATGCTCAACAACATTGCGGGAGGATATGCTTGAGGAATTGCATCGCAACATTATCATCACTTTATGTAAGTTGGAGACCATTTTCCCTCCTGACTTTTTCAGTGTAATGGAGCACCTGCTAGTGCATTTGGTAGAAGAGGCTCAACTAGGTAGTCCAGTACAATACCGATGGATGTATCCATTTGAGAGGTAAATTATACTATAATCGATGAAACCTTATATGAATTCTTATATGTGGAATCACTTAGAAGTGAATGCAATTGTGAATTTGGTAGGTTCTTTGATCGATTGAAGAAAAAGATAAAGCAACAAGCATGTCCTGAAGGTTCAATCACATAAGCATACCTAGAGGCAGAGAGGACATTCTTCGCCTCCTATTACTTCGACTCTAATATGCCCTCCATGCGCTCTAGGTGCAGGAGAAATGAGGATGACGATGAACATATTAACCATTTTTCAACTCTGTCCGTATTTGCACCGCAAGGGACCGCTATTGGTAGGAAAAGATCAAGGTATCTCACAGATACCGAACATGTTGCTGCCCATCTTCATGTGCTGTTAAATTGTGATAAAGTTAAACCTTATATAGGGTGAGTGGTATGTTTACTTCCAATTGAATTTATCATTCAGAGCGCAAGTATATTAATAGGCTTCATAAAATGTGATAGAATTTTCACAGAACAAGTCAGAACTGCACATCCCAATGTCAGGGACGCAGATGTCGACACCATCATCGAAACTCATTTCGCAGATTGGTTTAGTGAGAATGTAAGTATTATAACTCATTTATTCATAATTTTAACATAACAGTTAATTAGGTGCATTGTATTAATTAAAACCACATATTATGTCACCTTAAGTGCATTATATTCAACTATTTGAGACCGACAAACATTGCTACTTGAGCCAATTGGCTGTGAAGTCAAAGCGGTATGTGTCGACGTGGACGACATATAGAGTAAATGGATTCAAATTCCACACAGAAGCGCGAAGTGTCGGGAAGAGAACATATAATTGTGGTGTTGGTGTTTGGGGCACTGGGGAAGGCAATATTGAGAATGATTATTATGGTGTATTGAAGGATATTGTCCAAATTGAGTACGTAGGCGAACCACTTAAACGATGTGTGCTCTTCAGTTGTGAATGGTTCGACCCCACATTGAATTGTGGGACACGATCTCAAAAACTAAGCAACCTTATTGAGGTTCACCGTACAAAAAGGTACCGAAAGTACGACCCATTTATCTTCCCAAATACCGCATCACAAATATACTTCATGCCACATGCAGATCGTTCAAGGGATAGGGCCAATTGGCTTGTTGTCATACCAACCAAACCAAGGGCGAGAGTGGATCAGCAGTATACTCTACCTACTGCGTACTAATAAACGGACATGACGACTATCGTCGAACCTGTGAATGACGCCATCCCTGCATTATTAGTGGATGAAAGTGCACCATCGGAAGAGGTTAATGATGAAATAGGGTTTTCATTCATTCAAGGTAATGACGAGATAGATGAGGTAGAGAATGATGAGGATGATGAAGAGGGGGAGTGGGATGACGGTAATGAAATAGATAAAGTTGAAGAAAATTTGCATTTGTATGAAGATGATGACGATGACATTGATGATGATGAGGATGTAGATGATTGAGTGGTTATGAATTTTTATGCATTTGAGTACTTTGCATATCAAACAATTGGTTGTGGCTTTACTTATATTGTATGAATGAGTTTTGCAAAATATGTGTAACCTACGTACCTATTATAATGTACGAGGAAAACGATTTATATGTGCAATCATTATATATTTGTACTTGCCTTTGTTGTCACCTATTTCAGGTATGGATTCAAGTTCTCGTTGAAGTAAGTCCTCCCCTCGAGGTAGAGGACGAGGGTGTAGGAGCTCTGCTGTAGATCCGACCACAATGGACATTAATCCATCTTCCTCTCATGTACCTCATATATCAGTTCAGTCAAGAGCCACAATGGTTGCTTACATACCAGGTATTTCAGGACCACTGTCTCCCCCATTTGGGGCTTTCCATCATCAGACCTCATACATTCCTAACCAAAGCACCATGTACGGTCAATTTGCCTACAACATTCCTCCAAACCCCATGTTGTTCACACTGTACAGCCTACTCCCCAACCCACTTACCCTAACACAAATCAGTCCCAAGAGTACATTGCAAGTGGTGAAAGTAAAGCACAATCCAGTCATGGGAGCACTCGAGCTAAGACTTGGATTGAGCCAGATGGTAACGGGTAAGACTTCATTTGTTACATCTTATGAAGTACTACATGAATTTTGCATAACAAGTAATCAATTTGGTGTGTTACGTTCAATTAGGTTTCTCCCCAACAATGGTGTTGTTAGTAGAATTTCGCTCATATTTCAAAGCAAATTTGACGGAGCTTGGCCTAGTTGGAGCAAAGTGCCCAAACCAATACGAGATTTGTGGTTTGGAGAGTTCAAGGTAATTACAGTGATTGCGTATTAACAGTTTCTGTGAACGTGATAAATTACTATTGTTAATGTGTTTTTTGTTTTCATAATTGCATAAGTGGTTTACTTGGGATCCGGTCCATGAGGACCGTATAAGAAGGAATTTTGAAAACCGAGGCAATGCACGCTTGAGAGATTTTTTTGACAAAGTAAGGAATCATAACAAGAAGCATGTTTAACTCAATGATGCTCAATGGGAGGGACTCCAATAGCACTGGGCGAATGAACATTACAAGAAATTGCGTGAAACAGCCCAGATGAACCAACTGGGAACTCCAGAAAGTGGTGGCTCATTTCCCCACACCTGTGGCTCGATCCCTATACATGAGCATAGGCGGCGTCTGGTAAATGAATTAATGTTTGCTATGTATTTGTTTAAGTTTAATACTGTATTTTGTGTTGTACTTGACATCATTGTTTCTGGCACGTACATAGAGGGAATAACTTGGGACGGAGTCCACTATTGTTGAATTATTCAGTCGCACTCACAAACTCCATGGCAAAGAAGATGCCCCTTGGGTTGACAAGAAATCACAACAAATATATGTAAGCAATTAGCTATTCTCAATCTTCATTGGTAGTTCAACATTAACTTGTGAACTGTATTTTAAGTAATTGTAATATGCATGATTTCGTGCGCATGTTGTGGTATTGTAGGAATCCTTTGAACGTGATTTTCAAAATCTTATCAACTCTCAAGGGATCGGAGATGGCACTTCTCAAGATTCAAACCAGCCATTTCCAAACCCAAATGAGTTGTGAGTGAAGATGTTCAAGAATAAGAAGGGTCGTATTTATGGCATTGGTGACGAGGCTGTCAACATTAGGGAATCTGGTTACTTCAATCACAGTCAAAGATCCGGTATAGTTTTCATAATAAAGTTTCAACGAATATGGTTATACATTGAATTTACTTAATTGCAATACTAATGCGTACTTCACTGAAATGCCTGTTAGCAGGTACCGGTTCTACGCCATCGCAACAAGAGTTCAATGACTTAAGGGGTGTAGTAACCAACTTGGGGGGTGAGCTAACTTCACAAGCTGAAGCCTACCAGTTGCTTATGGAGAAATGTAAGCAACTGGAAGAATCCAACAAATTGCTCACCCAAAGTAACCAACAACTGAGCCAACAAATGATGAGCATCGATCAGCGCCTCCAAACTTTCTTTCAAATGCAACAAGCGTCTGACTCGGGATCTCAGCCACCATTTACTTATCAATCGCAACATAATGAGGAAGATGGTGAGGCAGAAGAAGAGGAAGAGGATGATCTTCACCTTGGTGATTGAGTTTGTTGCAGTTTTTCTTCAGCTGATGGCTCTTTTGCTTGATTATTTACGAAGTACATCTCTTGCTGCTTGCTTCCCTTCCCCTTTCTGCTTATTTCACTCCCCTCCCCCTGGTGCTTATTTCACTCCCCTCCCATTTGGCGCTTGCTTCTTCCTCTTCTGCAAACATATATATAACTTCATTCTCAATTACTGGCAACTTCTGGTTTGTTTGGATTTGTAGTTTGTGATATGTGGAGACTTTGTTTGGAACTTGCGGTTTGTGAGATGTAGAGACTTTACTTGGAACTTGTGGTTTGTGAATTGAAAACCCTGGTTAAAAGTGTTGCGTTAGATGTGATATTCCACTTTTGCATGGCTTGAAATTGTTGAGAACGCTTCGAATGAAATCATATTCGAAGCCATTGGATGTTGATTGAATGCGAAAATCTTGTAAATTTCTCGCAGGGATTGAAATGTATGTACGGATATGATCAAAAAAAGCTATTTTATTTTTTAAAAAAGAGAAACCTAGCGACGGAATGGCGACGGATTGAGAAGAAAAATTTTTTTTGACAGGGGTGGCGACGAAATGAACCATCCGTCGCCATCAGCGATAGAATTTTGA
Organism: Carnegiea gigantea; assembly: GCA_029747015.1. NCBI lineage: Eukaryota > Viridiplantae > Streptophyta > Magnoliopsida > Caryophyllales > Cactaceae > Carnegiea > Carnegiea gigantea. Next base: position 14,171 of record JAKOGI010001626.1, read on the forward strand.
CAGGGGCGGCGACAGAATGAACCATCCGTCGCCACCCCCTGCCCCGTCAATTTCCCTAGGAAAAAAAGTATGTCGCAATTTCTATCGCTAAATCCGTCACCAATGACGACGGAATTTTGAAATTCCGTTGCCGGGTACTCAGCGACGAGCGAAAATCCGACTGCCGTATTCCGTCGCTGATTAACCGTGTTCTATCGCTGATTCCGTCTTTATTTGGTGTTTTTCTTGTAGGGTTGAAACACGATGACTTATTCCAAAACATGTTAAAATATGCTGAAACATGCTAAATCATTGAGGAAAATGTAACTATACATTTTAAATAAGTATTTAACAGTATTAAATTGTTTTGAATGATAATGACATAGGTTGTGCTAAATGTAAATTATAATAAGTACTTACCGTCAATCGAAAATATTATGGTCGTAAGCATTTATGAGAACCTTGATTTGAGTATATTTAGTCCTCAATAATGTAATAGTTGGAGAATGGAGTATCTTGCATGTTTACTGATGTTAATTTCATCCTATACGAGTTTCAAATCCTCAAGTTGATTAATTTAAGAGTTTCAACAAAGCATTTTAGAACTCCTATTTTAGAGTCCTCAATAATGTAATCGTTTGATCTTTAACTGAGTATTTAATAAAAAAAAAATTGCAGTCCAAAGCTTAGCATTGAAGATAGCTTGAGGGCTTTGGAGAAAGAGAAATTACTATCGGGCAAACAAGCAAAGAAAGAAAGAAAGAAAAGGACAAGCAGAAACAAGTACACAGCAGGAATCAGAATTCAGAATAGCTGAGAATGGCAAAAGCTTTCTGGGAAGAAGGCTTTAAAGAACCCCATCAAATCAGAAACCCGTACCCACATTTGACATTTTCTTTTCACAAAAAAAAAAAAACCCAAACCCATTAAATGGAATTATTTATTTATTTTTAAAAAAAGCAAAGCTTTCTTCTGCAAATTTAATTGCAAATGGCAAGAACTTCCTACCCAGAACTATTTGAGAGAGAGAGAAGCTGGCAAGCACCAAACAAAAGCTCTGAGATGAGGTGATGAAGGGTTCACGTTTGTGCACTGCAAAATTTGCTTTAATCCAAAAACAATAAAGGCTGAGCTGACTGACTATCTATGGATATATAGCCAGCCAGCCTCATTCACAAGCTAGCTGGTGAGTACTACGCCTATGCCTGCCTATTCATACTGGATTATATTCTCTCCCTCTCCAACCCTAGCTTGTGACTGAGCTACTGTGATTTCTCTCTCTTCCAAGCACTGCAACTGTCACCACTCTCTCTCTCTTACCTGCAGAGAGATTTATGATTGCAGTTGCAGAGGCGTGCATGCCATTGTTAGCAACGGTCAAATCTTCTTTCTTCTTCTTTTTCATGATTCAATGCCAAAAGACTCCCCCTTTAGACCAATGGGCAATATACCCCTGCACTATTATTAACTCAGCTCCACCATCAATGGATGGATCCTCATAATTTTTAGTCTTTTTAAGACAAAACCATTGGAAGAAGATGAGAATTAAGGGTTCTCAATCATAATTCTAATTCATAAGTGGTAAACTAGAGCATGGAAGATGCATGAAAAAAAGTTAAACAGATCATTGGGTTTCATTTCAATCTTCAACAGCAGATGACCAAACCATCAAATAGAGTTAAAAAGAAACAATACGTACCCAGAATCTTACAGCTAACTATCTGCAAGGAGAGAGAAAATCACGCATAATTAAGCCCAAATTTTTACAGATTTCCACATTGCACGAAGTTAACACCCCCACCCCCACCTCCCCCAAAAAAAAACCTAATGAAAACGCTACCTACGTGCACAACATGAATTCAGCTAGATCTTGCAAGATCCTACCTTGGTAGCTCGATACCTATCCATCAACCCAAAAGTTCTCACTACTAGGTAAGATTGATTCAGCAATACCCGCCAAAAAAAGGGGGAAAAAAAAACTGACCTAAATTAGGGGCTGCTACCTGGAGAAAGAATCCACCCATCAGTAAGGTGCAGGAGGTGGTGGTCTGGCAGTGGGTGCCCAAATAACATCAGAAGAAGCTGATCCCAAATGACAACTATACAACCCCATTGGCCCACCACCGCCGCCGCCGCCGTCTCCTCCGCCGGAAACAGGAGAGCTCGACTCCCCACCACCACCGGCGGTGGCGGCTTGGTTTTGAGCATCTTGTTCGTCACTAGGAAGCCTATGGTAGCTCGGGCTATTAAACGATGCAGCAATGACATACACCGTTCCAGAAGAGAGAAGAGGTCCCACTACTTTCCCCCCAACAATCTGTCCCTGTGGACCCGCCAACGATATCGTAAACCCGAACCCTCCATTGTTGTTGTTAAACGGCGCCGTATTGAGCAAAACAGCGGATAAGCACAGAATATCAAACCGACCATGAAACGTCACCGTTCCAGCCGGCGCCGCCGTGGAGGGCTGTCTAAGAGTGACGTTGGTGACAGCGCCGGAAGCAGTCAGAACACACATCCCCACCCCACGGCGGCGCGTGAAGCGCGTAAGGGAGTCAACAATGTCGGACCCACCAGAGATTTCTAGAATGTACGGAGCCATGGGGGGCTCGTTCTCCCGCGTGATGACGATCGGGGGTTTGGGCTTGTTCTTCGATCCCGGCGGCCTCCCTCTGGGCCGCCGCGCCACCTCGACAGTGCCGCCGTCTTCGGCTGAGGTTTTGGGTTTCTTGGAGGGAGCTGCGGCGGCGGAGGCGGGTGGAAGGGAGGCGGCGCTGTCGGCTTCCTCGGAGTCTTTGGGGAGGAAGGAGTGAGAAAAGTGATGAGGGGGAGGAAATTTAGGGAACATGTTAATGGGGTTATGAGACTGAGAGTAGTGATGATGATGATGATGATGATGATTCTCATCTTGATCTTCTGCATACTCTCCTTTCATTTTTTTTTTTTTTGGGGTGGGAATAAATAAATACCTGTGTAGATTAGACTAACAAATGGGGGAATTTTGGATGTTTTTTAATGGGCAGAGTTGATAATGAAGAGAGAAAAGGCAAAGAAGAGATGAGGGAGACGGAAGGAAGGTGGGGTTGAGGACGAGGAAGGAAGCTTAATTATGGACTGCCGCTGGTTGGAGAGAGAGAAAGATGGTCATGGTGAGGTGGGCTCCACTTGCACCTGCACAGAGACAGAGAGAGGGGGGGGGCTGGTGCATGTGTTCAATCTCACCGCCTTGAATTTGATTATGTGATAATCTCACAGGGGCCAAAATGGAGGAAATTAATTTGGGTTTTCCGGGTTTCCAACTCAGAGCTCTGGATTGTGATAGAGTCATCATTGCTGATGACACCTTTCTTTGTATTCTTCTGTTTTTATCCTGTTTTTCTCCCCCTCCACATCGTTACTATGGGATGCTTTATTTGACCTTTCATTAGGACTAGGAATAGTATGGAGTAATTTTTAATTTACTGTTAATAATTTATTATTAAACCGCTGCTGATTGGTGTTGATAAGTACTGATCGATATTCGTGAGTTTTTATTAATAATCGAATTGATAGTTGATGAGTGGTAATTAATGTTAATGAGTAATAATTAATGTTAATGAGTATCAATTTGTGATGATCGGTGCTGATGATAAGCACTTATAATAACGTGAAAAAAGTTAACTTTCAATTATCAATACTTGTGGCCACTCATTAGCATTGAACAGCATAGATAATCATTTAGTTATAATTTTTAAATATTTGGCGCTCATTAACAGTTTAGAGTTGATCAACACTTAACACTGATAAGCGTTCAACACGCATCAATACTCGTCAATACTGATTAACGTAACATTGATATTATAAATATTAAGAGTTGTAAGTAATAATTTACGTACAATAAGTTAGAAAGAATTATTTTCCTAATGATTACAACAACAACAACACCCCCCAGTGTGGGTTCCGCTTTTGAGGAGTATGGGGAGATTCAGATGTAGACAATCTTACCTCAACCGACATGACTGCCTGTTAGAGGCTGATTCCAAGAGACTCACAAAATATATTCTCCTAATGATTGCTTGGGTAAATATTATAAAGCCCTGTTCTTTACTCTTTTTTGTTTTTTTCCCCGATATGTACGTACATATATAAGTAATAAATTATAAGTTACAAATTATAAAACTTTATATTATTCTCTTTGAAGGCCTCTGGTGTGAACGATACTAATCTGATTAGGTTTAAGCCAAAAATGGCAAACATACAGGAGATAATACACAATAAAGAGATATTAAAGATTTTTATATTCTGTGTTACATTTGTCGAAATAGAATTATTTTTTATTCCTATAATAACAATTAATAAATTTTAAACAACAATTACATGTTCTAAAACCGACTCAATGTGGTAAAATGCAATGATTTTTAATGGATTAAGAATAAATGATAGTCTAAATTAGACTTAGCAGCCTTAAGACTATACATTAGTTGGTACTTGCTAATCATATGCGAGCATACACTCAAAAAATGTTAATTGGTAAATTGACAATCCAAATTTGGTTGACATTGATAGAGTTTTACTAGAATTATAATAGGAGCTCCACTAGAATTACATCATTTGTAATCTTATTCTCAAAGTTTTTCTATTCCTAGACTCCTAAACATATCAGACGTGGGATTAAGAGTTCTTCTAGGAATAGCTTTCCTTTTCATCAGCAAACTCATGTAACTATATATACGTATGCATGATTGACATGCAGAAGACATAAGTTGAGAACAAGAAATACTTCTTCATCAAAACTAATTCTTGTCTTACACATTTCTTCATGGTATCAGAGTAAGGTTCTCTTAAACACAATTCAACATGAGTAAATTCGTAATTGATGATACTTCCCCTTATTATGTTCATCCTTCTGAGGGATCAGGAACTACAATCACAGCAGTAGTTTTTGATGGAAATAATTATGATCTTTGGGAGAAGACGGTTATGACAGCTTTGAGATCAAAAAATAAACTAGGTTTCATCAATGGAACCTTGAAGTTGAAAGAGACCGTCGAACCTGCGGAAGTGCAAGCATGGGACATGGTGAATTCTACGATCTGCTCATGGCTCTTGAATATCATCGACCCAAAAATGCGACCCACCATAGCTTATGCAAATACCGCAAAAATCATGTGGGATGACATAAAAAAGAGATATGGTGTCTCTAATATCCCCAAGAAACATGATTTAAAGGCTAAGATAGCGAACTGCAAACAAAGCACCACCATGACGGTAGTCAAATACTATGCTGCCTTGGTAAGTTTGTGGAACGAACTCGATGCTATTATTACTCACCATCAATGTACTTGTGGAAATTGCAAGTGCAAGATTGGTGAACCTCTCGTCAAAGGGCAAAGCAAACTAGAAATTCTTTCCCTCTAAGTCACAATATTAGTTCATTGTGATATTTGGGGACCATATCGGGTTTCTACCTCTTGTGGTGCCCGTTATTTTTTGACTTTGGTGGATGATTTTAGTATAAGTGTATGGGTTTATTTGATGGTGGAGAAAAGCGAGACGAAAAAACTCCTTAAAGGTTTCATGGCCCTTGTCAAAAATCAGTTTAACAAAGTTATCAAAATTTTGAGAACTGCCAGTAGATTCGAGTTTAAATCAAATGAGATGATAGATTTCTATAGAGAATTTGGTCTTTTGCATCAAACTAGTTGTGTTGATGCCCCCCAGTAGAATGGAAGGGTAGAACGGAAGCATAGACATATTTTGGATGTTGCTCGGGCTCTCAAATTTTAGACAAAGTTGCTTTTGGATTTTTGGGGTGAATGTGTTTTAACTACTGTCCACTTGATAAATCGGACACCAAATAAATTGTTGCAAGGAAAGACTCCTTACGAAATTTTGTTCGGAAGAAAACCTACATATGATCATCTTCGAATCTTTGGTTGTCTATGTTATACCCAAAATAGAACTCGAGAAAAGGATAAGTTTGCTTCCCGAAGTAGAAAATGTGTATTTATGGGATATTCTTTTGGTAAAAAGGCATGCATAATATACAACCTTGAAAAGAACGAGTTCTTTGATAGTAGAGATGTTAGGTTCTCTAAGAATATCTTTCCCTATGCTCAACAAATCTCTACGGAAATTTCAAATCCTCATAACCAAATTCCGGGTTCTTCACTGTGTTGGGATATTGAAGTTAATCTTCAAACAAAAGAGCACTTGGACGATAGGGGGAGCATTGATGGGGGCGTTTATCAACAAACAGCAGCACGTCCCATCAGCACTGAAACACAAAACCCAGAGCAGGCACCCACTGATGGGGGGCATGGATAGCAGCCCAATGAAGGCCCAAGTTCAGACTAGTAGACCAAGGGTAATCCACAGCAGCCCACTGAAGTACCCAGTCAACAGAGGCGAGAATCTCGAGTCCGGAAAGCATCATCTCATCTCAGCGACTATATTTGTTATAGCACACAAATCAAACACCCCGTCTCCGCGACTCATCCAACCAAAAGTGAATCTTCAGGGACGCGTTATCCCTTGTAAAATTATGTTACTTGTACAAAGTTTTCTACTAATCATCAAATGTTTCTTGTGGCCATTATGAAAATTCATGAGCCACGTTACTACTAGGAAGCGGTAATAGATGTCAAGTGGAGACATGCAATTCATGAAGAAATAACGGCATTGGAAAATACCAACACTTGGGAGATAGTCGATTTACCCTCTAACAAGAAACCTATCAGTTATAAGTGGGTATATCGTGTTAAATACAACTCCGACGGATCTATACAATGATACAAAGCTCGTCCTGTAGTGAGAGGAGATCATCAAATCGAGGGTTTAGACTATACTGAAACCTTCGCTCCTATAGCTAAGATGATTAGTGTTAAATGCTTTCTATCTGTGTCTGTTGCAAAGAGATGAGAGCTAAATCAGATGGATGTCAACAATGCTTTCTTACATGGTGATTTGGATGAAGAAGTCTATATGAGATTACCTCTAAGTTTTAAAACTATAGGTAAAAATAAATTTTGTAAACTAAAGAAATCTTTATATGGTTTGAAACAAGCTCCTAGACAATGATTTGCAAAACTTTCTTCTAAACTTTATGATTATGGATTTGTACGATCATATTTAGATTATTCCTTATTTACCTATAGGAAGGGAAGTATTTTTATAGTTCTACTTGTCTATGTGGATGATATTATTTTAGCCAGTAATGATTCAGCAGCGTCGGCAAAATTTAAGACTTATCTGCATGAATGCTTCAGCATTAAGGATTTGGGGGCCCTCAAATATTTTCTTGGGATTGAAGTAGCTAGAGGACCGCAAGGACTATTTTTGTGTCAACGGAAATATGCCCTTGAAATTGTGGATGAGTGTGGTCTATTAGGTGCAAAGCCTGCTTCTTTTCCGATGGAAGAAAACCACAAACTTGCAGTGGCAACAAGTCCTCTATTACAAGATCCAACTCGATATCGGAGACTTGTGTGACGACTTATATATCTCACTATTCCTAGACCTGATCTTGCCTATGCAATTCATATTTTATCCCAATTCATGCAAGAGCCTAGAGAAGAACATATGGAAGTATCACGGCGAATTGTGCGTTATTTGAAAGGCAGTGCAGGACCAGGCATCTTACTTCCTAAAGAAAACAACCTACAACTAGTAGGTTACTGTGACTCAGATTGGGAAGCATGTCCTGTTACTAGAAGATCTCTGCCTAGATATTTTGTGACTGTTGGAGGGGCTCCTATTTCATGGAAGACCAAAAAGCAAGCCATTGTCTCTCGTTCTTCAGTTGAAGCCAAATATCGTTCCATGGCCTTTGCAACCAGTGAACTAATTTGGGTTAAAGGATTCCTAGCTTCAATGGGAATATTTCATACTCAACCGATATCTTTATGGTGTGATAGTCAGGTAGCTATTCACATAGCAAATAATCCTATATTCCATGAAAGGACAAAACACATTGAAATTGACTGTCACTTTGTTCGTGAAAAAACTGGATGCAAAAACGATTCAGTTGTGCAAGATCCATACCAAGCAGCAGCCAGCGGATCTCTTCACCAAGGCCTTAGGGCAAACACAGTTTCAGTTTTTCAAGAGCAAGTTGGGCATTCTTGATCTACATGCGCCAACTTTAGGGGAGTGATAGAGTTTTACTAGGATTCTAATAGGAGCTCCACTAGAATTACATCATTTGTAATCTTATTCTCAAAGTTTTTCTATTCCTAGACTCCTAAACATATCAGACGTTGGATTAAGAGTTCTTATAGGAATAGCTTTCCTTTTCATTAGCAAACTCATGTAACTATATATACGTATGCATGATTGACGTGCATAAGACACAAGTTGAGAATAAGAAATACTTCTTCACCAAAACTAATTCTTGTCTTGCATATTTCTTCAGACATAGATAAAAGGATTAGAGACAATGAGATTAAAAAAAAAAAATTGTTTCTCCAAATTTTAAATGCAAACATAAAATTATTTCTACGTGTACTATCCAATTGAGTCTAATTTCACATTTACCTATGTCAAATTTATCAAATTTGAAATAAATAAAATATTTGAAAAAATTGCATACGTTTCAAAGATTTTTTTTTTGAGGGGTAAAAAAAGGCACAAAAAAGATGAGTTGGTTTGAAATTGTTAGTAGTGACTTAAGTTTAAGTCTGTTATCAACCTCGAATTTAGAAATTTTGTATATAAATCTTCTGTTACTTTCTCTAAAATTTTGTATGTAGCAATTGATTGCTTAACCAGAAGTAAATGCTAGTAAATACTGATAACTGCTAACTACAATTATTAACCGTTGGTAACTACAGGTAAACTATTATTAACTACTAATCATTAATTTTAAATGTTGAAACGAGCATGCCTTAAATTAGCCATGGAGGAAAAGATGGATACTACACAAAGTAAAGGGGCTTGTTGGGCTTGATTTCGTATCATCCCTTCATTTTAGTGGCCTCTAACTCAAAAGTCAAAATTCTATATCACACTATGGTAAAAGTGGGTTATTAACCCATCAAGAAAGTAGTAAACGTTATATAACACCATTTCACATAAGATATAATACCATTGAGATGACTAAGAATTTACCTAAACGACTTAGCGCTGTCAAATAGGTCGGGTCGGGTCGGGTTCATATTCAGGTCGGAGTTAAACAGGTTGAAAACCCCCCGAACTGAACTTGACCTGTTTAATAAACAAGTTAAAAAATCCAACCTGAAACCGTTTAAAATTTAAATGGGTCAACCTGAATCTGAGCTGTTTAACTCGTTTAAATTAAATAGGTCAGAATCAGGTACCACTTACCTGTTTACCTGTTTAACCCACTTACGTTTCAAACTTTAAATGAACAGTGTGAGAGCCTGAGACTGCAGCTGGACACTTTGTAAACGATACATGAATACATGAATTCTTGGTATACCAACCACTCAACAAACTAGGCTAGTCTAGCCAACAAATCAATAACTATGGTCCATGAAGGACATTGAAGGCACATCTGCCTCACTACCTACAACATGTTCGTAAGCTATTACATCACCGAACTAACAAGTTCAGAAGCTATTACAAACCAGCAAGCCTAGTCCATCCAAATGAGTACAAAACAGCAAGCCTGTCATAGGCTGCCTTTTCAAATTTTTAGTTCCATACTTGCTATCAACAGGATAAGTTTGACCACATTTTTTGCATTCACAAAACAAATTACCCTCTTCATCAGGAGGAAGGAATTCATAATATTCTCACACAGTAGAAGTTAACTTTCGCCGACGTTTTGGGGGCTTACCAACGCCAGCATCAGTAGCACGAGGCTTATACGTGCCTGTTTGAATGGTAGTAGGTCTCTTTGCTTCCCTACTATAAACTTCAGCTACATCCTCACCATTTGAATTAACATCAATGGACATTGAATCTTCATAATGTGACGCCATTCTATTCACATTTTTAAAAAATTGTTGCAATTAGCAAGCAAACATCAACCATCAACAAAATACACAATCAGCAAGCAAAATCGAAAGTTAAAAGTCTTATTGGGTTATAGATCGAAGGCTGCCAAATTGTTAGCACAGGAACTGAAATGAATTATAGAGACAAATGTATGTTAGAGAGGAAATCATCTTCACATACTAATCATATTACATACTAGCGGTCTGATAGATCTTTAAAAATCATCTTGACATACTAATCAAATTACATACCAAAGAGGAAGAGAGAAAGACGGAAAGAGAGAGAAAGGAAAAGACTTACCAGAGACGGACTGAGGGGTGGCAATTTGACCGGCTTCTGAGTGGCAATGGCCGCGACTTCGACTGACTTCTGAGGAGATCAGTAAGCCCTAGAGATCAGTAGCGAGGAGATGGGGCGAGGGGAGTGGAGAAGAGATGGGGAGATCAGATCAGTAGACAGGAGTTAAGAGGGGCAACTGAAGACTGAAGCAACTCAAATAAGCTCTAGCTCTGTGTGGAGGAGTGGCATTGCGAATGAAGAATTGAAGAAGGCAAGAAACCTTTTATATCTAGGGTTTTCACTTGATAGGATGGGCTTTATGGACTTAGGAACCAAAAATGTAAAAAATATAAAATTTGAACTCCCCGCCCCCCCATCCAAAAATCTGAAAATTAAAATTTCAATGCCCCCCAAAAATGTTTAAAAAAACTACATATAATTATATACTGATAAACAGGTTAAACGAGTTACTTAAACGGGTTGACCTGTTCAATCCGTTTATTTAAACGGGTTAAATAGGTATTTTTTCGTGTCGAAAATTTCAACCTGAACATAACCCGTTTAATTAAACGGGTTAATCGTATCAACCCATTTAATTAAACGGGTTGAAAATCTTTACCCAACCCCCCTAATTTCGTGTTCGGTTCGGATCGTTAATCGTGTCGAGTCAGCTTTTGACAGCCCTAAAACGACTAAGATAAAAATTATTACTCAATGGACTATTAATCATTTTAGAATTAAAATCAGTATAAAACATATTACTACTGATATTAATCATCTCAAAACTTTTACAAAATCTTTAAAAATTCAGACGGATGGCCGACACGGCGACAAAGAACTTACCTACCTTGTAGCTCACTACCTTTGACAATAAGATCAGGATTGATACATGTGCTTAAAAGGGTGGTGGTGGAAAGTTTCCATGCTCAAAAATATTTTGTTTGCTTAATTGCAGCCAATGAATTTGGTGCAAAGACGTAAAACAGGCAATCCCAAGTTGGCAAGTTCAATCATCATAATTTAGATTTATGGTTGGTGGCCCCAAATGCTAATTAAATACTTCTTTGCAACAGTAAAGTTGGTTCCCGAATTGACAGACCACTTGATAATAATATACTTAATTTCTGAAATATTTCCATTTTTGGAATCGGTGTTGTTATATACGCTTTGATTATCTCTTTATCAACCTTTCCATAAAGAGCGCGTCTGAGAATAATCTGTAAATTTTGGTTACGTCTTGTTTCAGCTGAACTAGACTGGGTTCACATAGGCATTGTTATCGTAATAATCGATTAGAAACACCTTTTATAGCTTTATTTTAGATTGTAATATTTTATTGAGCCAACAGTAATTCGACTTTAGTGAAATAAACGACTCAAAAAAAAAAACCGCAATAATACTAGTATTTCCACCAGAGTAAATAAGGGTGTATATTTTTAAATAAATTAGATGCTAAGTTTTTGCCCAGAAAATTAATAAATCTTTTGAAAATGTCATAAATGGAAAACAATTTAACAGTACATATCTCATACGTCTAGATTACAACAATTGAAATTTAGGAATTAAATCGGTATCTTTAGTTCATTATACTTGGAATACATTACCCACACAAATATAGATGCGCCCCACATATATAAGTTACAAGGACTTCTTTGAATTACAAAACAGGAGTTTGTATTGGTAAGAAAATATGGAATCCAAAAATAATAAATCCATCAAAATTTATATTTTTGAATTCTAAAAAATAAGATAGTCACCCAGTTCTCGCTACAAAATTAACCCTTTAACTTTCAAACCTTCAAAGTACAACAAAATCAAACAAGGACGCAATTTATGCTGATACGTGTGAACAAAGTTTAAGATATTTTGTTTTTCTACATAAGTTTAAAATACTTTAAATTTAAATAATTATATTCTACAAACAAAAGTTCGAATTCGTATCCAACTTATACTAGAAAAAGAAAGTGGTCCTAATTTCCATTTTCCCATCCTTTCCCTCCTTATCAATTTGTCTCTTGTTCCCCTCTCTCCTCATGAGCCCTCAAGCAAGTTAGCAATCCAAATTTGAAGAAAGAAAGACCAAGAGGGTATTTAATAAACAGTTTTTTGAAGAGTTTTTTGGCTAAAAAAAATTTTTTGATCAAAATTAGCTGTTTGACTTAGTCAAAAATCTGATTTAGATGTTTGGTAGAATAGCTTTTTGGAAGGGCTTTTTGGGTCCAAAAAGCTAATTTGAAAAAGTTAATTTGATTAGCTTTTTGGAAGAACTTTTGGGGGAATTAGCTTTTTGTCTCACAACTTTATTAGAAACGGCTAATTTCACCAAAAAGTTTTTCTACAAATAGTTAATTCAAACAGCTAATAGCGAACAACTAATACAGCCAGCTAATAGTGAACAACTATTTGCCAAACAGGGCCCAAATGCTGAAATGCTAAATACCAACACCATAACCTTCAACATTGAAAGGAACAGTGTGCTTATCTATATTGTTCTCTCTTTTCTTTTGCCCAACCCCCCCGGGTTAGCCCTAAGTCTATCACATCAAAGGGGTGTGCTTGACTTGATGTAGTTAATTATGATCCATTTTCCACACGTTTAGAAGTTTAAAAAGTTCTTGAAATAAGTTGGCTAATATCTCGAATGTGGCTTAAAGAATATGAAGTGACTATTTATGTCACCAAAAATGGACCTCCTTAAAACTTCAACCAACACACAACGGTAATATTTTGTTCTTTTGCACACAACAGTCATGGTTAGTTTGCCGCGAGGGCGGGTGGTTGTGGGATTACACCGTGGGATCTGTATAAGCCATGGTAATAGAAAACTGCAAGCCTTGATATGATGGATGAATCAACATTTGCACCCCACATAATTTTTTTAAAAAAATTAACCCCATACAATGTATATACATTATGATTTTTAAAACGATCGAAACAATAATATCAAGACTATATTCGGTAAGACGAAGTCCGAAATGTTTGGTTTGGATGGCGACAACCTGATAATCAAAACGCGAATACTTAGCCAATACGCAAGTGATAGAAGTGAAACTACAATTTCTTACGGCGTCAAGATAATTTCAGAGTCAATATCTTATAGGTGTAAAACTAAGCTGTATTTTAATAACTACCTACTCTTGTATCATTTTTGTACTTTAATATAAAGATTTGTATTATCTTTCTGAACCAGCCCCAAAACAAAACAAAAAAAATCCCAGAAAAACTAGGGGCTGCTACCTAGTTTTTGAAACTCGGTATGTGTGATTGACATTTCCCTTGTGAAAAGCAAGTGGCAAAATCACCGTCAAATTCCATGATCAATTTTCATAAAGTATCATCATGAGGATGGCGACTTACCATTTGTGCATGAAAGGTTGTTTTTTCTTTCCTTTTTTTTTTTTTGGATTCACAAAATGACGATAAAATGAGGGTCACTCCGAGGGCACCCATGATTCTAAGGAGTAAATGGCTTGGTCATGGTAGTTCACCTACATTACCACGTAGAAACTCGAGTACTCGACTTCTTCCCTCTTTCCTCAAGGTTGTAGCCCATGAGTTCAGTTTTGCATCATTCTCCATCATACAACTGGATCCTTGCAAAATTCAACTGTTGTCTCCAAATCAAGTCTTTACTAAAACATAATTTCTACATTCAAAGATAAAATTTCATACCAACATGAGTTGATTCACGTGATTTAACACGTGTTCTTCTTAAGTAGGATATCAGATTTATATCTTGAGAATGGCGACATCTGTGATGGAAAAACTCCACTCTTCTGTGGGCAAACAATAACTCAACTCTAGCAAAACAAAGGCCCAGCAATACCCTGCTTTAGACAGATCATGCCTTGAAGAGTGACAGTACTGTCATTTGTCTCATAATATGTCTGCCATTGGCAGGATTAGAACTAAAACAGAACCCCAATTTAAAGATTGTAATACCATGTCCATTACGGGGTAACTAGACAATTTGTTTCCTTGATGTGCACGGTTGATGACAATATCACGAGAACAACAAAGGTATCTCCTGTGTCCCACGAGCTACGAACATAAAGCTTCCAATACAAAGTTTATTTGGTTACATTCTCTCAGCAGACTTTTTGGGACACTTTAGTACAAGAACAGAAAAACAGGTCCTTACCACCAACAAAATTACTTCATGGCAAGATCGCAGTAGTTGGACTCAGGATCCTATGTAGAATTATTGGCACTTCAACGCTGGCTAGGGAATGCAGTGGCATAACTCATAAACGAGCAACATATGAATTTGCCTGGGTAACATATCTCACCCAACGATATGGATTATAGGCTTTAGATTTCTTTGCTATCTGCAAATATTTTACCTACAGCAAAAAAAGAATCACCCAGAGTGTGAGAAATTCGAACTGACAGTAGAGAGGCACCATTTACTCAACCCCCAGGTGCCTAAACCCATATCTAGAAGTCCAGAACATTCACTGAGTCATGTTTGCTTTCTAGGAATGTTTGCGACAATGTAATGTACATGGAGCCCTTGGCTTATTACAAAAAACCAAAACGCAAATACCGTCCCACTGGGCAGGCTGAAAACCACTCCTAATCCCCCCAATAAAACTGGGGGCCATAAGAATCAAATTCTAGTCACTACATGGTGTTCTTAGGTGCATCTAGCCCAGCAACAAGAAAGACTAAGTTTGATTCTATGACAAGAGTTGAGAATGGGAAAGTAAATAGCTGCAACCCAGTTTCCTTGTCAGTTGTCAGTTACTAAAACTAGGACAACCAGCAAAAGGAACTAATTATCTGAACTTGTATTATTTCTTTTAGCATCTTATAGTTAAAAACCAAAATTAGAAACTCATATACCAAACCAAGCCTAAGAATTCTGTAATATGCAAAGATGCTCTCAGTAATATGTAGTAACCTTGTCCGCTTAGCAAATTGTTCAAAAGAGTCACTTTTGGACAATATTTTCAGGTTTCAAACTATACCAGGCTAAAGCCAAATGCTGCACTAATTTGACATTTTCCTGTGGCTTGTGAAGTAACCTTGCCCACTTAACCTTGTCCCACACTAAAGCACCTGCTCCATTATTCTGAGCTGAGGTCATGTACATTTGCCGCCCCCCCCCCCCCGGGGCCCCAGCCAAAACAAAAAAAAAGAAAAAAAAGCACTTGCAGGCCATGACTCGATTGGATCCTGAGCTATAGACTTGGTTTCAGAATTTGTTGACAAAATCTAATAACCAAAGCTAATGTGACCCTTAGCACAGATGATAGTCTATGATAGTCTAGGACTTCAACAATTAAAGGTGGAATATAACTGGATTTTAAATCAGAATTTCACAGTTAGAATGATCATTTACAGCAAGCTGCTGAAGACCAGTCACCAATTAATAGGAACAATTAACTTAAGATAAGTCCATTCAAATATTTCAGACAATGGCATAGCCAGGCAATAATCAGAAAACAAAAGTGGACTCTCAATCATTAACAATGACCCCATCTAAACCGCTCAAAAGCAATGACCATAAAAAGTGATACCTGAAGCCTTGAAGCATTGTACATTGGTATTGTGAAATTCATGCTAACAGGTCCAGCCTCCTTTGTAAGATTCCCTGAAATGAATGAAGGAAAATCATCAAAACTGCCAACACAATTTGCAAGTTACGAGATACATACGAGATACACAGGAAGATATCGTACCATGTGATTCTTGCGAAAATGTCAGCTTTGCACGTAGCGTATGTTCAGCTCCACCAACAATCTGTAAACATCATCTGATTAGCAACTGAATATGGCTTAGAATAGCAATTAAGACATTGAGCATTTGGTGTAGTCAGTAATCATTAGATAGGCTAAGAAGGCACTTAACCTTCTTTAAACCCCACTCAAGTCTCTTGCTTGCTTCCTTAAAATCAGTCATCTGTCCAACAGCGCCAGGCTCCAACTCAAAACTCACTCTGAAAATTATCAAATTAACGAAAAATAGCAAAATCTACGTTATGGATATATTGAGACGTTAATGCACAGCATATATCATATGCATGCACCAGTTTCTACATTATGGGAGCAAAACACTTCCATGGCATGAAATCCGTTCGCTGGACCTCAAAGACAAATCATGAAGCATTGGAGCTGGAGGAGATAAGCTCTATGAAACAATGACTCTTAGGCACTTTCTTCACCAAACTTAAGCAGACGGGATCAGAGCAGGACTGATACCTTGATGTATAGGATGGCAGAGGCATTTGAACAAGTATAGTGTTCGCAGTTGCACTGGATGGGAATTCAGCACGTATTTTGAGAATCACTTCAGCCTATTTATACAGCAACAATAATCTCCAAGTGAACAAGCAAGCAAATTTGACATACTACATGTCAGAGAACAAACGTAGGTGTATAATGTCTGTTCAGAGACATCCAATAGAACTTAAGCATAATTGGGAAATAATACATGTAACTACAAACACCCAAGGATTCCATCCTATCCAAATGCTCCACCAAATCTAATGCTGATGAACATATCAATCAATCTGGTTCTTCTATTCAAGACATGAGAGCTTGGGTATACTCCAACACAAAGGCATTAGCAATTCCACATCTAATAAAACAAGATTAAAATTACAAAGACGCCACACAACTACAACCATGTGAAACGGAGAGACCTATCTCCAGTAGTTCAGCCCCAAAAAAAGATATCACGAATAATTATTTACCATCCTTCAAGAATCTTAAAAATAGAAAATCAGAACAGTCAAGGGGACTGGCCTAACAGTGTCCTTTTTGAGGAAATTGTACAGACATCTTATCCTCATGTACATAGTGCACTGTGATGGCACCCCAACCAAAATAAATAAACATATAAATAACACTCTCACGGTGCAATTCACATTGGACAAAGTTTTGCACCCAGTTTTCATATCATCATCTCCCAAAATAAGGTTCCTCGAGTCACCTCATCTTAAGTTCCACAGTATTCATCTCCCCAGGAGGAGGTCAAAGAACTCAGTCAAAACTAGAGGAACACTTTCATGCATGATACCATCCCAGCACAAGACAAAGCGGACATATCTTTTCTCCCCAGGATCAATCCCTCCTAGCGTCCTTTAAGACTGTTGGACCTATATATCCACTACTATTCATATTTTGCCTCAAGCACATGCATCAAACACTTGACGCTTAGACATGGGTATGGACCCTTGGACAAAAAAAATGCATAATTTTTTTTTAGGACATTAATAAGTCCAATGTGACACCCATATGGATACTCAACACTTCAACATAGGTCTGGCCGAGTCCAAGGAACATAGATAAGTATGCTGGCCCAAATATTCTAGTTATCCAAGAACAATTAATTTCAACCCAGAAAGCCAGAAAATATTGGCACAAAATCAGCCATCATATGAACCCAAACATGAAGACAAGAACCATTGCACATGGCATGATCACGTAAACTACCTTAAGTGATCCTGCTTCTTCAATCAGAGCATTAATACGAAAAGGAGGCTTGAATTCCTGTGTCATACGATAATTCATGACAGGAAATTCACCATCTGGAGGTACCTAGAACAAATAAAGCCAAAGATTAAAGTATCTTTGCAAAGTGCAACATAAAATAACAAACACACTCTTGAAGAAATAATGCATATTTCTTCAGAATTGCACTAACCAGGCTTAAAGTTCTGTCTAAATCAAAGTTGTCAAGGTGCACAGATTCATGAAAATTACAATCATCAAGTATCACTGCACCAGATCCAGAACCACTATAACCTGACAGAGAGAGTAGAATACCGTAAGACAGGGTGAAACTGGAAAAGACAGGAAATCAGACTAGTGGGTTACAATGTTAACCCTAAAATATTAGAGCAAAATTAGAATACCGTAAGCCGAACTTCCGCTTCTTCCAATAGTTACGTCCTCATTTAGAGCTAATTTAATTTCAGGATTACCAGAAAGGTAACTTTTCATCTGAATTGTCCCATCAATTTCTGAAGTCAGAATATACCCCTGCAAAAGTCATACAACTGCAGCTTGAGACATAGCAGTATAGCAAAGACAGTGGACAGTGGACAGTGGAAGCTATAAGAACATAGCGTTGACAGTGCTGCCTTTCAGCTATTGTATGAATTGATAGCCAAATTCATAAAAGCAAATTTACGGTCACATATCAGCATAAACATTTTTTAGCATGCTTGCTCAGAAAAATGGATCAAAGTCAGAAGCCCGTATTGTGAATACCACCTCCAGCCCAAGAGAATAAAAATGAGATGGAGGAAAATACTAAGATTAATCTTTCGTTGTCTACCCTTCAGACCTCTATTATTTGGACAGCAATGCCACCTGAAAGTGAGCTTAGTTCACCAAGACAGAGCAGCATACTATGCCAGCTCGCTGGGTGATTTTTTCAACTTTTCATTTTGCATGATGCAATCTCAGATAGCAACAAAATATACCAATGCTAAAATGACATTCTATGTTGATCCAAGCTGTTATATACTCACACTGGCACTGAAGGTAACACTTATCTTCTCAATGATATCAACGAATATTTCCTCCCTCTTTCTACCTCCAGGTTCATTTGCCACCACAGACTTTGTCACAGCAGTCCCTGGCATTCTTTTGGTCCCTTGCTGCATGCACCAAAAATTTTGACGGAAGGAAACCATGAACAGCTAAAGGATTTGATAGGTTTTTAAGAAAAAATACAGCAGGAGAGCAAGACTTCGATAAATCCCCATACCATGAAAATTGAAGCTGGGCCAAGTGTAGGTAACAGAGCAGAATCAACCACAATCGGTTCATTAAATATATAGGACTTTAACACTTCAGTGGATGTGGTTTGTACATAGCCAAAATCCTACAAAATGAGATGTTCAGATGAGGAAACCTCACTGCTAGTCCATAACATTTCAGGGCATATAATATGCATGCTTTGATGCATTCATTCCTGTTCAGCTTTTGTAATCAGGACATCATGGGCATAAAGCAAATGACAGCATAGACAACAAAAATACAGGATAATGAATACTTACTATGACTTCATCAAGCAACTCATAAACAAGCACAAAATTTTTTCTCAGAGATTCTTCGGTTAAAATCCCGAGGTAATCCTTAACAACGCGGGCAATTCGTTGGAGGAGCTCCAATACAAGTGAAGGCGACACATTAGTTCTTGTGGTTGCAACAAATAATAGGCCGACAATCTTCACATGAAAGTAGTTCACTCCATCCACATTCTGTTGACAGGATAGCAGAATAAGAGGCATCACAAAAGGATGAACTCATAATGATAATGTTGACATACAAGAGGCAAAGAAACGAAAATTCAGTTTTCATTGCGGCTAAATTCACATCACACTGACACAATCTTATGCGCACAAAAAAATTTGTATTGAAAATAAGATGTTCCTCAATCCTCATGAAACTAGATCAGGCATCAGAGAATGACCAATGAGTCATCAAACAATTGTTCCATTAGGCTTGAGTTTATACAATAAATTATAAACAACAAACTTAGAGATCCATTTCCATTAACATTTTTTTTCTTTAAGATCAATATTTGTACCCCGCAAATAAGAACCAATCAACTATTAGCGATCACCCTTTAATGCTTCTAACCAATACCACAATAAAGTACAATCAATAACATCCAAAAGTCTTGAACATTCAAATTTTGTGTTGCTTCATATATAACTTGATCGCAAAAATTTCAGGAGCAAATAGAATGAACTTTAGATTTCTGCCTGATGGAAATAGATCTAACGAACAAGTCATTTTGATCGAATATGAGTCGGTTAATTTTAGGTTGCTTCAGAGTAAGTCGATAGGACATTCATGATAGACTAGGTAGTAGTCAAAGCAGTTGAAGTATGGTCATATTCAGATTTATTATCGTTTGTTCCAATAATCCTCTAAAGAAAATGTTGTCAATGTTAAGAAATTCAACTACTTTTATGACTTTGAGTAATCAGGGATTGGTTATTATGTTGATAGAGACTACTTCAGTTGTATATAGTTTTCTGCAGGATGCTCGCTTTGAATCCCATTCCTTATCAAAAATCAGGGAAAAGTTGGTTTAGCCAGGTTTACTTATATGCGAACAGGCCTAACCAAGAATGTATCAAAAGATATAGTTAGCAGCTTCTCTCTCAAAAACAATGCACCTCATAACAGTTCAATCTGAGTATCTCATTCATCGACACATGATTTCGCACCTTGAAAAGTATACATGATACGAAGTTGGTCCTCCAAAATTAACCCATAGCAAATCAGAATTAAATTTGCAGTATGGCATCTGAAAGAAATACCCAACAAAACCTTCCAAGCTCCTACTAGGTAGACAACGTAAAGTTGGAGGTTTAGAATTCTATTGCAAAGCAACATGCCAATAATGAGGAGGGAAAAAGAATACCTACAAAGACAGGGGGTGCCTCCTCTTCTCCATCCTCTTTCCAGAATTTCACCTTACGAAAAAAAATCTCAGTGCTTGCCTTTGGCACATCCCCGCGATCTGTAACACATATACAGAAACAATGTGAATATCTGTAAGAATTTCCAATCAAGGTTCCTTAACATGGCAAAAAATCCTAGTCTCCTCAATGCCTTCCGCATATCATTAGTTGCAACAAGTACTCATAACACACGCTAAAGCCAGTTACACACAAGTAACCAAGATAATAATGAAGTGACATCTTTTGCTCTATCCAGCATCTTTTCTAAATCCACGATTGAATGGGAACAACAATCTCTGCGCAATTACCCGCATGCCAAATACACCAACCTGCCTTAGGGTTTGATCACCCAGAATTTGAAAACCCCCCGTGCACTTACCACCACAAACACAGGATTCACCACTCAAAAGGTCAACTTCACCCGACAAAATTCTGAGTTTCTTTGTCAGAAAATGCAATTATCGCAAAAACGGTCTACTAAACACCCTTTTAGATACCAAAATACTCTGGTCCCAAGATCACGGGACAAAGTGAAACCAAGCACTGAAAAAACTTGGCAATTGAATTGATAACAAGAACAAATTGAAAAATTTAACAGCACAGATCTCTGAACGAAGTCAATGCAAAAATTAGCAGTGGAGGAGACAAATCAAGCAGGAGGAAATGCAATAGATCCGGAAAAAGGAGAGAGAAAGATAACGAAAGACTTACAATCTCTAAAGACAATGTTATCGCCTCTTTGAGAAAGAACGAAGAATTGCGAAATCATTTTTGTGGGCGATGAAGATGAACTCTGATCTCTTGCTTCTTGTCTTGAGCTTCGAAGCTCAACTCCAAACAACGGCAGAAAAACACCGGGAGAATGAGAATGAAAACAAAATATCTCCCTCCAACTCCCCCCCAAGAAAAAAGCGATAGTTTCATTAAAAATTAAAGGGCCATCCAGTATTTAGAATATAAATTTGAACAAAATAAATACAATTGTCCTTATAAAAATAAAATTTTAACTTTACGAAATCTAACTTGGTACATACTGAACGTTCATCTTCCGACATGAATTGTTGTCTTCTAAAAGTACTGCATAGGGAAGAGATCCACAGATCCATCATTTTCCGTCCAATAATTTTACTCCCCCTAATTTCTGTGCTTGTGTTCATTGGCACAATTTTATTTGATTTGATTAATGATGATTGCTTCGCTTTTAAAAAAATGATTACTGGGGTAAAAGTTTGGATTTTTATTAATCTTTAGTTTCATAGTTAACCTCTTGAAAATAAAGGGAAGAAAAATTTTGATAATTTGTTAGCTTGTCAAACCTAAGGTCGTTAAAAAAAATATTAAACAAAATTTGCCGAACTGACAGTGAATCAGTGGTATTATTATGGATATTTTGATAATGTGGCCTTCATAAGGTAAACATTGTAAATATTATGGCTTTTTGCTTTTATGCTTGCAATTCCGAAGGTAATTTATGTCCCTATGCAGTAACAGTAGGTAATTGTACAGTTTATTACTTTTACAATAAATTGATACGGAGATTAGAGAACAAAAAACACTTTTTTATGTAACATAAAGGATAAGGTTACTAGCTATTACATATTTACTAACTTTTTAATTTGAAAATCAGTCGGTCCAGTTGGTAAAATCTTCAGAGATCGAAATTAGTATACACATCAACAATGCAGGTATATCTTGGACAACATATGACCTGCAACGTCGCCAGTACATACAGAGAGACCTAGTGGGAGTATGGACGGATGAAATACTCAGAACTGAGCACCATAAATTACCATGAGTCTTAACGCCCTCGGATTTACAAAATACATTCTCATGCTCAATGCTATCACATAATGGACAAGACCATGATACACAAAATTGCTCGCCTGAGTAGTATACAATACAAAAGATGCCTTCCAATGTTCAATGAGTACCACATGATGATAGCCCTAAAGTCACAAATGCGCGTCGTTTTCACAAATGCTCGTCATTTTCACTGCAATATAGACAGAACGCGTCCATTTTTTATGAACGGAGATCCAGGAGGGGCGGTCAGGCCAAGTCCCTGCATTACTTTCAATCTCCGAGCAGTTCCTGGAGACTTCTCAGAGGTGATATCCTGGCATGGCAACACGGTCAATGTGACATGTGAAGCATTTCAATATGACAAACACTCAAGCATGATGAAAAACGACTAGACAAAACAGCATGAGATCATTGTCTAATTTGAAAACCTAGTTGCATTTTCTTGAGGACATTGTATTCCATCTCAATTTCCCTTTGGCCTTCACCCCTAAAGCTGTCTTTAAAATTTCACGATAGATAGGGGAACGTGTTGATCTTACTCAGAAAAAGTTAGGCATCAACTTGATTCATGCAGTTCAGTTAATCACACATTCACATGATTTGCATTAGCCATTAACCTGTGAAATTTATTCGGTACCATTGTGCTACAATGTTCGGACTCTTCATTTCATGCACGAGAAGCCCACCGCTACAACATAGGTATTGATGCTTGATCCAATTAAGAGTTAACACATGTAAAATTTTCAGAAAATGGGCAAGTTTGACACATAACCGTGTTGGACTCGTCTCAAGTTAGCACATCCAAAAGCGGAAGAACAGTGACAAAGAAGCCCTAAATAGACACCAAAATTGCCCAAGATACACAACAGGTGAATTCCTGACTTTTGGAATAGCAAGTTAACTGTATGCAGAAACATAAAGATCTCAAAGCCACCCCCCCCCCCAACCCTCTCAAAAAAACCAAAACCCAGCTGTTAGCGGTTCACATTTAACTTGCTCTGTCTGACCAGCTGATCAGTCATGGGTATTCTGTAGGAGAAAGAAATGACTCACAGTGCTTGGGCTATCTGGCCTGATTTTCTTCTTTGCTTCATCTTGCTCGTCAGTAGCTCTTTTTGCAGGACCATCCTTCCCTACACTACCATTTTCTGTCTTCGTTTTCCCTGTTTTTGGACATCCATATATGCAATTATGATTTATGCATCATATAATGACTTTTACAAATAGGCACTAGCATAAGGCATTCCAAATCCATGACGAAAATGATCAATAAAGCAAATCAGAACTCATAAGCATTGTGCTCGACTGACATGATTGCTTTCATTCCCCCATAGATTTGTACGCTTGACACAACAGACTGTCAACTCCCCCTCAACCAGAAAAGAGCAAAAAAGGTCCACCCCAACCCACAGCCAAGGAGAAAGAAACAGAGAGGACGAAGAAATAAACAGAAGTCAATGAAATAAGACAGTCAGCTGACCTGTCACCTTAGGACTTTGACTCTTGGATCTCCCAGATGGAGATTCGGATAAATCCAGGAACTGCATCAGTTCATCAAAAGGCATCTCAAATTGTCTTCAAGTCAACTAAGGAAAAATTAACCTCAATGACTTTCACCGATGAATAAAACTACCTGCTTCAAAGCCTTTTCAAAAATCTCCCTTTCATTGCCATTATGTTTCTTACGCACCTGATGTACCAAACTAGCCAGTATTATCCCACAGAAGTAGCAAGGGTATTAAAAAAAATCCACACAAACCCTTAGGGCGGGTGTAAAGCAGTGACATAAACCCTCAAATTTGAAAAATGCCACAGATTGTTCTCATAATTGATAAGCCAAAGTATGGATTACACTGCAAGCACAAAGCGACAATCAAAGGTATAACAGACAAAAAACAGTCATCCAGCTTTTATAGACAAGGATAATTGCAACTCACATTTTCAAACTCCATTTGCCTCTTGATGGGGTCAACAAATGAGCTTCATATCAGAAACACTATTATTGTAACGTACCAAGGAGTGAATAGTAAAAACCAATGAGCCAAGCAGAAAGAACTAACTACTCATAAGTGCCATATAGGCGCACAAGAACCTCGCCGCTTTTTCCCTTGCGAGGTTTAACACTGCCGCTCACAGCCTTCTCATCAAATACCTATTTGAAATGATGCAAAAGAAAGACAGTTATGCTGTATAACCGTTCAATCTTACATAATTTTCCTTACACAGCTCCTAGAGAATAGAAAAATGGAAGAATCTACAAAAATGCACCTGGGCTGGCCACCATGAAGCACCACGGAGCTTGATCCATGTGACATCTCCTGGTTTCAGCTCAGCTTTGGACTGTTCAATTAAATCTGCATTCCTGCTCTCCTCATCATGATCCTCCCTTTCCATCGGTATCCTTTAATAATCAAACTATCAAGATTGACAACCATACATATGGGGGGTAAGAACAGAAAAAAGAAAAAAGAAAAAAAGAAACCTAGCTCATGCTTGTGACCATGTCAAAACTCAAAAGTGTGAACAGAAATTGCATTGCCTACATGTTCCTTAATCCGTATATGAAATTTTTTGATTGCTGCTAAACAAGTAGCTGTATGTTGCTACCTAGACTGGGTAGAAGCACTGGAGATGAAGACGCGTTCAAGTTTTTGATACGGCTATCTTCTAAGGAATTTAGTGGGTTTTCAGCCTAGCTTGAAGTGTCCAAATGTGACACTCCAGAACAAGTACAAATTACAGTATGTCAGGCCAAACAGAACTGCAGAATCAAATAACATAGGCTGCAACTGAATGTCTTGCTTTTAAATTTACAATTTGTCATTCCAAACACCTCTATGTCACAGATCATCACAAAAAGCCAGAGGGTGAAAGTGGAGCAAGACAATTTTACAAGAGACTTCAAACTATGGCTGTAAAAGTGTAAAGGTCAGCATTGAAGAAAGATTCGCAAGGGAAGACTCTCAGACAAGGTAGCCAACAAGTATACAACTAAGAAGATCCTGCCAGTCAAAATAATGATGAAGTTCTTTAGCTGAGTGCATACTATTATACAACGAACAGGAGCCTGCCTAGCACGAATCATACAAGGGGAGATCACGAGAAACTCATTTCATACATAGCCCTTACTCTTACACCTGACAAGTCAGGCTGAGTGAATCACTCGCAAATTATCAGTCACACAGCCAGAATCTATCCAAGATATGCAGAAGGTTCTGCCACAAACTACCCTTTTTTCCCTTCCCATGTCCAAGACACAATTCCAACTTTTATCCAAGACTTCACAGAAATAAGGACTTCAGAACAATGGATCCAACTCAATTTGTTGGTTTTCTAAGCCTAAAAGCACATTGAAACATCCAGGATCACATATATCCTTCCAATGAAAACATTGAAAAATTAAATCCTACATTCTAGGGTTCCTCAAGCAAAAGAGAATCTAACATAACACTTTCCCATCTAAGCCCCGCTCGTGATAGTCATGCAACTTTTCAAACTGACACTAGCCGAAACCAATACATGATTCACGCAGCCATAAAAGCGAATTGCTCCATCGATGAATACTCTGAACTTGGGTAGCATAATCTCACATTGATAAGGCATCGGGTTGCCCCTCTCATACAAAAGTTGGACAAATCCTTATGTTTTGACCACGACCAATTCCACATTTAGGTTTCCAAGACTCCCCTTCTGAATTTCACATATTGATTTGCAGCACCTTGCGGGATGGGGCAGTCACGGGGAGGAGTCCACAAACAGTATTCCAAACAACCAATATTTTAATGTTGGATTAATCCCCAACACCTTTTTTTGGGGGGGGGGGGGAGGATATCAATAAAAGATTTGCAAACATTGCTCATTCTCCGATTTAAGATTAGACTAATACATTCTTGGGCACTCACCTAATGGCTCAAGTTTATGGTAACAAGATAGTACTTAACACTGCAGGAAACCCCTCTGATATCAAAGTTATGTGAAGTTCAAACTCAAAACATTCCACATTGAATCACCTACCTAAATCAACTATCATGATCTTCAGCCAAACTAAGCTCTCTCCATAATTTTGAACAAAACGCCCAAGAACTGAGCAGCTGGGCTAAAGATTTTGAGAAAGACTGAGAATTCCTCAGTCCCTGACAAACTCTCCGAAATTTAGCTCAAATTTCCCAACTCAATTTCAAAAGATCCAAATGATTCTAAGCCCCAAACCTTCAAAAAAAAAAATGAATTTTCCTCTTTTTGCCAATGCCCATCACACAAAATATACTCACATTCACATTTCTTCAGCAGGTAATAAAGTGTTCCAAAAAGGGGTTTTCTTTTTCTGGGGAGAGGGGGGGAGGAGGAAGACACCATTTCTGAAGCTTGACAGTGGAAAGCAGCAAGAAGCCAAGAACTACCCACAAATTGGAAATTGCAAGGAGAAAAACAACTGGTCGATGTGGAGAGAAAAAAGCACTTACCCAATCAATGGAGGAGGAAGAAGAAGAAATGGAAGGGCTTGGAGAGAGAAAACCAAGAAAGATCGGAGCTTGCCCCAAAGAAAGCCAAAGGCAAAGCAAGTGTTGTAACGGCTAAAACGAGGACAGTGCTTGTGCCTGTGCCTGTGCCTGGGCTGCCGCTCCCACTACTGCTGACATTTCAAGTGAATTGTCGCATCGTGGCATTATGACTGTCCACTGTCCAGTGTCCGTCCTTCCCAGTTCCCATCAAGAGTGGGAGGGTTGAAGGAAAAGAAGGGGGGAAAAAAAAAAAAAAAAACCTTTATTTCATGGGGAGAAATACATTGAATAGTAAGTACCACAATATTCTGTTTTATTTTTTTTATTTATACTCCTTTATTTTTTGTTTGTGAACGTTCATTTTCTCTATCCAAAAAAAAAAAAAGAAGTTAATTTGCCTATCATTTTATTTCTTTTTTTCGTTATGTTTCAACTTAGTAATTGGACATAAAAATTAATGGATCTAAGTTTTGAATTATAATTGAACATGATTCTACTTCTAACTTCAATTGTAGTTCATAACTTTATCTACTTTTTAAAATAACTCTAATACAAGTGATTGTACTTATCGAATTCACAAATAATAGTCTAATAGTAGATAACAGGTAGCAGGCTTTTGCTAATAATTTTGGACAACAATGTAGGCACTATGAGTAAGACCATTTTCCTAGCCCCCCCCCCCCCCAAAAAAAATCCTGAAAAGTTCATATCCTTTGTACTGAGTAAAGTTGCACTCGTAAAATGATAGCTAAAGTTGCACTCGTAAAATGATAGCTAAACCATTATGTTGTAACTTTGCAAGGTCATGAATGTAAATACTGTGTAAAAGAGCAAGAGTTGGATGCGATAGAGAGCAGTAAACAGTTAGCCAACAGTTAAAATGAACAAACCCTAATTAAACAAGAATATGAACATTAAAAACTTGATTCTAAGTTAATAATGTCAATGGCAACCAGCAAAATTCTATTTGCCTAGAATACGGAAAATAGAAACACCAACTCCAACAAACCAGAAATTTAGGACGGAAGATCATGTTGTCTTAATACCGTTGTACTTCCCCCTCTGCAACATCAATGAGGTACAAACATGAAAACCAGAGTGTGGAACTTAATACATGAACTAAACTTCCGACCATGAACTAGATTTATGATCATGAACCAGAAAAAAAAGCTTTATATATTAGTGGTACAGAAGCTACATCAAACAACAAACACTGCCCTAAATTACAAATTACACTACATGGTAACTAAATAATCAAAATCAACAATAAAAACTGTGGATTATGTAAGTTAGTGCTACAGAAGTACATTTAATCTGAAACTACAAATCTCAACTACATAATCAAAGCAGCATCAGCAACACCCTCCCTACCAACCTCCCCAACAACCCCCAAATTTGTTCCTCCTTCATTCTTCATGTTCAAGCTCCCAACTTTTTAGTTCTTCACTTTGCCCCCCACAATTCTTCTTCAAAAAATTCTCCCATTTTTCCATGATTCATCCTTCATTTTGCCCCAATGCCACCCTCAAATCTCACAGAATATCAACACAATAACACATCAAATTCCAGACCCCTCATTTGAGCATTGAAGAACCAAATTCTCCTTCACCGGAGAACGCGAACCCCACATTGTGTCCTGATTAGACAACCATCGCCGCCGCCACCGCAAAAACTAAGTCGGGACGGGGTTTTTCCGGGGCCGGCCGCGCTTCTTAGCCCCCGGAACACCCATCCGAAGCGGCCCACTTCCGAACCCTGCACCGGCGGAGCCACTGCCATCTGACATTCCTCCACCTCCACCAGATGCATTCATATTCACATTCATATTAAAGCCCTGAGCTTGCGCTTGCGCTTGCGCTTGAGCCTGAACCTGGGAAGCAGGGGCCACGGGCGGGGTGAACATACCCGGACCGGGCATCCAATTCGGAAAACCCGAATTCGGATTATTTGCATTTGCATCCGCATTTGCATCAACATTATTTGCATCAACATTATTAATATTGGCGGCATTAATATTAACATTAACGTGGTCACTGACATTTGCCGCATCACCATTATTACCACCGCCATCCTTGATCTTGGAGAGAGAAAACCCGAGGGGGAAGAATCCCCAACAGCAGTAGTACGCCTCCTTCCCGGGCACCATGGGCGGAAGAGACGGGATCGGAGCGGCATGAAAAGCCCTCTCGCAATTCCGGCATCGGAGGCAGCACTCTTCGTAAACCCTAGGGTACTCATACAGAACGTAGCAATAAGGGCACGCCGTCCAGAAACTCGACGAATTCGCCGCCGCGGTGGGGGTGGTGCCGGCGCCGGCTCTAGGGCTCCGGCGAACCGGCAATTTGTCCTTGTCCGGCGGAGGCTGGTGGCGGAGATCGACCTTGGAGAAGAGAGAGAGTTCGTGGTCGTACGGGGAGCGCTTGGATGGGTCGGAGAGTACGGCCCACGCGTCGGCGACGAGTTTGAAGGCCGAGTCGGCGAGTGGGTACTTGTTCTTGTCGGGGTGGAGGAGGAGAGCGAGACGCCGGTAGTTTTTCTTCAGGACATCTGGGTCGGATCCGATGGAGCTCCGATCAGTTTGGAGTATCGCGTACCAGTCGTGGTGGCGGTTGTGGTTCACGCGCCGCTCGGAGGCGAGTAAGACGTCGGTAATGGCCAAGATCTGGTCGGATCCTTCGAGAAGGGGCTCCGTTTCTTGAGCTAACATGGCGAATTCTCTCGAACCCGTTAGATCTCGGGTCTGCAGAAGCTTCTCGGCTATGCCTAACAGCCGCTCCGCCTCCGACCTATTAGGGTTGGGGCCGGGGCCGGCGCCGGCGGCGGTGGGGTGGTTGTTCATTTCTCTTTGGGGAAAAAATGGGTAAGAAATTGGGAAATTTTTGGAGGACGAAGATGTAAGCAATGGAGGTGGTGAGAGGAGAGAGAATTGTGTTTTTCGTTTTTGTTTGGTTTCAACAGTGACAACATAACGATTGAGATTATGTTGGGAGCTTTACGACCTAGTTTGGTTTGGTTTGGTTTGGTTTAGGTTGGTTCCATTCGGTTCAATTATATTGTATATTTTTAGAGGAGATAAGAGCGCATCAGATTAATTTGCTTGATTTGGTCAACATATCATACCCACTGCTGTATAAAATATGGTATCTCACGAGGATTTACTTCCTATTGTATATTATGATGTTGCAGGTAAAATTTTTGAAAAAAAAAATTATATAAATTATATTAATTACCTACCAATGTAGATTAATTCAAGTGATCTGACACTTATTATCCTTAAACAAGATATCAAGTTCATGTCTTGTGAACATAAAATTTGGTCATGAAAGAGCTCTACCCTTTTACAGGCCACCGTAACTCGAATTGAGGTAACAGAAGTCCAAGACTTTATATATATATATATATATATATATATATAAACTTACCTATAAGTAAGAAAGGAAAGAAAAGTCAGCAAATTGTTTTGTCCTGACTATTGACTGCTTTAAAAGTAAGATAATGTGTTATTTTTGAAATAATAGTTCTTACCAATATGAATTCTACTTTTATTGGATTTGAAATATTCAAATATAGACAACCTTATTTCTAAAGCCTACAAGTACTCATACAAATAGAGACCATGATTTTTTTTTTTTTTAATTCAAATGAGTCACAAAGTTAATAAAATACAACATGGGGAGAGGGAATTAAACATGAAACCTAATATAATAAAGACCTCAATTTTAACCATTTCACGAAGATTTTATTGATGGGACAATAATAAACACCACAATATGATATTTTGTCAATACGCATGACTTTGTTTAAAAATTTGACCACATAAAAAGATTATGGGGTCTACATGATATAATTTTTTTAAACTTTCTCTTTCAAAACTGTTGAGGCCGGGCTTGTATTAATAAGACTATTATATTGTATTTTATTTTTTTCCCAACCATACTCATAATTGTTCAAACGCTTACATACAAATTATTCATATGTGATGATGTAATTAAGATGCATAATGTTTTATGACGTATGATTAATTGCCGGTCATAGCAAAATATCTTTAAATTTATGATATTATCTTTATATTAAAAAAAAACCATAATTTAAAACAAAAGGAATTGAGTAAGACAAATTATTCATATATGATTATATAATTAAGATGCATAATATTTTATGACATATGATTAATTGCTGGTCATGGTAAAATATCTGTTTTTTATCAAACATAGTGAAATATCTTTAAGCATATGATATTATCTTTACATTAAAAAAACCATAATTTAAAACAAAATAAAATGAATAATACGCCTCGTTAAAATATGAAGTTTACGACTTTTTATCACTCGAAAAATGAAAGGTTAGTTTCCTGTGTATATAATGGATTTATCACAACAATATAGCTTAGTTAGAACTTTTTCAGATATCTATTTTTTTATATTTTATTAATTTTAGTTACTTTAGTAAAAGGCAAATCTAGAATTCTTAAAAATTTAATACGTGGCTTAACTTTGTAGCAGTTGCCCTCGTGCAAGTATTTACTTAACTTGAGGTGTCAAGTTAATTGTAGCTCTTGTTGTGCAATGCTCTGGTGAAAGCTAGGTCCAAACCATACTTATGTAATTATATGCATGTCTTCCTATATCCTGTTAAAATAATCAAAGTTCGGACCATTGTTTTTGCATTTTTAAATGTAATCACTTTCCGGTTTTATGTTTGATGAAAAATAACCCTTTCTTCCCTTCGAATTAGGATGTAAACAAACCAAGCTCGGGCTCGAGCGAGCCCGAGCCGCTTGGTTAGTTAAAAGCTCGGTTCGAAGCTTGCCGACCCTGAAAAGTTGTAGCTGGAATGCATAATGCTTGACACGAAGCTCAGCTCGGTATTCTTTTTTTTTTTTTTTTGATTAAGGGCGTCTTCGGCAACAATGTTTTGGGTAGCGTTTGACGTTTTGACTAAGTCAATACACTCATCACGTAATTTTTAGTGTTCGATAACGTAGTGTTTTGACTAGCATTTTAAGTAGCGTTTAGCGTTTTAAATGGCGTTTTTGAAAAACTAATAGTATTAACGTTTTACATTCAAAAGTAGCATTTTATATTTTTTTACCAAAAATTACCCTTTGAAAATTTTATCTTTGGAAATTATTTATATCCTTTTATGTCAATTTACATTAATCAGCTAATCCAACAGCTAAATTTACCGAACACATTTTATTCAACTACTCTTCTAAACAGCTATCCGCTAACAGCTAAATTAGAAATGCTACCCGCTACCTGAACAGCTATCAGCTACTTGAATCGCTAATTTTACCGAACAGGGCCTAAAAGGTTTTCAAGTTTAATTCTAAAGTTGAAGCTAAATTCTAGATTTTTACATTAGACTCAAGAAATAAGGATAAGAATAAAATTTTGTTGATTCTAAAAGTTATTTCGTACCTTCAATACAAGTGCATAATAAAAAATGAACTAATTAAGCTAAACCAATTCAAATCGAACTCAATCTTGCTAGGCTCGGACTCGGCTCGATTTGCTTTCGAGCCAACTCGGCTCGGTTTGACCCGAGCTTGAGCCGAGCTTTGACCGAGTCGAACCTGAAGGCTCGACGATTCTGCTCGGTTTCATTACAACCCTACTTCTGGATCACCTAGACATGGGACATGAATCCATCCTGATCCAATATCTGCAAAATCTACTTCTATTTTTAAAAAACAAACAATAAAACCATAAGAGAAATACGTTGAATTTAGTCAAATACATTTAGGGCACCAAAAAAAAATCCAGGTGGACTGACAGCTCTCACATGAGAGGGACCAACCACATCACTTCCCGTTTCCCCACTTCAAGTGACTAATAGATATAAAACTAAAAAGGCAGTACAGAAAGGCACAGGTTTTTCTTTTTTCCGGAATTCCCCCCCCCCCCCCAAAAAAAAAAAAGCAAAGAAAGAAAAAACAGAGCATGCTGTATAACAGTAGAATTCTCAAGCTCTTGAGCTTTCTAGTTCAACCGCAGCCAACCACCAAAATCCTATGAAAGATCCGCTGTCTCAGACCAACCTTTTTTTTTTTTTGATTATTCTTCCACCACTTGCATTACGCCAGCCCCGCTATTTGGTAAAAGCCACACGCAAAGGAGAATTTTCCCAACTGTCAAAGAGTTTAACAAACCGGCCCTGTCCTGCTACTATGGATGTATTTGTTGATCTTTTGACTTGGGTTTGGTGTATCCCATACTGATCAACTTCTCTATCAGCTTCTTCTCCGCACCAATCTGCAAGTAGAGAAATTTCCTTTCAAACAGAAATATATCAATAAATATACACGTCACGAAATTATTGTAAGCGTGATATTGACAACTACTCCCAGTGGAGATCCCATTGTTTATCGTAAGCATGATGATACAGCTAATTTCTTCATCTTTATATTTAAAAGCAAGAAAAATTTATGTGGGTCTCCTGAAACCGGTCTCTATGCTTACAGGGGCTAAGGCTACCTACGTTCAACATTGAGTCTCCCATAGAAACCACATTAGGATTGGGAGTATAGTTGTTGCTGTGCATTTATAAATATAACAGGTGAATAACAGTGCCATGCTCACTAAAAAAATCCTTCAGTAGTGTATGATTCATAAAGAAAAAACTGGAAGCCTAACACAAGCAACAAAAAAGTAGTTACTATAACTTTGTATGGGAATCTACAGGGCAAATGACACAATAAAGCCCAAATCTGAATTCTCATATAAGAGGGTCTCACTGCGAGACCAGTCTTTTTTGCTTGGGGACTCCACATGCTCAAACTTCATCTCACTAATATCTTAAGTGAGACAATAATGACTGAAGAGTTGAAAACATGCTGCAATCAAGTTCAAATCATCAAAAATGGTCTCGAAGGAAAGTGAAAATTCGACATCATCATGCAGTACTAGCCATTTAGACTAAAATATTGGGTCAAAACTCAAATGTTAAATTCAACATCAGAGATGAGATGCAAACCTCGAGCATGGGATTATTCTTTGGAAGATTGCAAGCCAGGATGATAATCAGCCCAGTTCTGAGCACTACAGTCAGCCACGTGAAGAGGAGTAGATGGACTTGTCACTCGTTGATAAACAAAACATCAAACAGAATATCAGGGTAAGAAGCGCAGAATCACCTAATCGACGAGCAATGCCAGACCCAGTGTTATCAGAAGTTCCCCCAACTATGGAAGTCACACTCACTGTATTGTTCTGCACATTCATTGGCATAAACACTGAAACACAAACACAGCTTGCAGATAACATACTGATCAACTTCTTTCTTTTTACTCTTCTCTTGCTTTTTCTTTTTTCTAAATGTGGAACGGAGCTTGGGAGGTTCCTTATGCGAACTTGCAATATCAAAAACTTAACACTTTGATAGTTAGAAAGACAGACCACAGAAAAAAAAAAAATATGAGAAGAGAACATCTAGGTTCCATATAAGCCAACATGGAGCGTAAACAGTAATACATAAAACACATAATCTACACAGCTTACAGGTCGTGTTGGAGCGGCTGCATACAGAGGTCCCAATTTGGCGGAGTTGCAACCAATCCATGCGTATATCTAAGCTGCCATGAACAAACATGGTAAGGCACCACCATGAATAACAAGACGTATTTTCCATCCAGATGATTATACGCTTAAGCACAACCGCCAATGCATAATATTCTCGCTGGAAAGCAGTAAAACTATGCAAAGGTTAAAAGCCTCCTTTTGCAAGCAGAATGTTTTTAGTGACAAACTCGTGGCATCAAGGTCACAATCTTATCACAAAGCATGTTGATAAACCCACCAATAAGTTAAGGGGTTTGACCTCATAATGAGGTAAAACCTAAACAATGCAAGTACCTGTTTATTAAGACGTATTATCTGAAAGTACACAGTAGCATCTTCAAGTACTTCTGTGAAGCATGTGATTTCCACACTACTTTCTTCCCCAGCAGTACCCATGGAAGCAGTTACTCCATTTTCTGGATGATCCATATCAAAGTGCACTTAGCCAATCTGTAGACTTCATGATACTCAGCTTATTAATCATCAACAATATTTTTTGATAGAATCCAGGTAAAAGGTTGATATAACCTTTTAGATTAATCATGATACTCAGCTTATTCATCAAAAGGCACTTGTCATTTTAGATTAAACATAAAAAATTATAACCTATGTTTAATAATAGCCTCCT
The DNA here is from genome assembly GCA_029747015.1 of Carnegiea gigantea. NCBI lineage: Eukaryota > Viridiplantae > Streptophyta > Magnoliopsida > Caryophyllales > Cactaceae > Carnegiea > Carnegiea gigantea. The sequence continues at coordinate 49,292 of JAKOGI010001626.1, forward strand.
ACTTAAACACAAATGCAAAAGCAATTTGCAAAATACTTGGCAAGTAACCCAAGAAACTACATGTACGAAGACACAAAAACGGAACACCATCTCGGAAATTAGGCCTTACGAATATGAATTCAAGGAAGCTATTAACTGCTGAACACTACAACTCATAGCTGGTAATCAAAAAGACAGATGCTTTATAAAGATTCAACTCATCTAAACTCGAAGAGTTTAACTTCACAAATCTGCACCTAATATGCACTCTCTCCAAAATTTCCGTGACCCATGCTAATCTTCATCAAAGTAGCATGTTGCATCTCATGCGCAGAACCAGTCCAGAAATTGGATCAGTAGGCTCTAAAATTTCCAGTTCCAACTACCTGTTCAACATTCTCATATAAGTCCGCTACCATCTATTCCGATCTCATCTCCCCAAATCATAAAATGCCAAATATAGCAAAATTAACCCGAGCCCCCAAATCCCATTGGAAGCTGAGTGAATAAGAAAATTAAATTTAAGGGAACCACAATCTTTCGCCTAGATCAATCAGAGAATGCACCCATGATGAAATCCATAGTGGAAGTCGTACAATAAGGGAGAGGGCAGAAAAACTGTTCAACAAGATACCTCACTGGACGTGAGGGCTGCCAATAGCCATAGACATGGAGGTTGCTGCGCACTATGTTCTGGGATTTTGAGGTTGGCAACTATGTTCAGGGCAAAGGCAGAGGGTGATTGGAGAGGAATGCAGACAAAGAGATCCGACGATGCCAAGATATGGTCAGAAAAAGATAGCCAACAGGGAGGGAATTTGCAGCGTACAAGGAGGACAGAGAGTAAGGTCTGTGGTCAGTGGTTTGGAGCAGGCAGTTGATCAAAAATGAGAAGCAAAAAACGAAACTGGGAGTATGGCCCATTTAGTTAATATGGTTTCCATTTTTCTTTCACTGAAACAGGTTCAACCCTCCAAATTGATCTCGAATTCAGAATACATTTGGGATTTCTTACTCACCCATGCAGGCCCTGTCTCACATTGCTCCTCTCCCTTACTATACTGTCATGATCATGACATGGCCATATCCGTAGGCAACAAACATCCATCTTAAAGTTCATGATTAAGGATCTCTTTAATAGCATTGCTGATCAATTACAGCATATAACAAATAAAGCATATAACAAATAATAATGAAAACACAGCAAAATCCAGTCATATTTCTTGCACCTCAATGAACAAGTTTCAAGCACTATACACCACCTCCCAGTGTGGGTCCCGCTTTCACGGGGTCTAGGGAGATCCAGATGTAGGCAACCTTACCTCAACCGACATACCTGCCCGCAGAGAGGGTGATTCCAAGAGACAATTACAGCATATAACAAATAATAATGAAAACATAGCATATAACAAACAAGTTACAAGCACTATACAAAATATAAAATGATATATGTGTAAGTTCAAAGAATTGAACTTTCAATACTTCCCAAGATTTCTCCATCACAGATTTTGACTGGCTCCATCTAAACTCTCACAGTTACTATACCTATAAATTGCAAACATCTCTAAAATTAAAACTAGGTTCACAAGTCCACTAGCGCTGTACCAGGATCATGATGGCATTCACCAACCACAATCGTTTGAACATGGCAAACTAACAATTGCAGCTTCAAAAAGCAAAATTGCATGAGCAATGACAGTCATTGCATGAACTATACTATGGCTCAGAAGTAGCAATAAATTAACAAATAGCCTTGAATAATTTGACAATAAATTTTTGATTAATCACTCATACTACTTTTGGGCTCCTACTACTTTCAATTTGAGAGTAGAACAAAGCAAACTATGGTGTATCAGTACAAATGGATACAAGGTAGAGGAGAAACTTCGGGAAATGGGTACCTTAGGAAAAGAAACAAAGACCCAGCAAAAACCACCGTTTACAACTCAAACAACGTAACATGAACAATCTAGCAATTATCATCATAAACCCTAGTTTCACAACATAATCATCACTAAAAGAAAGTTGGAAATAACAGAACCACAACTAGCTTAGTTTGAATAATTAACACAAATGTCAAATGAACTTCCCACAAATGTATGATATGTAGCATCACCATGACATGGTTACCACAAATCCCTCACTTTAGCCAATTCCCTATTACGGTTTTTACATAACACACCAGCTTCAGTACTTCAAGTCTTCAACTACTCAATACAAATCTAGGTACCCAACGACAAATACAGCTAGAATCCACAAATGATATGAATGATTGAAATTAGTCTAACACCTTTTAAGTAACAAGAGGCGAGATAATTGAAAATTGACAAACAAGTGTTAAAACTCAAACTAATTACCTAAAAGTAGACTTAGGGTTTGTACCTTGTGAACTTTGGATGTTGTCGTGGTGATGGTGGTGGCGGTGGTCGCGGCGGTGGTGGAGGGAGGCAGCTGTGAGGCTGAATGCGGCGATCTCCGTACGGAGGAAGGACGTCGGCGACGGCTGATGGTGGTGGAACTCGGCAGGGATGAAACGCTGCTGACCTGCTGGAACTGAGCAGCCTACCGTTTGTCGAGGAGTCGACCACCACCAGAGAAAAGAAAAACAAAATGGAGAAGTGCGTTGAGTGAGCCTTGAACCTATAACCATTCCACGCGCATTAAGATCAGACGGGATGGTTTCCCTGATAAGTCAACTAGGGACAAGAATAATGCAATTACAATGCATCGGAAAATAGGGAATGCAACTCACGGACGTATTTGGTAAAATTAATTATTTTAGTAATAATTAATTATTTTATTAACTATTAATAGTTTTACTAATAATTAACTATGACTCATTAGTAATTAGTGGTTAGATATTCAACTAATGATTTGAAATAAATGCGTTCGGAAAATGTAACTATTGAAGTAACAGATTTATGTAAAATGACTAAAAATTACACAATAAATACATTTTTTTAGTAAATAAAAAGAATAATTTTGTAATTTGCAATACAACCATTAGGTAGAGGTTCTTAAAAGCTACTTTCGTTAGCTTTTGAAAAATACTACATAAACCTGTAACCGCTACCTCATCCACTACTTTACCGAACACTTTTAAGTAGCGGTACATATCTTTGTAACTATTACAAACCACTAACCTCTATTTTAACCTCCATTACCGAACACAGCCTATGTCTATCAAGGGTTTTTTTTTTTTTTTTTTTTGTGCCAAAGAGTGTCAAGTCCTTAAAATTATATTTATTCATCATACAAGTCGTGGTCAATGTTGAACTACGCCATAATTGTCTTTCAAGAAGATAACAAATATTGAAATCTAATTGATTATTTGTTATCTTATTGAGGGACATTCTAGCACAGTTTGGCATTAGCCAATACAAGTTGGTTTAAATAATTTGGTACTTGTCCCCATTAAGTAAGGTCTCAGATTCGAGTTTTGTGAATTGAGAAAATTTGTGGTGGAATAGTTTTACCTCTTATTGGGCCAACAATAGCTCGACTCTACTAGAGTGGGTGATATAAGTCCAAAAAAAGGGGTAGCAAATAGGCGATTGTGAAGAGATTCATTAGGGGAAAAGGGAAAAAAAAAAAAACAATACATGAAGAATTATCAACTCCTAAATTTGCTAGATAATATACGATCTTGTTATGTTATATACAACCATATTTAAGATTGACTTCACACGTAAAATTTGGCTAGAAAAGATTGACATTCCTGGATGATAAAAATAATGGATTTGATTCTTCCTACATGGTGTCCTCACTGTATCCGCAAACAACTTTGGAGTCTCTATGTACAACTAATGAATCGGGCCTTTTTCCCTCCCAATACAAAGACCCTTCAAAAGAGACAAACGTTTCAAGTTAACCAAGTTACAACAACCCCCCCCCCCCCCCAACCCCCAAATTAATACAAAGCCAAAAATCCAACTGCCCAAATGGTCTCATAAAATGCCACCATCACTAGCTTTACCTGGATCACCTCTTGAAACTTTCTCTACATTTATGTAGCGTTTGTTTCTTCTAAATTACAATAATGTAATATTGTTTAAGTTTATCAAGTAGAGAGAAGATGATGACGATGATGTGTGTGTGTGAGAGAGAGAGGAAAACATGATGTCTAGATCGTAGAAAAATGTAATTATAATAATACGATCATGGTCTAGGTTAAACTTTATCTAATATGGAGATGAGAGAAAGGGGTGAGGGGGCTTCAAATATTAAAAAAATGGTGTCAAAGTAATACAAGACAGGAAGTAGAGGAGAGACAGTGGAGAGAAAACGAAGAAAGTTCACAAATATAATAGTTTATAGTTGGAAATACTTTGATTTAAAGGTATGCAATCACAATTATTTAGGAAAAGTTAAGTAATTGTAGTTGTATAAATCGAGGTAAATGTGATTACAATGCAATCATGATCACATTCCTTAATAATAACTAAACATGGTAATAGAATCACCTTTACTGTTTTGATTGCATTACCACTTTGATTATATAGAACCAAACAAACCATTAGCTTCACCGATATAGGAGAAGATGCTGACCATTGGTTGAAAACCTCTCATTCAAACTGGTGTTAAGTGAACAACTATGGGGAATGGGGATAGTTTAGTTATCGAATACGTGATTTTCATAAGGAGTGCTATGGTCTGATTTTCCCTGAGTTATGTGCGTGTGTAGAATTTGTCCATTTAGCAAATTAAAACTTCGCTTAGGTTATTTGAATATAAATACAATGCTACCAACAACCACCATTGTTGTTGCTTCAATGAGATCTTGAAAAATCGAGATACAAGAAGTCTTACTCTTGCAAGCAATCTTGTTAACATAGACGCCTATTTAGTTATTCAAGTAATTGGTAATCGTTCGAGTATCACTTTATTGTTGTATTGTGTTTAACAATTAACTCTTAATTTAAAATTTTATCACGATATTTATATATCTATATTAGTTATTTTAACAAATGATTAAATTGATCCCAAAACCACTAAAAAGGATATTTCTGAGCACCCTTTTTAGTTGCAGGTGTACAATTGTGTTACCTAATCAACTGAGCAATGGGCGGAGAATATATGTGCATAATCACAAAATATAAAAAATAATGAAATGTAGGTTTAACCCCCCCCCCAAAAAACCAAAACACTACATTTGAAATACAAAGAGCTAAATCTGACTATTCGCAACAATAAAGATTACTTCTGGTGGAGTAACTGGACACGACTTAGGAGTGAACCTATTTTAGAAAGGGTTTATGCAGATCGATAGGTAATTATATGTGATTTATCCAATGGCAACCCTTGTATATAATAGCCTCCCTTCATACTTTGGGGGGGGGGGGGTGAGATAACATATTTACAATGACTAATTGTTCTTTTAGTTGTGGGACACCAGTCACACCACTAGAAAGTTTTTCCTCAAGAAATACTATAATGCTTTTCGTGGGATGTTCTCAATTCAAAATTGATATTTAACCCAAAAAAAAAAATCTAATTCAAAGAGACTCTCACACACACACGCACGCACGCGCGCGCGCGCGCGCACACACACACACACACATATATATATATATGGGGTCTACATTGAGCTCGTTCTCATAGTTGGTAATTCCTTTACCAACCATCCCCAACATTTCCCCATTTTTTCCAACTCTTACAAATCCTTTCTAATCATTAAAAAAAAAAAAATCATATCATTTTGAATTCTTTTCAATTTTAACCCAACTCTTATTAATCATTGCCAATCATTTTCAATCTTTTTCCAATCATTTCCAACCACATTCCTCACTCATTTTCCATTCATTCATAACATTTCTCAACTCGTACCAACTCTTCCTAATTTTCCCAAATATTTTCAATGATTAAAAAACATAAATCATTCCCAAATCTTACAAAATTTTCCAAATATTTTTCAATCCTACTTTATTCCCAACCTTCATTTCTCAACGGAAAAACAGGCATATTGTGGTTTTTCACTTTTTCTGTCTTTCCTTTCGGGAGTAAACCCTTTTTGGCAAGAATGAAGGCCCAGCCCAAATATTTGGGCTGTATTGATCCATTCAGATTTCAGTACCAATTAGCACGAGCTTGACCGTTGACAGACTCGCGTGTGCTCCAAGCAACAACCCAAGCTCGTGGAGAAGTTCCGTAGTCCAATTATATTCATGGATATATTTTTCAACTCCCAGTCTCCCACCTATAAGATCCAGGAGCGAAACGTTTCGTGCTAATAGTCAGCTTCGACATTTCTGCCCCAAAAAATTAGTCCGGGAAGCTCTCTTTCTCTTCAGTGCGATCGATTAGGGTCATGCAAATTATAATTCGAAAATGAATCAAGCACGTAGAGATTTGGGCGTGTTCGATTTCAGCGAAGAGGATGAAGTGACCAATACTTACCCTCAATGGTCAAAAGTTTCAAACCCTAATCGGTCGATTGCTAAGAATCAGCTCTCTCACTGCGGTATTTTTCTCAAATTTGTCCCATTTTTGTTCATAATTTTGTTTGCTGTGCTGCTTTATTGTCGGAATTTCGTATGTTGTTGAGTTTAGAAGTATATTTGCAAGTGAAGAATGGTGAGTTTAGATGTGGAAACTGAAGATTGAATGTTTGCTAGAATTAGGATAGCCAGACAGCTGTTTTGAGTATGGTGTCAAATGCAATGTCTTGTTTGACAATTGGCTACTGTACCTCATTATGACCTGCTAGAATTTGAATATAGCTTCTGTTGTATTTTTGCTCCCTTTTAAAATGCAGCTTGTTGTATTGTGATGGTGGTAGAATTTTGATGTTGAGGAGTAGTACTCAATCCTTCCTAAGTAGTACTGGATTGGAGGGAGCCTGCTTTCAAAAGACCTCCTTTAGCATTTTCCTTGCTTGAGTAGTGGTAGTTAGCTTGGAACTGCATGGCTAGATTAGCAAACATACTGCTGTTAACCACAACTCGCTCAAGGAATTGCAGATCTATCATTTACTAGGGCTATCGATCTAGCTGTGTAACAGCGGTCTTTAGCCCCAGCTCGCTCTCTCTCTCTCTCTCTTACTTTTTTTGCGCTTTGTGAGGGAAGCTATTCTGGCAGGAAGGCATGGGACTGGACCTCCATTTCTATCCCACAACCCCACAACTGAATAGTAGCAGGCAACCATTCTGTTTTAATCCCGGATGTTCAAAATATAATCTAAGACTGGCAGAGAGACTTATCATCTGAAAGGAGTTCTCACTTTTAGGTGGATTCTTACTTGCAGCCTCGCTTAATCGCTTATGCAAACCCATACGCCTGTTCATGCGTATATACTTACGTACTTGTTCCCTCTAGGTAGTCATAGGACTTTTCGTATAAAAGTATCAACAGTATGTATAATGGGTAGTAAGAAAAGGCGACGATTCGTAGGCGTTTATCTTTTATCTTCCGGCTAGCTCCGTTCACTTCTCGTAACCAACCATGCGAGATGCGCATTTAATCCTTTCTTAAGTTTATTCAAATGACAATCCATTGTTAAATGCTCCATTTCTTCCCTTGGTTTTTTTTTTTTTTTTTTTCAATCAAAATTTTGAGTTCCGTTGTCAAATATTTTGTCTCGGCAACTATGTTTGAGAATGATTGGTATATTTTGTGTCGTTTTTGTTAGGTTCTGCTGGGTATGTCAAGGAAGTTCATACTGTTGAACACATTCACGTTCTTGCACTTGATGATGATAGTCACAGTTTCATTGGCGATACTTCGCGCGGTCCTCTGCATTTATTGGGGAATGGTGTTTCTAGGCACTCAGTGGGTATGGGTGCTATTCACTATAGAGACCTTCAGCAATATGAAGATAGCATTAATCCTGAAAGTTCCTGTCCAGGCACTGAAATGAGAAACTCCAGCCCCTTTAGATCTTCACCTGCAAATGGTTATACCAGTTCTGGCGCCCCAGAATCAGCATCCAATGTAAGCTGGTGTTTGTCCATATACGATGCTCTAACTTGATTGTTTTTGTGACGAAATAAATCTAACCTTCTGAGGGGGAAATTTCCAGGATGGTTCAGTTGATGCCGTAACACCAGACGGGGATGATAGTATCCAAGTGGGACGTCCTCCTGCTCCTACGTCTCCAGTGGAAGATAAATCAAGTATGCTTTTTATGCTCCTTTGTCAGCTTTTTACCCTTTCATGCCTTTACAGCTGGAAAAATTGTATTTATTTGACCAAAATTTGCTTACTGCATATTTCAGTTCCAAGAGTTTTACAAGCTCAGAAACAATCGCTTACTGGTCTAGAAATGGTAATATTGCTTCACTATTTTCTTTCTATTTGTATCCTTAGTTGGCATAAACCAAACTAAATTTGTTGCATAGTTTGCGTGGTAAGTGTCCAAGGTGGATGAGTTGGACTTCAAATTATCATGTTCTTGAAAGTGGGTTCAAATCCCACCATAGCAATGGAAGATTCCCCTCCACCCCCTCAGTTCCATGCCTTCCCTTGCTAAGGTGCCACCATAAGAGATGGCCCATATTGGGCTACCTTACCAAACTCCTTCCCTCCTCGTCCTGCAAAAGAAAACCAAAAAAATAAAATAAAATTGAAAGTTGAATGCGGACTATTAATGATAACACCACCTGTACTGAGACTCTGAGAGTTCTGTGAATATGGCAGGAAGAAACAGATACGGTTGTTCTTCACACAGATTATGTTACATACCGCAATAAATATTTTCCGGCATCCCTCATATTGATGTCAAAAGATTCTATCAGAGTGAAGGCTTCGGCCTTGGAAGAGGAGGATGAGCCATTTAAATTGGAATGGGAAATTGATGACATTCTTCACATTGAGCCTCAGTGGAGCAGCGTGGTAAGTTATTGTGAATTCTATAATAGTTGGGAGTCAAACGCTCAACATGCTTGCAGAGTGATACATGTACATGGCGTTCTTTCTAGGCTAACACAGCTAAAGTGAAGTTCCATATTCTGACAAAGGATGCAATGCCAGCAGAAAAAGTTCATGATGCTTCTGGTTAGTGCAGTGGTTCATTTTCCTTGGCTCGTACTGTTTCTGATTTTCAGATCCTACTTAATTTAAAATATTCTCTTTCCTGCTATTGGAAATTTTTTAGCAACTTTATAAGCCAGGCAACAAAGATTTTATATTAGTTAAGTAAGGTGGTGAACACTAGGTGTTTAATGGGATGTTGACTATTTGCTAGATTGGGACCTTTCTCCTGGATATGTTTATGAGGTGTTATAGCTTGATGGATTCCTTATTTTCCTTCATTATAAAAACTGAACCATTAGATCTTCGAAGCTATTGGATAGTGTTATTTCAGTTTTTTTTTTTTTGGTTGAAAAGATAAGTATAATTAATATTTAGGGAGCCCTTCTCTCAAGGGTTCTGTCTAAAGAACCTGTACACAGTATACACGAAAGTTCAAACAAAGGGGTATGTAGTTATAAACCTTAACACATCCATATTTAGCAATAAAATCAGTTATCATATTACCCTCTCTAAATATATGTTGGATGGAAAGTACCAGAAAACAACTGGATCATAGTTCGTATATTCTGAATCAAGGGCCGGATCCTCAATGGAATTTGGATGAGACCTGGTATGTTGTGGATAACAATAGGATCGTTGTCCTCTATTTGAATATACTGATATGTGGCCTCTAAATCTGCACTGATGCCATCACGCCTGGCGCCTGGCGGTAACTTCAGAGACAAGACTAGGTGCTTCGCACATGAATCGGGTACCTCCCTGAATAGAACTACCTTTCCAGGCACGTAAAAAACTGCTGAGGATAATATGCTCTCCAAGTTGATTTTGATGAAGTTGCCTGGAGGGGAATCCCACTCGACTATATGGTGGGTCCTGGAGATGGGAACTAAGTGGTGTGGTGTCGGTGATGATAAATCATTTGAGGAGTAGTAGCGTTGTTGCAACTCTTCCACTTACATTTTGCCCTAATTAAAGATTTTTATGGGCTTAGGGTAGTCATTCTAGAAGACAATGACATTGCAACTCTTACAGATGCTCCAGAGAAGAACTAGGTACTCCAGAGAACAACTTTAGTTTTAGATACATTAAAAAACGACTAAGATAGAGATCATGTAACGCATTCCTTATTGAAATACAAGGGGTTAGGGAAGGGATGATGAGGGATCCATTTGTGCTGAACAACCAAATCCCATACTTGTGCCACAAAAGGGCAAGCAACAAAAAGATGTTTTAAATCTTCAATATATGAGAGGCAAGCAGGACAAATAGGTTCCAGAGGTATGCCACGACAAAGTATATTACCTGTAGACGGTAAAGCAGTGTGACATAATTGCCACAAAGAAACCCTCAATTTTAGACATGATCTCAAATTTTCAAATCCAGTTGAATTTCTAAGGTGCTTGATTAGGGAGAAGCGTGTTGTGAGCTTTCCAAGTCGCAGATTTGGTAGGGAATTCCCCATTACCAACAAGACACCAACAGAACGTGTCTTTCAAATCCACAATTGGAGTAGAAATAACCAATACATGTTGAATGAGATGCTGAGGCTGAACTTGGGATAATTTAAATCCATCCGAATTTTTATTAGAAGTAATGAATTCATATACCTTGATATCCAAGCCAGGGGACTTGTTGGGATGTATTGCCGTAAGCTGAGCTAGACTAGAGTTTAAGCGTATGACCAAAACTGGATAATTTTGCCATTTCCCAATTGCCACCTAGTACCATGTTGAACAAATTTACGCATATGCAATATATATTTCCAAACCCAAGAATGGGATTGTTTCTGCTTTCAAATAATAAAAGGCATTAGGGGAATCATACTTGGCTCGCCTATGTTTAACCCAAAAATTGCCTGGCTTGGTGGGGAATTTCCACGTAACCTTAGCCATAAAGGCCATATTAACAACACCTGTTTTCTGTAGGTCCAACGTCCAACCCCCCCTTTTTTTGGGTTGACAGATTTTATCCTAAGCGACTAAAGGAAGTGCTTATTTGGATTGGACTTCTTCCCCAAAAATCCCTATTAGTACGATCTAAATGCCAAGAAATAGAAGAGGGAAGTTGAAAACAGTGCATAGTATGAGTCAGTACAGATTGAAGATTGGATTGTATTTGGACAATTCTTTCAGCTTTAGATAGTGAGGCATCTTTCCAAGTTGTCAGCTGAAATTTAACATTCCAAGAAGGTTCTGAAATGAATCTGGAGATGGGCGAACCTGAAAGGCAGAGCAACCTAAGTAGCTTGATAGTGTTATTCATAGGACAGCCCTAAGCTTCATATTTGATTCTTGTTGAGAGGGTCAGACCCATCTGTCTCCATTCATGAGGGCCAAGTCTGCTCATTTAGTTGCTCTAATTATGGAGGGCCTACAAAAGGTGGAGTTGGTGGTTCTTATGTTGCAAGGCTTCTTACTATAGGATAGGGTTATTTTATTGTTTGCTTCCCAAATTTCAAGCACAGAATTGTGTTTTGTTCAACATTATGATTACCATCTTTGTTGGTCTTCTATGTTTGTGTCATTAATGGCTGCTGTGTTGTTTCATCCCTGGAGTTGGGATTTTCTGGCTTAGTTTTGGATTTTGCAAATGATTGACAGCTGATTTCTCATGCTTTTTGTCGGATGTGCAGGTGTCGAAATGTTGGAATTTCTTGTACATGATCCTGATTGGTCTCAGAGGCAAGAATGGATCATGTCATTGGATATGAGATTAAATGCTCTTTGGAATGCTGGCATGAAGTGAGTTTCTGATGGATGCAATGGAGTGAATTGTTATCTTTACATTTTGTGCTCATGCAAATTCAATTATGTGCTTGGTTTGTTGTTTTGTTGGATAGCATATGTGAAGGCTGTGCAGCGCAGCTGTTTTAGTGTGCCTTTTTATTCACTTAAAGTGTATATGAACTGATAGTGCTTATCACAGATAGATGTTGAGATTATTCTCCCTGGAAGTAAAAGCATTAGATTTTTTTTTTTTTTTTGTTTGTTTGATAACCATCATTAGAATTTCTGGAAGCTAATGTGCGAATCAGCACAGCATTGTACGAGGCTAGAAGCAATCATTTGCTGCCTTGTCTTTTGTTTTAAACTTATTTTAGATTTAGGCTTTGCAGGCCTTGCTGGACACGCCATTATCTTATGTAAGAGTTCCTTTCCATATGAGAAAACTTACATGTCCTAATAACCTATACTGTGTTGTTTGCATGTCTATGTTTTTGTTACAAGTGAGGAATCAAAAGTGTTGTATATTCTGGACACCATTTACCTCTCAAACAACTGATGCTATGGTAGCTTCTCACTTATGAGTGTATTTCTGTTATTGATCCCTGAAAAGTATTTGGATGTTGCAGCAAATTCAGTGATGGAGATAAATTTCCTGTGGAGAATAGAGAGTGCTCTTCTGATCCTTACATTCCTTGGTAAATGGAGAGAGTGACTTAAGATCTGAAATAGATCACTTTTTTGTTTTCTCCTTTTCACTAGATTTTGTTCTAAATTCATTTTTTACCCTTAATATAAAATGATTGCAGTTTCGAGGCGCCTTTTGAAGAAGTAATTTATCCTGAAGGTGATGTAGATGCTGTCTCCATCAGTAAGAGAGATGTTGATTTGTTACAACCTGAGATTTTCATTAATGATACAATCATCGATTTCTACATGAAGTATGTACAGTAAATGAATGATTTCATTGTTTCTTTTTTTTTTTTTGGGGGTTGGATTACTATCTCTATTTTCTTTCTGCGAGGTAGTTGTGGAGGTTTCTCACTTTTAGTGCCTTGATTCTTGTTCTCATGGTATTCATCCTCAAATTAATACGTATGCTATTCCTGTTGTCTATCTTGTTCTACAGAGTAATAAGATTAAGGGCCTGTTCCTTTTGTTGGTAAGTAGGGTTGGTAAAAGGGAAGGATTGGGAATGAATGATTGGTTTTTTTTTTTTAAAATTATTATTTAAAGATTGGTAAGGATTGGGAAGAGTTGAATTTTTAAAAAATTTTTTTTGATGGGGAAGGAGGGGAGATGAATGGAATTTAATGGGAAGATTTAGTAAAGATTGGTAAGAATTGGTAAGGATTGGGATTTTTTGGAAGGATTGGGAAGAGTTGACAAATGTTAATTCACCAATGAAAAGAACACGCTTAACAGTTGCTATTAAATGTCAACTTTTGACCTTTTCTTGCATATGCATTAGTTACTACAAGGTTTGTGCCTTGCTGTTGACAGGGGGGGTTAAGCACTTGCGGTCAATGCCTTAGCGTTGTTCGTAACTGTACAGCTTTTTAATGATGAAGAATTAAATTTCTGTTCTCCCAAAACTAGAAAGTGGTTTTTTTTTAAAGCTCAACTTTCTTTAGGCTTTATAACTTCTCTGTGCAAACTTCCTTTTCCTTACCTAGGAAGGATTTTGGCAAGGTTTCAACAACTTCTATGGACGTTTTTTGCCCCTTGGTTAATATGTCTGATTACAAAGCTAGTTACTTCAATTTAGTATCTTTTGTCGATTTATTCTGACTGGGATAGATTGTAGTTTGAGGACTTTCATGTTGTGGAATACCAATGGCTTGATTAGTCATATAGATATGAATGTGTTAAGAGTGCCAGGGAACTAGGAATGTCCTTGAGTTCAAGAATGGATAAAAAAAATCCAGGAGGACTTGAAACCTTGATGTGGAGATTGAATGGGTGCATTCAATGCACATTGATTGAACATTTTGATGATCAATAGTGCTAGTCTTGATGTGTTTTACGAATGCTTTAATCTATTATATTGTAAAAGCTTTCAAGCTGAAGCATTATTGTGGAAAAGGTATCATTATGGGCTTTGATTTTTGGTTTTGAGATATCAAAGGTTGCGTGTGACTTTATGCTTCTGATAGTCTTTTGCGGCGCTCAATAGCTTCTATTTAGGATGCCAGCTTTGCGTCAAGCATTTTGATATCTTTAGGAATGAGATTTTCTAATGAAAAATATTTTAACTGGTATTACTCCTTTTAAATTTGATATTTGACAACACTGATGATAAACAAAATCAGATCTTGAACAGCATTGTTCATGTTCTTTTTGTTAGTTCTCCAAAAAACTGAAAATTGTAAACACACAACTCCTGAAAGGCTGTTAATGTTTCTGATCTTATGTTATTAGAGCCTTGACTTATATTACGGAGCTGATAAGTTGATTAGACTATTCACACTTATTTGCTCACCATGCAGGTATCTGAAGAATGAAATTCCTCCTCAAGAAAGGCATAGATTCCACTTTTTCAATAGCTTCTTCTTCAGGAAATTGGCTGATTTAGACAAAAACCCTTCTAGTGCTTTTGATGGCAAGGCTGCTTTTCAACGTGTTCGCAAGTGGACAAGGAAAGTGAATATATTTGAGAAGGATTACATATTCATTCCAGTTAATTATAAGTAAGTAGCTTGTCCTATACGGATTTGATTCTTGTTCAGCTCTGTATATTTAATATTGGATTCATGCAATGCCTGTTGCTTTAATCTCAGTCTTCACTGGAGCTTGCTAGTCATATGCCATCCTGGTGAAGTCGGCAACTTCAATGGTAAGCAGCTGTCATAACCAGTTTGACATGACAAGTTTGTGCTCTTGTCATCTATTGGTGCCCAGCTGTGTACTCTTTGACTCCCCTCTCCCTCTTCCTTTGCCCATCCGGAGACCCTGTTGTTATTGGTGGTGTTGAAGTTCAATTATAACAATCTATTGCTCATTTTTGTATGTTCTATTGCTGAATGTCAGATGAGAATGTGGAGAAATCCTTGAAGGTTCCTTGTATCTTGCATATGGATTCTATCAGAGGAAGTCATGTGGGACTGAAGGATCTTATTCAGAGGTATTCCATCTGTTGTGTTAGATTTATAAATACTTGTCTAGGCGCAATACTTTCTGATGTGAAGTATAGTTTGAGATTTCGAGTGGTGTAAATGCGTAACAAATCCAGAAGTGGGTTATTTAAAGTAGGCAGTGATTTGGCCTACGTTTTAAGCTCTGGATTAAGTTGTCTTCTTCTAGTAACAGGCAAAACCTGGCCCTTAACTCTTGGCTGCTAGTGATTTTGTTCTCAGTTGTTCATGGTTCTAACCTACAAAGGCTACCTTTTATATCTGAAGGCTATTTCAACTATGCATCCTAGTATTTTTTGATTGAAATAACAGGTCTCTTTGTTGGAACCTCATGTTACATCCTTCAGTTGTCCCTTTGTATTCCCCCCCCCCTCTCTCTCTCTCTCTCTCTCTCTCTCTCTTGTAGCAATGTTTAATTCTGTCATGCTTTAGGCTTCAAGATGTTGGGTACTAGTATTTCTTGATCCAATTAAAATTATTCACATGAGGCATGGATTAGTATTAATTGTTTCATGGAAATGCATTTGCTGTTGGGTGCTTTCAGTTATTGTTGTCTCTCTAAACCTCTGCTGCTTGCCTTGTGCTGTTTTGGAAAAGTGGTGGTCTTGGCCTGGCGAGGAATAGGCTTTTTTATGATTTGCCTCCCAGTCATCAACACTTCATGAATACCTTTTGTCTAAATTTGGTTCACTAACTTTTAATGTCTATTGAAATGACAGTTATCTTTTGGAAGAGTGGAAAGAGAGGCACAAGGAGGCCTCTGAGGATATTTCTTCTAAATTCCTAAATCTACGATTTCTCTCACTTGAGGTACATGTCAAGTATGATCTCTTCGGTTCCAATCTTTTGTAAGATAGACAAAGTAGTGATTTGTATCTATGGCTATTTTGTTGGTGATGTCAGTTTTCCTTGCTATTTGCTTGTGACATAGCCATCTACATGTCCTTATCACTTGGCAACGGTTGAACTCTATAAAACAATTGAAATAATGTTAACAAACTGCTAATTCGAGACAGAGTTCTTGAGACTTTTCAGGTCTGCACCTAGGGGTTTGAAACGATTCACATGTATTTTAAATCTTTGACTGTGATGTGTGGTTTCCTCAACTTTTTAAAGCTTGAAGGTCTGCACTCTACAATAATTATAAGTGCACCTGAGCCCCGTGATTAGAGTTACCAAAAAAAATCTATTAGCTTGTGTGACCTCATTCCCCTCACTTAGCAAATTGACAAAAGAATTTGGACATTGCAAATACAGAGAATTTTGTGCCTCTTAATTGAACGCGAATTACACTTCAAGGTTTAAAGAACTCAGGTTCCTTGTTTGTTGACAAAGATCATTTATTACATTGTTCCTCTTTCTTTCTTGTGTTATTTTTAAAATTTTTTTTTAATTGCTGGTGTTTCTGAAGCAAAGAGACCATTATTCTGGACTATGATTTATCCAATTATGATAGTTCATCTTACAATAACGAAAAAAAAATGCTTTTTGGTTAATGGCTAATAAAATAAAGGAACAGATTCCCAGGCTTGTCCAAAAGAATGAAATGCAATGGGCTGACTCAAATGGGTGGTGTAATAGTACCTCTCACAATGAGTGGAAAGAAAAATTTCTGAATCTTGGCCACCAATCTGCAAACCTCACCAACCTTGACTGTCGGAGACACTTAGTATTCATATAGATCACCTAGTGTTGGACTTGGAGGGTAATAATTCTTATTCTTTGATCTAATCAGACAATTCAATACTGTATGTGTGATTCTCTCATGAAAGTATCCACATATGCAACATGCATGTGTGCCTGTGTGCATGATCGTTTCTTTTTTCTGTGCAAGTACGCCACATATATGGTTCTTGAATCTTCCCTACTTGCATTCTACTTATAGAGGTCCCTGCATGTTCTTCTATGTTCGTGTTACTTCTCTATATTCCATTTTGCCGCCGAATGATTGGTATGATCGATTTGTACTGGCCTTAACTCTTCTTCTTCTTTCTGAGGCAGCTGCCACAGCAAGAGAACTGCTCCGACTGCGGTCTCTTCTTGCTTCATTATGCAGATCGGTTTATCGCGGAATCACCAGCAAACTTTAATCCATTCACGATCAACAAATTCGATAATTTTGTAAGTGCTCTCTTCTTCATAAATTGTTCCACGTGATTTGTCGATTGGTTTCCATCTACATACAGGTAACAATTTTTTAGGGGTGATGAAATATGAGGATTTATTACTTATTACTCGGTGGATATAATGGTTTTCAGTTTTGCTCTTTTCCTTTAGTTTGGAGTTCTTCATCTTCAGCTAATCATGAATTTTCACATAGCCAACATGTTGGCTTCATTAGCCTCTGAAAGCACCAGGGCCAGTGTGGCGTTGTAAATATGTCTTTCTTAATCATTTGATGTATGCCTACTTTATGGCTCTCCCATTTTTCTTCCATCTTTGGTTCTTTTATTGGTTAGATGGCTATCCAATTTGTCTTTTACCAGCAGCTAGATCTGCTTGATTTTCTAAGTTCTTTTTCTTTTATTAGGTACTTTGCCAGCATTAGTTTGGGGTTATTTTAATGACCTCAGATGTTTTCATTATAAAATTTACTTGCAGTTGAAATTTGATGGTAGTTTGATTAATCTTTTCCAGCTCAAGCCAAATTGGTTTGTGCCAGCTGAAGCTTCTCTCAAGCGTGTTCATATTCAGAGGTTGATCTATGAACTCCTTGAAAGTCGTTCTCAAGGAGATGC
Organism: Carnegiea gigantea; assembly: GCA_029747015.1. Taxonomy (NCBI): domain Eukaryota; kingdom Viridiplantae; phylum Streptophyta; class Magnoliopsida; order Caryophyllales; family Cactaceae; genus Carnegiea; species Carnegiea gigantea. The sequence goes on from JAKOGI010001626.1 coordinate 66,836, forward strand.
TTTACCTTGCAACGGTGAAGCACAGCCTTCAGCCGTACATGAAAGTAGTGAACATGACAATGGCTTGGAAATTCTTTCAGAGAAAAGGAGCGCGGAGACATTTTGGAACAGAAAAGTTACATACTCCCAGTCTGTTCAGGGGATGGGAATGGGTCTTCTTGATGTATCATTATACAGAAGCTCCCAGTGCATTAATGATCCAGGCATGGGTATGACTGAGCTTCTTGGACAATGTCAGCAGTATGATCAGAGTGGATCACTTGTGCGGCTGGGATGTGCTATGTCACCAATCAGGGTGAGTGAGTTTGTTAATTTTTTTTTTTTTAATTGTTCACAAGAAAGCAGAGGTATAAATTGCAGCTCAGTTTGTGTCATACAGAGTGGGCTGAGTTGGGTTTGGCTGTTGTATATCTGCTGCTCAGTTGCCATTTATCATAGACCATGAACTCCAACTCAGCTCAGTCATGTGGTTTTGCTCATGAAGCTCTCCACTCTGGGTGTTATTTTCTGACGTTATCCTGTGGAGAAAAATTGCCCAGTTTCAGTTATCTTTGTAAGGATAATTTAGACAAACTGCATCGATTTATGGTCCTTTCTGTTTTCCGGTGCCCAACATCATCTGCTTTGGTAGTTTGGTCTCCGAGGCTCTGTGATGCCTCTGTAGTCCCCTTTTGATGTCAGAAAGAATTTGATTTCCTATGCTTCAAAATTCACTTTATTAGTAATATTAGCCTAAGACTGGTGGATCTTTGTACTCAATGGCACAGGAGGAGATGGAAGAAGATGAACATCCTGCTTGTTCTACCTTGGGCCAAGCTGGCGCAGATTTATGTGGGGGATTTAATTGGAACTCGGAATTGTCTGATCATGCTGAACCTGAGGAGGATTCATCGCCCGTCTCTGATTGTTCGTCCGACGACTCCTTGGAAATGACTACAATTGAATGCAATGCTGAGAAGCAAGCCTCAGGCACAGATCAAAATCGAAGTCAAAATTTGGAGGCATCGAAAGAAAATATGGATAGTTTGACAGAAAGCTATGCTTCAGCTTCTAGTGACATGATGGAGACTCCGCCTGAAGACTCTCAAGAATTTGATAAAATTTATGGGAGCAATTATCAGGAGGATCCGCCACCCTCAAATCCTGAAGAGGTGCTTGAGTCATCTTCACAAGAACTCAGTAAGAATGAGGAAAGTGAAGATGTTGCTTCTCCCCATGAGAAGTTGATTCAGGCATCTCCACAAAAGCTCAGTAAAAAGGATGAAAATGAAGGAGATATTGCTTGTCTTGATGACAAATTGGTGGTGGAGTCATCATCATCAGACTCCGATGAAGATCGGGTTACAAAGAGGATGCGGCTTACACCTTCCTTTGACGGCGAAACAAGACTTTTAACAAAGTTGTCAAATGAAACTGTGAGTGCGAAGGCTGATGAGGCTTGTTCCTCACTGGCACAGGGCCCCTCTTCCTAGGCGGATGCTTTTGGTTGGAAGCCTAGCCTAGAACACCCCCCCGGGGCAAAAAAAAGGACCGCTGTATTACCCTCTCAGGTCCCGCAGAGCCCAGTTACCAAAAGAAAATTTGAGAGCCCTGTGTTATACATGTTTTTGTCCATAGTTAACTTGTCTACTGTCTAGGAGATTTTTTTCGACTTGCCATGCATGTGAATATCGTCAGGGATGTAAAGATGGCGAGGTTAATGGTACGTAGTGGACAGCCCAGTTGAGGTAGATGTCTGGTTCCGTGGTTTTGGACTCAGACGGCTATTTATTTTGTCGATTGTGACCGGTATGTTTCCCAGTTCCATTGGTAGTCTAGAGAGCAAAGTGGAAGCTGATTTCCCTTTCTTTTTCTTTGTGCCCCCGCCCCGGTTTAATTGCTGGATTTTGGTTGTATTGTCATTCATCAGTGGTGTGGGGCAGGCCTTTAAATGCCAATGGTGTATTGCTTGTTGAGTAGAAGTGGATCTAATTCTATACGCAGCACAACAGGGAATACCGATGGCTTTCTTGACCGTTTACTGGTCTTTGGTTGAATTCAAACTTGTTAGGTCTTGTTGAATTGGGTACCCTGAGTAGTGTAGGTTGGCTTCCTTCCACTTGCTTTTAGCAAGTAATGTTTCTTCTTGTTATGATTGGTTGAATTGCTCTTCCAACTTGTTAGATGGTTTGCATTTTCTTTTTTAGTTTTTCCCTCCTTTTTGTTTGGCTTGGTTGCAATTGCAATTGTATGGGGGAAAGGAATATGGTTTTTTTTTTTTTTAAAAAAAAAAATGCTCCTTTTTCAATCATGTTAATGAAACCAAAGCGGAAGAAGTGCACAAGTCTACAATCAATTATTACTCATTTTCACTATGCATGTTGGGGATTGCTTATTATGAATAGACTTTCATAAATTGATGAAAACTTGTTCTGTATGACATTGAAAATGAAAAACTTACACAAAAACAAAATATGAAAAAATCACCATAAGCTTGCTTTGAAACTTATTAAATTTTGCCCAATTGAACATTTTTTTGTCCATGAACAATGTAACATTTTAATATAACATAATGAAAACAATCATAAATAAGAAATAATTTTTTTTCAAATGTTGAAATAATTGGTTTGTAATAAGTTGAAAGAACATCAAAGTAAAAAAGGGTGCGGACTTTCCTACAAATTGTTCTCCTTAAGTAAGATCCCAGATTCGAGTCTTGTGAATGAAGAAAATTCGTGATAAAAGAGCTCTACCACTTATTGGACTAACAGTAGTTCGACTCAAGTGAAATGGAAGATTTAAGACAAAAAAAGACAAACAATATTAATCTTGGTGGTTTTCAAGCATTCAATTTGTGCCGCATCATGTGTTGTTGCCCATCTATATTTTGCCCCACTAGGGGTTTCAATACCACGTCCTAACATAGTACTCCTCAATTTAGGGGAGGAGGAATTTTTAGGTCAATATGAACGAAATTTATGTATCAAGTTTTCTCCAAAAAGGCTATACTTAATGCGTACTTGAATACTTGCCATGTGCTAAACCTACTGCCCCCCAAAAACTTGTGCCACAAAATGCATGCTTTTTCCCTGTGTCATGTCTCCTCCCACATCCCCTGATCAAGTTACCCTATATTGCCATTTGCTACTATTCAATGGTGAACTCGTTGGTCCCATCTTTTAGTCATAGATTATCTTTTATCTCAAGTTACTTCAAGCAAACATGATTATCGACCGTCAAAAATACATTGTTGAAGATATGAGTTAGTTTATTTGGTAAGAATATTGGCTTAGTACAGTTGTGATGAACAAGTTATTGTTCATATGTACTGAAAAATCATTGTGGTGGAACAAAAGGTTTCTTGGTATGAAATACAAATTCAATTCTCCTCTACTTCATCATCAAGAAGCTGATCAACTTCCACATATTGGAGCATGATCCTCCTCCATTCAATGCGCTTTTGAATACTGTCCACATTATTCTATCAAGTCCATTTTGTTTGAGGGGATTTCTATCAGAATTTCGACTTGTTTTTTGTGAAGTTTATAAAGATTTAGGAGTCATTCTCTATTACATATTAAGATGCTAAAAAGGGCTAATATTACTTGAATCTAGTCTATCTAAGACTTGTTGGATCTGAATCTTATTTCATATAGTTTGTTATCGTTTCATTAAGAATGGAGAACTAGTATACCATTTTCCACTTATAACACAAGCATTTATGAATAACCAATGGTTCTGGATTAGAGAACTAATTTTGAACCAAAAAAATTCATGAATAACTAATGGTTCTGGATTAGGGGTGCTCAAAACAATCTGAAAGCAATAACCCAAACTAAAAAACCGCGACCCGACTCGAAATTTCAAGTAACCGATCTAAAATTTTTCAAAAAATTCGGTTCGGGTATCCGAATCGAATTTTTTTTCTTCAGGTTTTTGGTTCAAGCATGGTCTGGAGATTTTGCCAATTTTAGTACCTAAAAATCTGAAAATCTTTTTCCAAAAAAAAAAATCTTTTGTTGCATGGATGATGTGTAGGAGAGTGGAAGAGATACATATGAGGGGTTGGATGGAAGCCATGCGATCTTATGTTTATAGTGTGCCTTTATCCACATGCCTAGAATTTTCTTTATAAGCTACACTTGCTCCATTACATTGCACAATGCTGATTTGTGAGGTTGGTTGTACACTTCCACTAATTGAGTGACTTATAATTGTTCTAATTGGGTAACTAAGTGATCGGCCTAATGGCACGCTTGTCAAAACGGCAAAAGAACAAAAAGTAAAAAAAAAGTGAAAATATAATTCGGATTATTGGGTAAACGGAATCTCAAATCAAAACTTTTGGGTACCTGAAAATTTTGGTTCAGAGGGATGGCTGACCTAAAATTTCAATTACTCAAACTAAAAATCATTTGATTTGGTACTTGATCCATGGACACCAGTATTCTGATGGTTGCGATATTAACCATTTCTTCTTTTACATTATGAAACATCTTTGTCATGTTTGATAAGTTATGAAATTACAGTGTAACAACTAACAAGAGACTACAATGTCATTTTGAGAAGGACAAACCACGCATTAGATTGTCAAAAGAAACACAAGAAATTGATATTTACCAAACAGTACTTTTATCATCTTATGTCATGAAATTTCTATGGCTGTTGTAAGCCGCCCAATTTTTCCCAATCAAAATTCATGATAAGAAACATTGTTCTATTTAATTTAGTGGGTAAAGGTTGAACAATTTAATAGGAGTAATTGAGTTTGATTTTCATTTATTTAGAATACATCTTTCTTTACCTGAAAACAAATACGCAGGAGGCGTAAAACTCACGTTGTTGTATAATTTTTCCAATAATATTATGGAGGATTAAGCCTTTTTGTTACGAGATTGGTTATCAACGTATCTTTTTCAAATTTCAACAAATTATTTATCATTTCGTAGAATATATATCTAACTATTGACATTATTGGTTACACTTAACAGAAGATCATCGTAGAAAAATCACATAACATTACATTATCGACTCATATACTAATCAAAATAACCGCATATAATATGAAAGTATTCAAGTTATCCTCCGTGAGCAAATCACCGTCCAAGAATCCAAATGTATAAAAAATCACCCTATAGTGATTAGCCAAAAATAGAACTAAAGATATAAAAAACTGACCACCAATAACACGCACAAAATGGAAAGAAAATTTACTATAAAATTAAAAGATATATAAAACCATCTGTGAATGTCTAATGACTAAAAATAAAACTTCAAGAAGCATTGAGCATATTGCATAGTTTTTATATCTTTGGGTTGGAACATTCTGATTCACCCCTAGCATCAATTGCGTAAAACGTAAATTATTACATACTCCTGGAAGTATGCAATCTCATTACCATATATATACATTTTTTAATGTGTATTTGTCATATGAGGGGTTATTAATACATATTTTGCTTACGTGATTTATGAAAGTACATACTCCTGAGTGTATGATACATGCTTCGATTTATTTTTTATTTGCTGGGTTATGTGCCCATCTGCATTACTTATATTATTTACTAATATCAAATTTTCTATTCTCCATAGTCATGGGAGAGCATATCAAATGGGATCCGTCTGTACGGGGCATAGTTGAGGAATAAAAGGCAAAGGGGGGAAAAAAGTTAAGGAAGCCGAGAGATTTAGCCAACATAAATAAATTTAAAAAAAAAAAATTGATTTATCAAGAAAGGTTACACTTTGACTAAACCAACAAATGGTCCATGTAAACATTAGGTTTAACATACAAGGTCAATAAAAGAATATTCATTTCAAATTTTATGGACAGTTACATCGAATCAATTAATATACCCAAATTTAGAGTCTTTTCCCCTCCAACTTCACACTTTCAATTTTCTATTTTTTAAAAATATTTTTGAAATATTTTAAATTTTGTGCAAATTATTTTAATGCCTTCCAATTCCGCTCTAATCTTCGCAGTTTTTTTATAACTTATTTTAATGGTTTTACCTCCTTTCAATATTTTACCACTCATTCATCTCATTCCAATTACTTTAAATATAGGTTAATTTCTTCATACTTCATTTTATAGCCGAAAATGCATGCCCTTAGTACTTTTGATATAAATAACACACCAATATCCTATGTGTGATACCATATATGATTTGCTTTGATATAGACTTGAAAATTAATAATATATATTGCTTTAAAACTCATATGACCTCTCGTTTTTGTAATGCCATTTGGACCAAGTTGACCGTTAAATTAGTTTGCATCCTCTTTCTTTTTTGGTTGATAGAAAGAAAGTGAGATATATTACGAAGAATTAGAAATAGTACATATGTCCTCCAAGGCCAGAAATCAAAACCACCACAAAGACCACACCTAGCATAAATGGACTAAATTTGCATGCGATTCTGGATCCATTATTATTTACATGCATTTTTTACATCAATATTGTTAGACAATTATTTCCTTATAAAATTAAGATAAAAGAAATAGAAAGGTGATATTTTAGCCCATGTTTCTCAGAACAGTTTTTGAACACTTTTCTTTTTGGTCAGAATAATTTTTAAATACTTTATCAATTATATAACTAATTGACATTCATATAAAAATTTTCATGTGAATCCACCATTTTTGCTCACAAAGAATAACTTGCACAACATAAGCCATTGACACCAAACTCGAGCTTTATTCTCTTAATTAAATGAAAAATATTAAAATTCTCGAACAAAGATTGCTAGTAAATCGATCCCTATATTGATTTAAACATGCAACATATCTTTTATGTCCTCTTAAATATACACTCTGAAACAATTCTCATAAAAAGTAGTTTTACAAAATAAAATCCTTAGCTATTTTGTCATTGTTTAAACTGTAACGTAAAGTGGTTCATGATCATCTTTGGAAACGATTTATGATAAAAATGAGAGGGTTCGTGAGATTTCTTGTGTTATATTCAACTTTATTTATAAGATATAGATTGATTAGTATATGAGATCTCAAAATTAAACAACTCATCCAAAAGTGTTTTTAGGTAACTTATCCATGATGTAACATGTTAAGGTTGATAACTTTAATTGTAAGCTCTAATCAAATTTGGAATATATAAGGAAAATACTAGTAATTGGTAATAATTAAACAACAATAACAACGCATGATCTTAATATAATAAATAGTTGAATAAAATATATTCTTTGTGGTGTAAAATATTTTCTTTTAGGCTTTAATGAGATCTCAGATTAAAAACTTATGTATGGAGAAAAATTATGATTAGAGAGCTCTATTCATCTACAGGCCAACCTTAGCTCGACTCTGGTATAACAAAAGCCGAAAGCAAAAAAAAAAAAGACATTAATGTCAATATACGTGAAATTGAATCTCGTTTTCTGCAACGACTTTATGTCACGTATAAAAGTCCCACATCGGAAAAGTGATAGGGAGGATCTGGGCTTATAAGCAGCGGTGTTGCACACCTCATGAGACAGGCCTTTTAGGGAGAGGACAATGACCCCGTGATAAGTGATATCAAAGCCAACCTAGACCCGACTCCAATGTTTCACCAAACGCTCCGACGGGCGAGGTAGGCAGGGGGCTCCATCGGCATCACAAGATTGGGTGGGGAGAGTGTGACGGATAAAGGTCCCACATTGAAAAAGTGATGGGGAGGATTATAAGCGGTGATGCTACACATCCTATTAGACCGGCCTTTTGGGGAGAGAGTAATAGCCCTGTGACATTTAACAGTTATATTAACATACATTTGTATTAAATAAAGTAACTTATTCACGCACTTAATGTCGATAATATAGTTTAAAATTGGTGAAGTTATAAGGGAATTTACTCTAACTGATTGAGAAAATAAATATAAAAAAATGGCAAAAATTAGGTGAAAAACCAGGGGGAGGAAAAAGACGTTTTGGATGCAGACATGCAAAAGAAAATGGGGAGAAACAGAGAATTAACTCCTAATCCCACACCCAAAACCCCCCTAAACTTTCCCCCGTACATGGGAGAATTCAAGAGTGAGAGAGAGACAGCGAGAGAGGTGTACCTCCACCGTAACGTCCCTCCCCCCAAGCCAATGCTTTCTCCGCTTTCCTCTTATCTCTCCCCTGCAATTCCATGACACTCCAACTCCAACCCCTTCTCAATTTCAGTTGCTAGCCCTCATCATCATCTCTTATTCCTCTTCTCTCTCTTTCTGGGTGAGATTTGCGTTATTTATCCATTCATTCATTGATTTTGTTCTCTCCTTTGCTTACCAGCTGCCTGCTTCAATTGGGTTTGGTTTCTTCTTCTCTTTCTCTCACTCGTGGTGAAGGCTGTGAACTGGGGTCTGATCGAATTTTGGTGGGTCGTTCTGATCTGGGTTTGATTTGGGATCTGTAAAAAAGAAAAGAGAGAGAGAGAGCAGGGGGGTGAAATGGAGGAGGGGAGACTGTGTCAATGGGGTGTGATTCGATCTCTTCTTTCGATTGTGCAATGGTGGGCTTTTAATGTTACGGTTATAATCATGAACAAATGGATCTTCCAGGTCTGTTGTGTTTCATTTTCTGCATTTGTTCATTTGATCTTAGGTTTGTTGGGGAGTTATTTTAGCTGCTGCATTTGAATTTGAATTTCCCTATGTCTACTTGAAGTTTTGGGTGCGCTTTATTTGTTTGTCCTCCCCCCCTTCTTGTTGGATTCCGTGTTTTGCCTCCTGTTGTGCTGATGAATGATGAGTTTGGCAATGGAAAGGAGGTTTTTTTTGGGGGGGGGGGGGGGGGGGGGTCTGTTTATTTTTGTGTGGGTTCTGGGGTAGGGGGCGTTATTCTGCTCTTTATATTTTAATTGCTACAGAGCTGTGCTTTAAATGTAGCCTTGGAAATTCCTTATTGAAATGTGGTTTTATGAATCTTCAAATTCTATAATTTCTTCATAGTGATTATCTGAATATTTGTGCTTGCTTATCCTACGGCTCTCACTTTGCTCAGTTATTAGGTACGCTATGACTCATCTTGTACAGGGCATGATGTGTAAATAAGTCAGCAGAACTTCTGCTAGAACTGTTGTATTTATATGGTGAAGATGTCACTGTATCAACCCAAATGACACTACAATTGGTTGCAGGCTATGATATCTGTAGCTTGTTCTTTAGCTTTGATAACTTTTATGCATCTTGTGGTGCTTACAGAGTCACAGATCTAAGTGTTTTGAGTCTGTTTTAAGCTAGCTTATGCAAATTAATAATTTGACGAACATACTAAGTGCTGCGAACTCATGGAAAAGAAATAAAGAAAGTGAAGGTCTAATGATGTTGCAATTTTGAATTGTATGGGTGGATTGAATACATTTGAATGATATTTTGCATAATAGGTAATGAAACTTGGCTTAAAACCTTAGAATGCTATTCTAAGGCAGACGGTATTGTTTGTTCAGTTTGACTCTCTTAATTAGTTAACATGTTTTTCATCTTGGCGGAACTGTTCAGTTCAGGAGCCACCTTCAGTATTGATCAAGGTATTCGTCTTTACAATTAGGGTAGTCCATGAGCCAAGCCACCCATGAGTCAATTGGGATTGGTTTGGTTCAATGTTCAGGGCAACTCATTTTTGTTAAATGAATGAGCAAACTCAAGTTTTTGGTTTCAAAGCTTGTGAATAAGCTCTCTTGTTCTTCCACAAATCATATAACTGTCTATTTGTTCTATTCTTTCCAATGAGTAGTATTGTATTTTTTTGAATTAGCAATATTTTCTCTTAGTCATGAGTCCCAATTGATCAAATAATGTGAAGGTTAGTGATTGGAGTTCTTTGTATTGAATTGGTTTTATATTTCTTTGATTTTGCTGAAACAGAAATTGGATTTCAAATTCCCTCTCACTGTATCTTGCATCCATTTTATATGCTCGTCCATTGGAGCTTATGTGGCCATCAAGATTTTCAAGATCAAACCTCTGATAGCAGTTGATCCTGAAGATCGCTGGAAAAGGATATTCCCAATGTCATTTGTGTTCTGTATCAACATAGTCCTGGGGAATGTGAGTTTACGTTACATCCCAGTGTCCTTTATGCAGACTATTAAGTCTTTCACTCCCGCAACAACAGGTTAGTTTGAGAACCTGTCTACAAGTTTTCATTACTTTGCATGCTATATTTAACTGCATATTTCACAATGATGTCTTGACTGAGAATGCTTTTGTAATAGTTGTTTTGCAGTGGCTAGTATGGAGAAAATACTTTGACTGGAGAATCTGGGCTTCCTTAATTCCAATTGTGGGAGGCATTCTTCTTACCTCTATTACAGAGCTGAGCTTTAACATGTTTGGTTTCTTGGCTGCTTTATTTGGTTGCCTGGCTACTTCCACAAAAACTATTCTTGCTGAGTCACTTTTGCATGGCTACAAGTTTGATAGGTACTCTCTCATCTGTTGGCATTTATTCTTGAGTTTCTACACTGCATTCCATCCAAAATCTTGCCTAGGAAGTCTGTGTGAGTGTTGTTGAAGTCTGTGTCATTGTCTGATTTATTTGTTCTTTTTTCTTTTGGGGGAGTGGGTGGGAGGTGGAGGGCGGTAAGATGTGTGCAGCCTTACCCCTGAAATGTAAATTGCATTGTCTTTTGAATGCTAAGAGTTCCTTCAATATGTTAATTTGGCTTTTTTCTATTGTGCCTTCTGCCAACTTCTCAGCAACTTGTTCAAATTTTGTCTGTTGACCTTCTCAAGTTGCTTTTCTGGTAGCCTTGGAATTGCCAGTCTTTAATCCTAAGTTATCTTCTGAAGCCTCTTTACAGAAGACACGTATTTGCGAGAATAGTTACCAATGAATTTTCATTCTGGGAAAAGACAACTTCTGTATGAGATCTGTTGATCCAACTTTTGTGGATTGCTACTTCAAATTTTAAGCTCCCTCATATCTCAAAGTTGATTCGTACGTCTGCTACTCCAATCTTTACGTTTCTCTGCTGTACCTCTTGGGAGACAATGGACATAGATATGAGGTTTTAAATATACAAGGGTACTCAGGTAGTAGGTACCTCTTTTGTGTGTGTTGGGGGGGGGTGTTCAGGCGCAAAGGCCAATGTAGGCACATTCTAACCTAGGTCTTTGGTAACAACTCCTAGAGAATTTATCTGAGGAACTCAGCCACAGGGTACTTAAATACTTGGAAGTATAAATGTTATCTAAAAAAACTAGACACCAACATGTCGAGACCTTCTAAGTAGTCTGAATAGCATAGATGATAGGTCCAGTGATTTTGGATGGATAGATCATCATCAATTCACCTGTGACTTATTAATCTTGTCCAATTGATTAATTTTGTTTTATGGACCATTTGGAACTAGGGATGCGTGTGGTGGCACAATTCAATTGAGACTGCTTTATCTATTTATTTAGGGAAAGGACATCTTGGCATTTTGATGCACTGTTTATGTCATCTTGAATCCTTGATATCTGGTTCTAATGTAATGGGTGTGACAGTGTTAAGAATCTTGGGGCTTCGAGGAACAGTAAGTCACCGACAATACATTATTTAGAGTTGGGCAACGGGTCGGTTCGGGTCGACCTATTTAATAAATGAACCAATTTCGTGCCAACCTTAAAAATAGTTTAGATTTACTTAGAATTGAAAAATGAAAAATAACATGTTTTTAGGCTAAACGGCCAAATCGTGTCCACTTCGGATGGAAATTGGTTCGGTTCGAGTTGGATTTGGACCGGATTGTCGCGTCGGGGTAGGCTTTCCTAGCTCTAAGTACATGTTATGTATAGTGACAGGTTGTATGAAGGGTTCTAAGGTTAGATGTTACATATTATGTACAGTGATAGGTTGTATGAGGGTTCTAAGGTCAAATGTTACAACCGTAAAATTTGGCGTATTAGCCTGAGGATATTGTAGGAAATAGGAAGTTAAGAGGATAGTTTCAGTGGCCAGGCAGGTTGGATTGCTGTAAAACCACCTCAGGCCACCCCAACCGAACCAGGAAGCCGAGTCATAAAATGTTCTAATGGCATCTGACAAGATGCAGACGTTATTTGTATCTGTTTGAACGTTTGGAGCTGCTTGTCATATCTTTCTCCCCCCTTCCTCGGGGAGGGATATTTTCTGTCCCATGCTAAGTCTCTGTACTCCAAGACTAGGGTCGGTCGGAATGGATAATGAGGTCCAGTCATGGTACTTTTAAGCAGGCTTACGTTTAGTTTAATTTGAATGATCCAACTTCAAGTTTAGCCTTTCTGTGGAAGGACGTGTGTCAACTCTCAATTGATATCCTTCCCTCCTACAAGGGGCATTACCAGGGTTCAAATCCGAATGGCCGATAATTCCTTTGGGGGGGGGGGGGGAGGTGTAACAAGGCCCCAATAGGTTTGTGACTTAACCTAGTGTACCTCGCTCCCCTTGGCCTGCTTTAAACCCCCCTTTTTTGGGTGGTGATGGTTTTAATTACCAGAGTTTTTTTTAATTTATTTTAATAAGAATCCAAGCAGCATCATATCTGCATATCTGGTCTGAGAGCCTGATACTTCAGGTTGGAAGGAATAGTCTGTTACTGGTACTTTGGGGAACTTACAACTTCTAATATAGCATTAATCATCTCTCTCTCTCCCTTTTTTTTTTGGGGGGGGGGGGTTGACGATTAACTTGTGTCTAGTATTTCTGAAGTGTGCATGTTTTCTGACCGTGATTGAGTGCACTAGGAATCAGGATTGCAGGTGAATGATGATGTTAATTTCCTGAGAATAGGTGCATGAAACTCTGATTTTTTATTTATTGTTTATTTTGAAAACACACTAGTAAACAAAATGATGTCATGCCAGCTAATTAATCCTATCTGAATTGAGTATCAACCGTGACTTCTTTGTTAAGTACGTTCTCATGAAACAAGTTTGATGAGCGTCCAAGAGCTTTGGTGCGAATTGCAATTTAGTTGCAAAAACGTAAGCGTGATATAGTATTGCCTTCGCACGTTATGTTTATATGGCCATATTGTAAGGTTAGTTTAGTTTATGTTTGCCTGATATGTATTACCACCTTACCTACCTTTTTGTGCTGTACACTGTACATGCTGGAAAACACTCAGGCATATAACCAGCAACTGTCTAGTGTTTTCTGGGGATTTATTTGAAGGATTCTAGACAATTCGATGTTTACTAATGCTAAAATTTTGGGGGTTGGTACTTTTATTTTGTACTAATGTAGTCTCACTGAATGCATAGTTTGATCACTTAAGATTTAAGAATTGCATGCTTTTGATGGTTTCGTTATGTGAAATCATCATTTTTTAGGGTGAATAAGTTCTGCTTTCCTCTTTCTCACTCGCTGCATTGGCATTGGGGCTTTGTTAAACCTCACTTGGTTTCCTGTGCATTTGGATGCTTTCAGAAGATTGTGTGGATGATGAAAATCTGTCGGCTTGTATTATACAGTTTGCTTCTCATTTGCAAGCTTCTATTCCTTTTGTGTCTTCGTTTCTTCAATTTCTCTTGTTCTTTGTATCCACTTTGCTGCAAACTGATCCTGACGTCATTGTTTCTTCCGCAGCATAAATACAGTCTTCTACATGGCACCTTTTGCAACAGTTATTTTAGCTATCCCAGCTTTGGTACTTGAGGGCGCAGGAGTTCTTGGATGGCTTCACACCCACCCATCTATTGTCTCCTCTCTAATCATCATTTTCGGATCTGGGGTGATGGCTTTCTGTCTCAACTTTTCCATATTTTACGTGATTCATTCAACTACAGCTGTCACTTTCAATGTTGCTGGAAATCTTAAGGTGAGCTTTAATGGTTCTTGTTATACCTGTCATCTTGTTTGTTTCAATGAACTTGCTCTGCATGCCTTTTCCCCCAACCCCAAAAAAAGAAAAGAAAAGAAAAAAACATCTGACTGAATGGTGGGAAAATTTTTAACATTAGCTCCAGCTTGTGAAGACCAATGAAAAATTTCGCTCAACTTTCCACCTCCTATTTACTATCTCTCATCAAAATCCCTCTCAAATTTCATTATGCATTTCTCAACGCTAGTAATTCAGTTGCAGTTCCTAGGTGGGCATGGTGTCCCCAACTTAACTCAATAGTATGGACATGGAGTATTCTCTTTGTTTGAATCTCCCTTCAATTTATTTGAAACATGAATGTCTGGATCTGAAAACTTGAAGAAGTTTGGATCGTTCTAGACAGACAGATTATATAACATCTACTATCTGAAATTTCTTGGAATCTTGATAAACTAAGTCATGCATCTCCGGCTTCCCTGCTCGCACTTACTATCATATCCCTGTTGGCCATGATCCTAGCAAACAGCAAAGTTTGAAAACTAAAATAAATCAATTAATTAGAAAGGTATAAGAATCTCCTTTAGCAGTAGTTCTCAAGTCCACGGCTTATTGCATGTTACTTGTCTATTACTAGATGCCATTTGGTTCTAATATCTATGGGTTTAGGACCTCTAGGTATGGAAATAGAATCATTCATTTCCATGTTGAATGTTTGGTTTGTGTTTTTTTTTCCCTCACTTTGTATCACATACTTGAGTTTTAGCACTAACTCTCAACTCTCAAGGTTTGGGTCTACTGTTACCTTACCCCAATGGGTTATACATAAGCCCATATTTGGTGTGATTTCTTTGAATTATAAGTTGAACCAGACCATGATGTTAGGAATCAGAAATTATCCTCGTATCTTATAGTTTCATTCTTGATTTCATTTATTTTAACCAAGCTGCGCTGAGCAAAATGGCATCTAAATCTTTTTGTTAGCTAGGTTAAGTAGTGAAGTCCGGGGGTTGAGGGCTATATTTAACTCCATGAGCTGCCTTTGTACCTCCATTTATATGCATATGAGAGAGAGAGATATCGAACTGTTCATATTGAACATGCTTGTTTGTACAAATCTGCGTAGGTCGCAGTTGCTGTCCTGGTCTCATGGCTGATATTCAAAAACCCTATTTCGGGGTTGAACGCTCTTGGATGCGCAGTAACACTAGCTGGATGCACTTTCTATGGCTATGTGAGGCACTTGTTATCACAACAGCAGCCAGGAACTCCAAGAACACCCAGAACTCCACGGAACCGGACGGGAGAGATGCTCCCCCTTGTAAATGACAAGTTAGATGACAAGGTCTAGTATTTTGCATTGCAAGTTCCAAGAGGCTTATAGGAAGAAGAACATATATATACTGAGGACATAATTAGATTCTTCTGAAGTCATTAGTTGCTTCCCTTTTTACCTCCACATTACAAATACTGTAAGAAAACCAAAAATTTGAGGTCCTTTTCTCATTTCTCTTGTAGTTCTACCCAGACAGGATACCTGTTATCAGATTTCTGTATTCTTGTTAGCTGCAGTTCATATGGACCCCTTTTGGCATGCATTTCTTTCTTCTTCTTTTCCCCTTTCTATTTTTTTTAAGAAAAACTTGTATCTATGATGATGCAGCCCTATGGCCTAATGATGGTGTAATATAATTATAAATTTCTGGATTTAAGCTGAGGTAATAGAAGCTCGTGGACGACACTGGAAGTGTTGTTAAAGTGGAGATGATATTCTAAGAGTATTGCACACAACCTTGTTCAAAATTCAAATCAGGGCTCAAGAACATAACTTGAAATCGCGTAAACTTGTCCTCTAGGTTAGGTCATCTCTTTGAATCGTGTTGACTCGTTTGCTAATGCAATATTCTTCACTAAAAACATAATCAACACAAGCTAGGCAAATTTTCATATGTTCAATTTAAGTTGGATTTTGTTAATTTTATCTCAAACCAAAATGTCTTCACATGAAAGCAAGAACCTAACCACACCACCTACCATGCTCCTCAAAGTTGGGGTTGGTTACCTGGTTTCTCGAGGCATTTAAAGTCTAGAGAAATCTTTACGTTATTTAAGCAGCTCTCGAAGCTTAAAAAAATTCTCTTTGCATTGGGTTTCTACTTCTAGCACTACAATTATGATGGGGGTTAGACCTAGATTGCCTCAATGCCTTATTTCGCTTGGAACGGCTACATGCCTTTGCAGACTTCATTAAAGCAGACATCACATAGTCAAACGCTGCAATTAAGACTCACTAAAACAAACACCAAAATTATTAATCTTGTCTCTTTATCTAGTCTTCTTAATTACTACTTTATCTTATGGGTTATATGGTAGCCTTATACATAATTCATTTTAAGGATCTATTTCCTTCAACTTGTTATAAGTAACTTATTGTTCATCAGTGCAAATCACTGTTGATTATATATATCATTGTTGATGAGTGTTGATTGATTTGATTAGTAAGTGAAGAACGGTATTGATCAGAATTGATTGGTGTTGATAAGTACTGATGAGTATTAATCAATGTTGAATATTGAACATACGTACTTCTAATAAGTTGAAAAGACCATATTCTGAATTGTGTTTAAATTGATCTGAAAAGCACAGGCAATGTTTTTCAATTAGGTGATTTGATGTGAAAACATAAATTAGTTCAAGATACATGGCCTGTTCTTTTCGTGGGTAAATTAGGATAGGTAAAAGAGTGAAATAGGTTGAAGTGAAATTAGATTGGTATTTTAAAATTTACCAACGAAAAGCACAAGGCCACAATGTCCTTTCGTAACTCACCTAGTTTGCACTAAAATATCTAATATTATTAGTCGTTTGAGTCAAATTATATAACCTCAAACGGTCAAGTTGAATATAATTTCATGTCATTTGGCCAAACAATTGCACTCAAGATATCTTCCCGAGTGTCACTGACTCATGTCTTAACACACAAACTCCAAGTGTTGTTAAATCTGCAAAGGCAAGAAGTCTTCAAGGAAATATAAAACCAGAATCAAACAATGTAGCATTCAAAATGTAACAGAGCACTATAATGTCACACAAATCAAAAACTTAATAAATTATGCAAAAGTTTTAATGTCACACAAATCAAAAACTTAATAAATTATGCAAAAGTTTTGATGTCACACAAATCAAAAACTTAACAAATTATGCAAAAGTTTTAGTACCACTCAATTCAGTTTCTGACAGTTTCTGACGTTGTTGTCACAAGTGATGTTTTTTAAACAAGTTTTAAAAACGAAGTCACAGGGGATTTTGGGACAAAGGCAGTGGTCATCATTCTGATGATGATGCTCCCCTTTTCATTTCATAAATAGGCCAAATTAGCAGTTGGTAATTACATATTACCCCATAATATCAAATTCGCTAATTTGTCAACATCATCATCAATTCATCATCTAATATAGACGAGATTTTATAAAATACGGTAAAATACATGTAAACAACCTTATCTTACAAATAGAGCGGCTAATTTTAACTTCGGAGTCTCTTAGCCAACCTAGATTATTTTTCAGGCCAAGAGCCAGAAGTTTTTCTGCCATCGGGTGCTAATGAGGTAGCCACCCATGTTTTTGCTCTGTTTTCTCACTCCTATTGTCAAGCACTCTGCTTCGTTGATGCACTTCTCCACAAGCTCCTCTGTGTTGCTCCTGCCAAACAAGCTGCCCCATGCAATTTAAAAGCCACCAAAAAAAAAAAGAAAATCATGATAAGAAATATGGTCACTATCTGATTTTATTATTAGAATAGCCCTTGATCAGAATCAAGTCAATCAACTGATAAAATTGACATCAAATAGATACATGCATGGATTCAGCCAAAAAAGAAGAGGCATGTGCATGGGACTCACCAGGTGATCACGGGGGAAGGCTGCTTCTGGCCAAGCACCAGCACTGATACCTCAAGCTTCTTCACTTGGCTCAACACTGTCTCCACCTTTGGCCCCTGTATTACCAGTGCTTCCACTTCCACCTAAGAATGACAAGATTTCACCTATTTATGTTATTTCAACTCAACTACAAGTGTACAAAACATAAATGTGTTGCAAATGTGATACAGTATGCAGCTTATTTTAAGAAAATTTGTCTGACATAAAATATAACAGTGTTTTTTTATGTCAAGGTTAAATGTCTGATGCAGGTACTCAGAATTTACAGCCATACTACAGAGCATTCGATTTTCTTAGCACGTACAAAGAAAATTTGTAATTCCAACATTTTGATGCATGACCAAGCCGACTTTTTTATTATTATTAAATTTCAGAAATCTTCATATTCAAAGACCATTTAAACCAAAAGCATAAATTAATGGTTGACCATTTAAACCAAAAGCATAAATTAATGGTTGAGTGCCTGAGATAAGTTTATATTCTAACACGCCTCTAGCGAATGCCTTTAGGCTCAAAGCGTTACTGCTGCAAAGTTTCTCCTACCTTGTGCAATAAATCAAATATGGGTTGATAAGATTCAAACTCATAAACTATCACTCAAATCGACTATAATACCATGTTCAAATATCATCCCAACCAAAAATTTAAGCTGAAAAACTGATGATTGAAGGCCCAGAAATAAGTTTGTACTCTAACACTTCACAACATCAGATTACCGAATTTCATACTGAGTGAAAAGAACAAACTCTCTGCACATAATGACCAAAGTTTTGCCACACTCCGCTCCAATGGAACAGGAAAAGACGAAGGCTTTCTCTTTTCTCCCAAAGCCATTACGCAAAAATCCCCAACAAAAAAGGAGAACAAAAAAGAACCCAACTTTTGCTGTAACTGAAGATGAAGAAGAGGAGGGTGATACCTGGGGCTTGGAGACCTTGCAAAGAGATGCAAGAGATCTAGCTAGACTAGGAGAAGATGAAGAAGAATCAGGGGATATAATGTGAAGAAGAGTGAGCCAATCACCATTGTTAGTGACATGAGTCAGAGCCCACATCATTGCATGCTTTGATTTGGATGTCTCATCCACAACCACCATGACTCTCTTCTTATTACCCATCATATTATGATCTTGATGATGGTGATGATTATACCCATTTCCCCAAGTACCATACATGCTCATTTCATCCATCTGCTTCCAGCATTCTCCAACTCCACCTCCATTCCAGCGGGTCGATCCTGACCCGCTTCCGTTTGCCCAATTCTTTGGTGTTGACTTCCATCCTTCCTTTCCGCTTAGTTGCCTCAGGACGGATCCTGCACTGGGCATCTTTCAATGTCAATCTGTGTGTGTGTGTGTGTGAGAGAGAGAGAGAGAGAGAGAGAGAGGGGGGGGGGGGAGAGGGAGAGGTGTTTGATGAACCGAACAAGGCGTTCGACGAAACGTCTGAATGAGATACAAACAGAGAAGCAACAAAGAGGGAATCAGGAGAGTTGGTGAACTGGGTTCTTCAGGGCCTTGCAGTCGGGGACATTCGTAACAAATATAATAAGAGGCCAAGAGGGGACGTGAAGAAGCTCCGGTTGCACTCGCTAAGCCTTATCCTTTTCAAGTATACTAGTGTGCATTCGGTATTTTGTATGGACATGTGTTAAAATTTTATGATCTCGTTATTTTTTTCTTGACTGTTTGCATATATATATATATATATATATATATATAACTGGAATCCTTAACTATTAAAAAAAAATTTTCTTTAATACTAGGTATATGTTTAATGTCATTTGGCCTATGGGGTAGGGAGATGTCTTTTCAAGCATATTAATATAGGATATTGAATAATGAGAATTGAAATATCAAGCCATTCAATTTATTATGGGTGTCTCCATTACTTTGTCATAAGTAAAATTACAGTTTATATTTTTAATCATACTTTATTTTAAATTTTTAACTGTTAAACTAATTGGATAAAGAAACAATCATTTAATATTGATACTTGAATATAGGCAGTAAATATAACCATTATTAATTAATTTAAGTTAATATTTAGTGATATCATTATGTTAAATTTATAAGTATTAAATTAATTGAATAAAGAAAAAAATCATATAGCATAGATGTAAATGTAAGACAATTAATAGGAGACAACCAATAGGAACTTGCAACTTGCCAAAATATCATCAATTCATTCAACTCATTCAGTTTTATATTATATATATATATGATGATATGGTACTCATAGTTTCAAAATTGTGATAAATTATAAATAAAAATGATTTTGTATAATCCATAAACTGTCATTCGCTTTTATTTTTTTGATCATATAAATTTTTCAATTTAAAACATAAAAATATTATTTTAAAATCAAAACAAGAAACTTAAGAAGTATTGTAATAAGATATTTATCATTTTGCTTCAAATTTATAAATTCAATTATTTATTGTAATTTGAAAGAAATCTATTTGTTAAGAGGGAGTTATGAAAATAGGATTGAATTTTAAAAATTAAAATAAGTTATTATTTATGATAATTCACAGTTATGAATTCAAACATTACATAATTTGTATCGGAGGTTTGATGTGAGGAAGGGAGGAAAATTTATATATTATTACAGTTTATTATAATTTTTATAATTCTGACAACTACTTTGTATTTAACTTATTATTCCTTTATAATTCTATAAATTGCTTATCATTTCTTATAACTCGTTATGATTCTTACAACCTTTTATAACTTAAAAAATTATAACTTCTCATAATGTTTAAAGTTCTTACAACTTACAACTTAATATTGCTGCTAAAAGAAGTAAAGGACAAAGTCCTTAGGCTATAATGTACAAATTGGCTTTACTTCATTGGGGTCGGTTGAATTTTGCCTCCCTACTTTTGGGGGATCATTTACATTTTCTTTCACTTGTCAAGTTTGATTATTTATTGAGCATATATAACTATGTGATTATAGTAATAAATAAATAGTAATAGCTTCTTATTTTATAGTCTAGTAAAAGAGATAATGTACATCATACACTTAAAAGTATGTACTTTCACTTATTATATATATATTTTTTCAGTGTGTATTTATCATATAGACAAATTTTAAAATATGATGTATGTACTCTTAAAAGTATGATATGAACTTTTCAAGTGTTTAAAATGAGGATTTAATAGCTTCTGGTTTTGTAATCTACTAAAAGTCCACCAAGAGTTTAAAATTCAGATTCAAAATCTTCTTATCATCATAATATTTTTTGTTACGGTTTTCTTTTAAAGGCCATCTTCGACTTTACGTTTTATAATTAAAAATTTCTTATATTTGCATTAAATTAAAAACTTTACAAAAGCCTTGTAACATTTAAAATCATCAAATGCCCTTAAAAGTTTTGTAATTTCTTCAAAAGTGATATAAAAATTAAATTCATTAAACTTATTTCTACCGACTTGAACTTACCCTTATTTCCATTAAACTAAACTTATACTTAATTAAATTAATTTGTTTTATAATTATATTTGAATTAACTTTTGTAATCTTTATATATTTACATCTATTTTTATTTAATTAAACTTATTTTTAAAAAAATAAATTTAAAAGAAAATAGGCGCTAATGTAATGATTAATGAAGCCATGACCTCGAGGCACAAAAAGGCATGGGTAAAGATTGCGAAAGGATATTGATGTGACAAATAATTTCAGCACGTCATTTTGTCATCTCCTTCAAGTGCCCTGATCAGTACGTTATGTATTTTTCGTCCACATGATCATGTAATTAACAGTGCTGGCCTTGTCAAGTTATGTGTAAATATTGAACGTGAACATCGACGGCATTAGAAAATGCACTGACAATTCAGATTGGATTCTGAAGATTCATCAACTTGAAGCACCAAATGCAAGTGGCATGAAAATTAATTGTATTCTTCCCAAGTTATATGGAAATAAAGGTATGTTTTATGAATAGAGATGAATTTCCCACCCTTTTAAAAAAAAAATAATAACGCTCTGATTTAAATTTTGAAATACATGTTGATTACCGAATTATTATTTATTTATTACCTTATAAACAAAAAAATAAAAGTTAATTATTTTGAAAAAGACGTCGTTGTATGACTTGTATAATTGCTCACAGGTATTTTTTTTGGGGGGTTCAAATGAGGTACAAAGGAAGACGGATCGAATTTAGGACTTCAATCTCAACCACTATGTCAAGATCTCATTTGCACAAGTAGTTGTTCATGTAATCTGATTAATTGTATATGTCACTATAAGAATTGACCTTGGTATTGACGAAAAATATCGATGGAAAACCCATGATTATCAACGGAAAGTGCAATTTAGAACAGAAAAGTCGACGAATAGTGGTCCTTCGATATTAGCTGGTCAGAATGAAGGTATTGTCGGAACAATATCGATGGGCTTATTATAAATTATCATTCAAGTTTTGAGAGATCATAACAGATGGATAAAATAATACAATTTTACTGGTTAGTCATATTCAAATTCTTTCAGATGATCATTCTACAAAGAAATATATTAGAGATCACAACAGATAGAAGATGAAGGAAGAAGAATCCTAATGACACTTCTTATCAAATAAATTTGAACAAACTAAATAAGAGAAAGAATAGATGAACTTATTCTTAGTAACAAGTTCTAGCTTGTAGATTCTCACGAATAAAGGCCCTCATTCATGAAAGTACCATAGCCATCTAATTATTTACTTGGAAGTTTATTTTGCAAGGTGACAATGGAGGGCTAAAAATTTTAATGGCGGTGCAAGCATCTAGTATACACTATAAAGGACGCAGCATATAATACAATAATAATTTTTAGTGTGAGTCTTATTTATACGGAATTTGAAGAGATTCGGACTATAGAGCATGCACGCATGCAATGAGAGGAATCAATGAAAGGATTTAAAAAATGAAATGAAGAAACAGCTGCTTGAAATTATCATGAGAGAGTTTCTCATTCATTGATGGCCCCACTTTGACTGAGTGCCGCCCTAGGGAACGTTTCTGTAAAATTTGTCCGATTCAATTCAGAGCACTGGCAGCGGGGTTGTAAAAATAAAACGAGGACCCCACCATACCACATGGCGCTCAGTGATTGAAGGGAAAAAAAGGTAAAATGCGGGGAGATACGCCTGTGCGTGCTCCCCTGCGTGTAAGTTTTAATATTTTAAATTTTTTTTTTTTGGTGTTAATTTATAATTTTTATATTGATTTAAATAATAGGTTGTGTGTTATAACGTGGATCCATGACAAATATTTTTATTGAATGATTAAAATTGGAGTTTCATTGGTTGGAGAAGTAATGGAATGTAAGTTCCAAAATTGTGAAACTTTCGCTGACGTGACATGTCAGAGTTTCAAAATTCAAAACTTTGACTGAAAATGCTCTGAGTGGGCTTTAAATTGTTGAGGGTTGTCTCTTTTTCATAATGTTGTGATCTGTGAAACTCGAAATCGAAATGTATCAAGTATCAATCAAGTTCTGGCATGTCGTCATCACCTAACCCTTTCAGTGACTTGCTGCTACACAATTTTTGGTGGCAAAAATTTTTTCTAAAGTGTAGATTATTTGAAGGATAGGATCAAAATTTGTGGCC
This sequence comes from Carnegiea gigantea, assembly GCA_029747015.1. Taxonomy (NCBI): domain Eukaryota; kingdom Viridiplantae; phylum Streptophyta; class Magnoliopsida; order Caryophyllales; family Cactaceae; genus Carnegiea; species Carnegiea gigantea. The sequence goes on from JAKOGI010001626.1 coordinate 90,125, forward strand.
ATGGAGGGTTTTTTATAAGTTTGAATTATTTGACGTTGGAGGTTTTTCATAAGTTGGAATTATTAGTGACTTAACTTCCCAAAATTTAAATTATTAGAAGCAAAATGATAAGTGTTGTGTCATAAGACACTTTTTAAATGTCTTGTTTTTGCTTAAAAATCATATTATCATATGTTTAAATTGATAAAAATAGTATAATTGAACAGTGAAAGCACACTACAAGTTATAAAATGTGTACTATCATCTTTTTATCCATAATCTACCACCTTTCTAAAATACATATATCAGATGCCCTCGCAGATAAGATTGATCCGGTTATGGTCTTATTTAATATTTTGTCGACGTAGCTGACAAGTATTTAAGCTTAACAAATTCATAACTAAGCATAATCATTAAAAATTGATTATTTTAAATGATAAAATATGTTAATTTTGGATTAGGCAAGATATTTAAAAGTGTCTTACCGCAAGACATATAGCATCACTCTTATTAGAATCTATTTTTTATTAAAATAATAATTTCTACTGTGAACCTTATTTGAAGAAATATAGAGAGATTATTCTGATATTTCTCCAAGTATGCACTGACGGTAATTTGAATTTGAGTTTGCTCTTTTAGTCACTCAAAATGCACAATGTAGAATACCTAATCCAGATACGTGATACCGGTAAGTACTTCTGAAATCAGAGAACGTTACTAGCTAAAAGAAGCAAAGTAAACTCCGCAAAAGCTGAAATCTTCAAGTAAATTTGGGTTTGGTAATTTGGCTTATGTTGCTAAATCTTCGTGAGAAATTGACCTCTTATAGTCAATTAGTCATGTAGAGTTACTAACTTACATCTGTTTTTTTTTTTTTTTTTTTTTTTTTTTGGGTTTTTGAGTCAACTCCAACCTATATACATCGCGAGTGCGAGTGTTTAAGTAAATCGCGCGTATGACAAATGAAACAAGGAAAGCAATGAGAGATACCTTGTCATATTCAAGCCTGCAAAGCTTCCGGTTCGAAGGTGAGCATTGCTCTAATACATAGCATAAATTTTCCCCCATTGATTACTCTATTTCCTACCTAGAAAGTGTCCATTATTATAAACTGCCTATTAATTATATATTCTATAACTTTTAAATACACATCCCAATGAAAAAATAAATAAATAACATGGAGTACGCCTTCACCTCATGGCACATACATATTTACATTTACATCACCATGTAACATATGTACATTTACAACACCATTATCACCTAGTATGAATATTACATTAGTATGGAATGTAAGCCGATGAGGAGATTTAGGATGTGTTTAGTGGGGCAAAAATCATTTTTTCGAAAAATTATTTTCTCATTTTACGTCGTTTGGTAAAACAAGAGGGGAATATCATTTTCGGGGGAATATCATTTTACCTCATTTGAAGGAAATTATTTTCCTTTGAAAAAGTAGGGAAAATAATTTCCCAGGCCTTTTTCGCTGTCCAATTTTATCTCTCATTTTATTTTCTTTTAATTGTACCCAAAATCACTCTATTTTCACTCTCATTTTGTCTCTCATGCTTCCCCTCTTCTTCATGTTCATCATCTTCATCGATGATTTCCATCGTCAATCTCTGCAATTATTTCTTGAGTTCTCTGACCTTGTTACTGTTACCCTTTTGAAGAACTTCGCAATCTGAGACACTCATCGTCTTCCTGTTCGTCATTTTCTTTAATCTGAATTTAATATCACTCAAAGTCAACTAAGCAATCCTTGGGAATAGTAAAAAAATTAAGATTCATTAATATTGACTATCTCTTTTTCTCGGTTTATTACCGGGTATATTTGGGTTTTATTTTGAAGAGAGAAACAAAATTCATTGGTTGGATCGGATCGGATCAGAGCAGTGAGCAGGGGAGAGGGTTGATGATAAAAAGAAATGAAGTGAGGGTGGGGGGTTTATTCTATCAAATAGCAAAAAATGAATGAAAAGAAAATAGTTTTCCATTCTACCAAACAGCTGAAAATGTAAGTGAAAAATCATTTTTTTGGGGAAAATATTTTTCATGCAAAATTATTTCTGGAAAAATTATTTTTCCTCCTACCAAACACATCCTCAGATGTAAATAGTTTTATTTTACAAGTAGATAGATCTCTTCCAAATGACTCCCAAAAAAAAGGACAAAATATTTTTGACAAATTAAACGATTTAATAAGATATTAAAGTCGAAAAAAATAAATAAAAGGAGTTGACCCAAAAAAAAAAAAAAAAAAAAGCATGAGGTAACAAAAGAAAGTAACAAATTCTACAACATAAGTTGCAGCACTGCTTATCTTCATTCCCAAGCTCACAATTGCAAACCACAATGTTCACTACTTGGCCTCACTTGTCAGCAAGAATATAGCCCAGCGGGAGTAGTCTAGTTTATCACAGGTCTCCAACTTAAACCTCGAAAATCATTCCTATATAGGACTCAAGGATGGTGATGTTGATAATGTTCCCACGGAGACGAAAATGTAAACTTACCACAGTAATTATCATCAACGCGAACATCGACAAGTTATGATCCTTAATCCTCATATTCATTACTTGTAGCAACTGTGCAGCCTCTCAACTCAACTACTTCACAATAATCAGAACCTTTCACCTTGTTCGCAGTCAAACCAAACTACACCGGAGTGATGTTGATCTCTGCTTCTTATAGAATAGAACAAACAACAAAATATTTCAAGAATTACATTTTCTTTTGACATCTACAGACATTATGGACCCATCAAAAAAGGCCCTGGGTATTTTAATTCTCTTGACACTCCTAGAATTCGGATGAGATGTGAGCAGTTTGCGCATCCATCCAATGCGTTAAAGAGTAAAGTCACTCTAATCAGGACTGTTTGTTATAAACAGTTACTCAGCAACCGACAAAATCCAATGTCGCAATAAACTGGTTAAAGGTTAGCTTAATAATCTTATTGGTTCCTGCAGCTTTCTAAATTGGAATTACCTATTTTGGATTGGATGCAACTTTTCCGTAGCTGTTGTACTCATTGAGCAGGGAGAGATCATCTGATGACAGGTCTAGCCCACCGCTGCTCAAGTAGTTCTTAGCAACCCGGACCCTAGAAAGCACGAAATGGAGCTCAGTTATGAGTTTGTTGAAGGCATGCATTAATAACAGACAACAGACCAGAGTTTATGACAACTTGCCTTCTTCCTTTTCTCTTTTCGGTGGCTTCAGCCAAGCGGGAAGCCTCTGAGCTTGAGATGTGTGCCAAAGAAGAAAGATAATCATGGAGAGCATTTCCTCTCAGTGCCAAGTGAGACCTCAAGGGAACAATTGATAGCAACATATTCTGAAGGGATGTCTCTCTTTCTCTGCATTTTTAGGCCATAATGGGACTTCATTATCAATTTTTGGTTAAATAAAATCCGGAAAGAAGAGTAAGAAGCTGAGCTCAAAGGTGGGAATCATAAAGGAAATAGAATGCAGTGATGAATCAAATTAGCAACCAGTTGGAAATGCAGCAGGATAAGGATGCATGCAGAGATGCTTGGTTTTGTAAGATGAGCACGTTATTACGAGGAAGAGTTTCAATAATCATTGCAATTTCGCCACGCGCCATAAACAATGGATCAATGTATATATTCAAATTACCTCTATCAAGCCCAAGAAATTTCGCACACACTGAACAAGCATATAGTTCCTACAGAGCACACTAGGAAATTGAAATAGTACACAAAATATCTACAGTCAGTCACTTAGATCATTGACTAGAGAATAAGGAAATCATCCAAAATCCGTAACTAGTCAACCATAATTTCCTCCTAGAGCAAAAACAGTAAGGAGGGTTGGGATCTCTAATGGTAACAACATTGTAATCCGAATCACTGACACTAGGGTAAGGAATACAATAGGATTAGACCCATCAATTATATGAATTGGAACAGACAAGCATGTTAATATATTCTGACCATACCTCATCAAGGAAATCTCAACTGTTGGTGCTGCTCCTTTTAAGCGTCCGTCAGCCAGAAAATTTTGGCCACTGCTCCCATCCAATCTGAGTAGCTTCCCTAATGCCATGGAGTTACTTGTTGAAGCAAGCAACTCCCAAGCCAGATGCACTTTGTTGTCCATGCCCATTTCTAATTGTAATGAGTTGATACTTCTTGCATGTAAGCAATAGCCATGTTCAGCAATTGTACATGCCATCTGAACTTGCTTATCCCACCAGCCAAAGTTAGAAGTTTGCTCACCAAGGCATATCTCCTGATCTAGTGAATCCTGCAAGCATTAACAACTTATTAGCCATTAGAGATCAGTTTTGATCACTTGCAGGAAATTTCTCAGTATCATAAAACACTTCATCAGAAAGGGAGAGGGATCTGCAAAGTTTTGATCATTAGGAAAGACTTACATCAGTTGGAAATCTAGAGGGGTGAAGTAACAGGTCAGCCTCGGATATTAGATTGCTCATTCCACAAGCAACCTCTAAAACTTGACAGGCATTTTTATTTTCTGATATGAAATGTTGCCTTAAATCTTTCTGCCGTAGTTCATTCCATTTTTCTTGTATTGGATTTTTGGCCGCAACCCTAGAGCTCCAAAAACTCTTAGATCTCTCAGAGAAATCCATGCGGCTGCACTCGTCCATTACCTGACACCCAGATGTACTGGCTTCTGGACATTCATTCTCACTTTGTGAATCTCCCATCTCCTCATTCTTGGCATTCAGATCGATGTCACGACACCTTTCAATATGTCCAGATGTTTCACACTTCAGGACAGAAGGGTCAACAGTGTCAACAGTCAGGGGCGACACAATTTCCATCAAATCTCTTGATGCAAACTCTGTTCCATCATTAACTTCAGTTTCTGGAACAAAGGTCGACTCTGGCACACATGACATGTCAAGTGACCGGAATCCACTGGCGACATGATCACATTTTGTAGCTTCTGAATATTGACTCTGCTGCTCCTCTCCAAACTCAAAAAACTTACCAGTCACTGGGTTCATAGAATTGCCCGCCACTGTGCCGCTTATGACATCAATACCAGCAGTTTCAGCCAATTGGTGCATTCTGTTTTCTATGTTTTTCTCTTCAAAAGGTGACTGGTGACTCATTCGTTTCAAAGACCAATCTTCTAGATGACAAACAGCATCTTTGGCATCAGCACTTCCCGGACTTCGGCCCTGCATTTCTTCTGGTTTTTCTATTCCAAGAAATTGGATACTTAATTGATTCAAGGAGTCACCTGCAGTTGCTGTACAATTCATATGGCTTGCAGTTCCTGGCTTTGGACATTGGTTCTGGAGTTCCAGTGCTTTATCTTCTAGAGAATAAAACACTTGCAGACTTGATCGGTTCAAAGAATTATCCACTGCTATAAAGCTGAAAGTATTTGTAGTTGCTATTTCTGGATGTTTATACTCGATATTTTCCACATTTGCCTCTTGGTGAGATGGGAACTGGGCAATGAAAGAATCCATGGTGCAATCTGCTGTCACTTGACCGCTGCAGTTCGTAATTCCTTCTGCCAGACACTGATAAGAAAGTTCTCCCATGTTAAGCTTTCCACTAAATTGATTGGTTGACTGATGAGGTCGAATGTCTACATTACAATCTATTGGATCGATATGTACAGCTTGTGGAAAGAGGCACCTCTTTACTGCCATTTTCGACTCTTCGCGGTGTTGTGAAAGGTCACTAGATGGATTCATACAGTAAACTGCTGCTTCCTGCCTACACCAATGCACATTTCCCATTTCTGTTCCCATGGCATCCGTCTCCGCGTATTGAATGGCATTGTCAGTTGACTTGTCCCTTACGTTACCTATGGGAGGAGAATTCTGATGAACCTGACTTATCACTTTAAAGAGGTTACTGTTAGCTTCCAACTTTGCCTCTATAGGACGTAGCAACTGGTCACTTAACAGGTTCAAAGAGTGATTGGCTGCCTCCATACTATTGGAGTTCACACCTGCCAGCTTTATATGCTGGTGCTGAATCTCTGCAAAGTTTGCTTCTGTATATTGAACACAATGATCAGTTGATCTAAGTGAGTTGCCCACAGGTGAAAAATTGAAGTTACTAAGATGTGCTGTGTCTGAAGATAGCTTTAGTTCCACAGCTCCTGTATGAACTAACTCATCATCCAATACGTTAGAAGTGTCATTTACAGCTAGACATGGGATGGGAAAAACCTCATCCGCAGGAGCTGAACAGTTACCGTCTCCACCAGCCAAGCCACCAGAAACGGCAGGAATATCATCTTCAGAATCTGATAGCACAGTTCCCAATTTTCTGGGCACACTACGCCGAGCAAATGCAACTGGAGAATCTGAGGAATTGTAGAGATCACACGCATTGCTCACTGCTATGATATCATTATCTACATGAAGAAAGCAGTTTTCCCTTAAGATTGCCGCCTTCTTGGCCTGAATACTAGCCAATTCGCCATTATCAAAATCCAAATCATTCTCCACACTGGTATTGCCTACCTCTTCCTCAATCACTTCTAACAAGGTACTATGTTCTTCCATGCTTGTCTTGCACAATGTGCTGGCAATCTCTGCTTCAACAAACACAGATAAAGAAGAAGGCAATTCCCAAGGAATCAGTTTAGGCAGTGTACAGTACCCAGCTTCGAGATTGAACAGCGGAGGACTATATACCATTCGTGCTTTCCCATCTGAACAATTAATGTGGCCACTATAAGTGACAGAATGAGACATTCAACATCTATACATAATAATTCCATCGAAGACCAGTGAGATACATATAAAGTTCACGAAGCGTTTTACCCAGAATAGACATTCTGAAAAAAAAAATAATTAAATAAAAACGGCCCAGCAAGACTTCTGGACTTGACAAAATTGTGCCATAATCTTAACTGACCTTTCAGAAATCCTTTGCTTTGGCACCAGAACTGAAGATACATCAAAGTTTTACGAATGTCCCCTCTGCAAAAGCATATACATCTTTCAATCAGGCAAGGCTGTAAATTGGCTTTCTCAGCAGCACAAACCTGTGGAGAAAGACAAAATTTAATCAAGTGAATTTGGTAAGGTAACCAGATATTTGATTTGGGAAGAAAAGAGAAGCTTCTCATAGTGCAGAGGACAAACCAAGTATATATGGTGGATGAGCTCCTCCAATGATGGCAATGTGAAACACACTTCTTCCCTCGCCAGACTGTCTGGTAGCATAGGATTTTCACCTAAAGATATTCACAGAGAACAATTTCATAACTGAAGAACTTAGAAACCATAATATGAAATACAAAACATGTCAACTTGTGATGAAAAAAAAAAGGATCCTAGATATAGGTTATCTCATCTGGTAATGCCTTACTGTTGCTAGTCAGTATCATGGGCCGCTTTCCTGTGTCAGCAAGTTGTTGTATTGTGGAAATGAACCCACGATCTTCACATAAAGTAGCATCCACATCCTCAAAAAGGATCACAGTTTTGATTTCTCTTTGATCACAAGGAATTCTACCATCACCAGTGCATTGCATTCCATCCGCAGAATCCTCCTCTTCTGACAGAGACACCACTTCAACTATACTTTTGTTCAAATCTAAAGTTGCTGAACCATTTGTGATGACAGTTGGAGAAGACTTCAAATTATGCTTATTTGGTGAACCCACAGGATTTTCCTGGGACCTGGGCAGCACAAGTATTTTATTCTAACACACCAAGTTTCACACGAACTTCATCTATAGTAATTATTGCAGTGATGAAAACTGGGTCCAACATAAATAAACCATATCAAGACACAAGATTTAAGACAAACCGCTTGAGCCAGTGTGAACCCACAGCTTCCCCAAATTTCTGCTTAAGAACTGCTCCATTTCTCCAGTCTGATGCGTTAACCTGGAAAAACGAAGGAAATACACTAAGACTCCTGAGAGTTGAAGCTGTGTTCAATGCAGGAACTATCACCATTGTACCTTGGTGCTTCTAGAAGAATTCTCAAGATATGGCACCACAAAATGAAACGGGTCTGCTCTCCCACTGTCCCACCATATCCCCACCAACTGTGACCATGAAAGTCATTGCTAAGATCTCCCCCGCCCCCTCGGGGGAGGGGGGGCTAGGGTGTAAAGGAAAGCATAAAGGCCAGCAAAAGAGTCCAAAAAAGGTTTCCACTAACACACCAGAGCTTGTGGCAGCTAAGCACTATAGCACAAAACCAGGAATGCAAATGATGGACTATGAGATTTAGGGAAAAGCAGAAGCTGATTTTGGGTTCGACCATTTTTAAGAGTTGAGAGAAAATGATGGAGGACAAAGAAGTGAAGGTTGACGAAATCTCAACCCAGTGAATATCTGATCAGAAGTAAGTAACAGGAAACCGAAGATAAATATCTGCGTTCTTATACTTCGTGCACCACTAAATTGAGAACCGGGTTTTGCGGGGGGGGGGGGGGGGGGGGGGGAGGGGAGGGGGTAATCACTCACACTTCAGAGATTATTAAAATTTCTAACTCGGTGTTAGAACAGGGTCATTAATTCTAGTTCATCAGCGATTAACCTGCGAGTCTGGCACAAGATCAAAGCTATACCTCAATAACTTGGAAACCTTGCTCCTTCGCACAAGCATAAATGGCTGCTGATTTTCCACTCTGCACACGGAGACAGTTAACTGAGTAACAGGCTAACAGCATACTTGAAAGCATCTATTTCAGTACAGGCTGCAGAATACTTCACAGTGCAATTTACTAAACATTTGGAACCAATGGAAAAGGGTCATTAGCAGAGGAAACACCGTACTTTCACTTCAATGCAACAAAGTAATGAACTAGGCTATACCATTTGCAGTAACATCTAATTCCCAGAATCTTGAGTAATAGTATCGTACATGCAACTACATGAGCCATTGTGATCAGACATATGATCAGAAACAACATTTTAAAATCTCCATATTATATCATTTCCCTGCACCTTTATTCTCAACTTTCAAGACAAAATGTCATATTTGTAATCACATCTAAATCCTCAGCTCATTTTTCATAGAGATGAACAACTGCTGAGTTATTCACTAAGTTACTTGAACAAAGAGATTTTAAGCTCTGAGCAGATTCAGCGCAACTAAAACAGACTGATAAAGCTAAGCTAAACCAGGATTAAGCGCCAAACTTTGCTCAAAGTGTTGTGGTTGGCAGGAACTGGGAATGCAAAACAACAAATGGATTGACCAACCAAAACAAAAGAAAGAAAAAAAGAGAAAAGAATGGAGATGCCGTACATAGAGGTCATAACAAAGTTTAGATGTCCTAACTAACCCGGAAACATAAGAGTTCACGGAGGGACGACTCATACCCCAACAGGCCCTGTTACCAAGAGGACATTTTTCAGGCCAGGTTCCTCATCTACATTTTCCAAGTCAGAATCACTATCGCAAGAATCACAATCATCTTCCCTCACTGAGCACTTGCTGGCACCAGAGGACCTCCTACCGACACGAAAATCTGTCGAATGCCAAAGATGCAGCCATTCATTTATAAACTTCACAGCTTCACTGTTACCACAGACCTGCAAACGTTACAGGAGAATATCAGGGAATGCTTCTTTTCTGGCCGCAGTTCCAATATAAGATAAGTACATGAAGCAATAAGCCTGCTCCACGGGACCTTATTTTTTATAATCTAAGAAAATGCAACTCCAGAAACAGGCAGAGTTCGGATGCCAGACCTCCAATGCCTTCTCTGGCTGATATTTATTTGTCCACAAGCTATTCTCAGTATGTTTCATGCGACTCAGGTAGTATGACATAATCCTGTATGTCAATTAACAAAGTAGGCATCATTTTCAGGACCGGCTCCTCCAATCAGAACATTGTCTAACGAGACTTGTAGAAAATTTCTCAGTATCATGAAAAACCTTGACAGCCATCATAATATGTGAAGAAACAAACATAGATGGCCCATGGCCCAGAATTAACATGAAAACCATATAAACAACAGCAGAATAAGCCTTCTTTTTGAAAAGAAAAACAAGGGGAAAAAAACAAAATAAATAACAGCAGAATTAGAGTGACAAGCCGCTCGCTTGTCACTAGCTTAATGACAAATATAAATGAGAGTAAAAAACCATGCAAGAGACAAGCTAATTTCACAATTTCCCTTAATAACTCTTGGAGGTGAGTGTTTATATAAGCATAAGCATGCACATGCATGCACCCACGGTTAAATGACATAACATACGGACACATTACAATCCAGGAACCACACCTTAAGAAGGCCTGGTTGACAATGGGAAAAACTATTCCATAAGCTTCTAGAGACTCCAACAGGAAAAGAACACCAAATTTGACAGATGCAACCAAATGATAGTATGGACAAACTAGTGTTGAAAAACAACAGCAACATGGTTCCTGCCCATACTGCGGCCAGCTCTAGATTAACATACTTACCAAATCACCCCTGATAAGCAAAACGGCCATTTCCAAAAGAGCAAACCAATATGCATTTTAAGGATGCACTAAAACTGGAAGCATTTTTTGAAACAGAATGAGAGATCACCTTTCCAAGAGAATTGCTTTTTGCTGCCCAGAAGTTGAGCTCACAAGGTCAACATTTCCAGCAATAAACCTGAGTTTATTAGTTCCAAAGTCCTGCTAGCAAGCAACATTCAATAATAACAATCACAAGACCAAATGACAGGTGTGATTAGAAATAACATAATCGCATATCCTTATGCTCTTCAACACTGCATTCCTTACCTTTTCCATGTTCTTCATCAGGTCATATGGAGTCATTTCTTCGTCAACTACTATAAAAGAGTCAGAGGTCGGTATTGCACAAGTGTCTTCATGAGCATATTGGCCCGTAGACAAATCCTCAAGATGTAGTAATGTTGGTGAAGCCTTTGAAACGTTGAGATCAGTACCAAAATTTAAAGAACCAACAACATTTTTAAAGGAAGAGATTGTCCTTTCTTGATCACAAGCAGAATTGCGCAAGGTCCCTTCACATAAAGTCCACTTGCTCCAGTCAATAGAATCCGTATGAACCTGAAAATTAAAAAGACTATTTTGTTTTAGTGCAACAGAACCAGCCTTATCTTTTTTCTATTATTAGAGTAAGCTTTTTTTTTTTTTGCTGTTGGCCTTTTTTTTTGGTTCCCCCCCCCCCCCAGGGGGGGGGGAGCTTATGTGCCAATGCACGCAGGAAGTATGACCACATGGCACACCTGTACATTTTCAAACACGTGAATGGGACCACACTCAGCATGCCTCTCCTTTCTCCTATCCACATTATTCTCCACCTCAATTGTCACCTGATCTTTCTTTCCAGTTTTCCATGCTGAGAAGAATGGGTGCACTTGTTTCCCAGCAAATAGCCGTGAATTCTCCTGGTCAAAGGTAATATCATTAGCTATCCTGTATAGAAAATATATGTTACAGAGAACTATGCCATCTGAGCCGAACTTGTTGGCTCTACATGTTGGATAATTTAACACAAGAAGGACCACTCCATGGAACAGCAGTGTATTGAAGATGCATTGGCAACCAACATAATATGTTCCAAATCAGAAGTACAGTTAAATTGCAAGCACAGAGAAATAATCAGGTTTGCAAGGAACAAAAGGTAACCTCAGCTGTACGCTTAGCCTCTAGCCACAAATCAGGAACAGGTTGTGAAGTTTGGAGGGTAGCTGCCGGATGAGTAGGAACCTTTGCTGTGGATGTTCCCTTATTACCCTGAGTCCTTCCACTTCGTGCAGAAACATGCTTCTTATCTTTCAACAGTTGTGGGCTTCCATCATCTTCAGAAATGAACAGCAATCAAAACATACTTCCTCAAGAAACAAAAATGTCAACACACTCTGCTGTAGTGGTTGCCATAGCTGATGGTTTATTGGTCAAATTTTGTGAACTTTGACTTAGTTAAACATACTAATAATATAAAACATTAAGAAGTTTGCTACAGTGCAAAGAAAAGGAGTAGAAGCAACATATAAAAGAAATACAAACGAAGTTATGAATTGCATTTGAATTGCACTGCATTATGCCCATCATAAAAGAAATATAAACGAAGTTATGAATTGCTGTTGAATTACACTGCATTGTGCCCCATCGGACACAGGTGGCCATTTCTATATGATCTTTCCTAGTCCACACATCAAAAAGCTCAAGCCTTTCATAGCATAATTAATTAATTAATTAGCTACTTACCTGGAGATTCAATGTCATCAAGTGCTATAACAGTAGCATCTTTCCCATTTGCAGCACCCTGCATATCAATATCATATAGCTAAGGAGATGAGCATAGAACAATTCTCTTTTGCATAAGACAACCCAGAAAAAAGGTCCCTGAGAATAGGCAATATAAACTATGCACAAATATATGCCTCCTGCAACAAGGCTATGTAATATTCCATATACAAACTAAGAACTATGATAAGCGATTTAGCACTGCTAGCAAAAACAATCAGCATGCTAAAATGTCGCACCATACATTATTGAAGTTAAAACTGCTTCAGTTAGATAATGTAATGGGCAAACAAGGGCAAGAATGGGGAAAGTTGAACTAGTGATGTTTCCAACATTTGAACCGCAAAAAAAACAAAGGTTAAATATTTAGTAAATCACTATTCTTCAGTTGATTCCAGTGGCCTGATCACAATATGCACAGCAAGTCTGCATCATCTTCAAGAGTTAATTGGGCAATGAAATACGCACATATGCTAGACACCATACATATTTGAAGCTTACATAAATCACAATGAAGAACATGCAGTACATCACCACCACCAACAACAACAATAACAACTCCCAGTGTGGGTCTTGCATGCGTGGGATCTGGAGAGATCCAGATGCAAGTGGTCTTACCTTTGCAGGTAACATTATCTACAAAGAGACCGATTCCAATAAACTCACAAAAGATTTGAGAAACTATTTCAGAGTTCAAAAATCTTTTGGTGCAAAAGAATGGTGCAAAAACAGAAAAAACCCACAAGCCGTAACATGAAATAAAAAGGTAGAGATAAGCATGGTACCACAAATTACACCAAATCTCATAGTAATCAATATCCGCATGATAAATATATAAATTACTAGCATACACATGCACAGGAGATGCATGATAAGCACTAGCCAGAATCATACATCAGCAATTTATATGCCCTTAGGATCTAAAGGGAAGGCATGTAGCAAGCTAGCTGGGGTCTGCAACCTTAATGCTATAACTTCATAGCTTCCTATCCTAAGTCATGTTCTCCGTTAATTCTAAGGTCATCAAATCGTGTCTAATTACTTCGTTCAAGCTCTTCTTAGGTCTATCTCGACCCCTTCTACACTCTGGAAAAACAATTCTTTCACATCTCCTCAATGGTGCATCGATACTCCTCCTTATATAACTCAATCATCTAAGTCTAGTCTCTCTCATCTTGTCCTCTATGGATGCTACTCCTACTTTGTTGGGAATAAAACCCCCAATTAAATTCATCCTGATGCTTCTAAAAGAAAATATGACTTACTACAGCTGCATCTACGTCAATCAGCCACTTAATTATTGGCAACAAACCAAAATCAGCTACAAAAAGCACCAAACCCCATATCACACTCTAGATGTATATATACTCCCACAAGCCACATGAGCGCTTACATATTAAAAAATTGCCTATATGACAAACAAACATCGGAAAAGCACATATAGATGGAAACTGGGAGTACATCATCCCACAGGTATGATCCACATTACCCAAAATCACGATGCCAACAATGTAGGCCGAAAAATACAAACAAAAGTAGATAATTACAGCAATAGAAACGCAAAATTAAGCTGAAATTTCAAACAATTTTATTTTTAATCAGACATAATTTGTCAAATTCACTTGAAAATTACGTTTTTACCTTCTTATAACCCCTCTTCTGAGGCGTAGAATTTTGCTTTGATTTCTTTCCTCTCTTTCTGCTTCTTCCCTGACTCCCACAATACTCCTCTTCATCATCAAGCTCATCAACGATCTCTACATCAACAACCCTTTTCGCCTCTTTCTTGTTACTCCCCTTTTTTCTGCTTCTTCTTCCCTGACTCCCACAACACTCCTCCTCGTCGTCATCGACAACTTCCTCAACCTTTTTCGTTTTTTCCTTTTTTGCAGAATTTTCGACTTTGGGTTCGTGGGGTTTGAGGGGAAAGAGCGTCTGCTGAACGAATCGCCGGCGAACAACTTTCCGATCGGGCGATTCAACTTCGATGGCATTGACAACAGCCACTGGATCGGTTTGATCAGCTGGTTTTTCCATAGAGGGGCCACTGACTTAGGGTTTCGGGGGAAAATATTAGGGTTTTGGGTACCAAATTGGCGGTCTTGCAGTGAGTACTACATGTGGGTGAGAGAAAGCCGGGAAGGAAGAGAGAGAGAGAGAGAGAGATGGATGGAGGGAAAGAAATAGTTGTTCCCGCGCGATTTGGGAGGCTTATCGGATTGGGGGTTTTAAGTGTGAATAAATACATATGAATAAATTACTAGAATTACGAGAAATATGATGAAATATGTGAAGAGGGGAATAATAATGAAAGGAAATACAACAAGAATAATACCTTTTAGTATAGGTTCTGTTTTTACGGTATATAAGAAGATTCAAATATAGGTAATTTTAAGATATTTATGTGCGTAGAGATGCTGATTCCAAGAGACCCACGAAAAAAAATAACAATGAAAGGATAAGCAAGTTAAAAAAAAAAAAAAAACATTTGCGGATCAGTTGCAATGGCCCAATAAATGCACAACACAGGGCCCACAAATTAGCCCAACAAGGGCATAAAACTCTTATTAGTTTAATTGTTGGCTCAATTGATGAAATTTTTAGTGTGTGTTAATTAGTATACCATCAATTTTTGGATCTTCAATAATCATCTTACACTTTTAGTTAAGTTAATTCTTAAACAAGTCGCTACAAAATTTCAAATTATTGCTTCTCGTTGAATATAATGACACAGAGAATTATTGTTGACACTAGATTTTGATATAATGTATATTTTATTGCGAGGAATGTAATTTTCATGTAAGTTGTTTGTGCATATCATATGTGGTCCATCATAATCTCATAAAGGTCTAGAAAATGAGCTTTGTGATTTGTCTACAGAGTCAAGCTTTAACTTGAGCTCATTCATGATATCTCACTTACATCATCTTCCGTCAACTATTTGACCTGATACACCTGTTTGAAAGATTTTGGTTCACGCTTGAAATGGTTGTGACTTGTGACTACGTTTGTAGCTTGTATTACGATTACAAACCAACATTACTAGAAATGTCATGTTCGAGCATGCAATGCAAGGGCAACAACTATGAGGTTGAAGATTTGACCATGAAACAAAGTAATGTTAGTTGTAATATCAACTCTTGTAGCTATACTGGTTTTGCGATTGGCACTATCGTCACAGAGTAAGTTTCCAGAGGTGCATTGAAATCTTATGTTTTTCTAGATAAAACTGACTATGTTCATATTATTTAGATTATCAATACTTCTCCAGTTTTCAACATTATTGTCATATAAGATCAAGAACTCATACTATATGACTGAATATGATTTATGATTTTGAATCCAACCCTTTTACCCCGTCTACATTAGGGCTACGTTTGTATGAAGCACACATAATTTAGTTCAATCTTCCTTTTATGCATAGTAGGTTGTTGTGACTTCTGATCATCTATGAGGTGATACTTTTTATTGCATTTATATAATTCAGTTGAAAATCTATATTCCAAAACAAAAATAAAATAAAAACCAATGCTCGGAGAGCTTATTCTTGGGCTGGGGTAGAGTGTTTGGGAAGTTCTTCATGTACTAAGCATTGTTAAATGATTAGAGTGGTTTTTTGCAATGAAGATTCTTCTCCATTATTGGCCCCCTTTTGTCTTTTTCTTTTTCTATTTTTCCCCTTTTCATCTCCTTTCTTTGTTCTTTTTTCATTTTTTTTTTTTTTTGGTTGGGGCTGTGAATGAAAGCTAGAGAATATTATATATGTCAATCATTTAGACAAAACAAGGTGGGGTGGATGCATTTGCGTAATTTGAATATGAATTATTGACCCCCCTAAATGATGATCAATTTTATGGATAACTACAAAATACCAAACCCATTGAACCACATCATACAGATCATTCTACCCCAACCATGGATGAGCGCCACCACCTACACCACCCCCTCCTCCCCTCCGCCACTACCACCTCCATCACCACCGGAGCAACCACATCGAATGACGATGCCGATGCCACATCATCTAACTTTGGTATTGCTCCCCGGATCCTCCTAGTCCTCTTAATCGGGCTCATATCCACATGGGCGAACCAAGAGGCATCAAAAGGGTTCATGATCACGGTCACCAATGACATGGAGAACACTTCCCTAGGGGAGAAGTTCTCGCTATTCTATGTCTCCAATGATGAGGTGATCCGGTTAGTTCAATATGCTTCCGATTTTGCTACCCGTATTTTGTACCTGAATCCCAACGGCATGCCCGAGATGTTCATCGGCCAGGTGGATATCCGACTTGCCAACCGGAACCTGGCCCGTGATCACATATTGGCCGCCGAAGGTGTCGGGGAAAAGAGCAAGTATGTAATCTTCATAAGCCCTCAAGTCATGGAATTCAGTGATTTTAGGCGTAGGATTAAGAGGGAAATTCAAAGGGGTATGGCTGAGATATTGCTATTTGGTATCCAAAACGGAGCTCCGAAGACAATGCTGGATGGAATGGTCGAGTACATCAGTAACTTGGCGGGTGTTGGACCCGAAAGACGGGTCTTCAAGTTACGGGATGTGAGGGAGAAGTGTTGGGAGGATGAAGACCAGGAAGTTGTGGCTGAGTTTTTGGGTTATTGTGAGGGAAAGAGTGAAGGGTTCATAGGGAGATTGAGCCAAGCAGTGAGAGAAGGTAGTTGGGATGAAGAAACATTGGACAGAGCACTTGGAATGCCAGCCAAGTATTTGTGTGAATCATTCCATTCTTCCATGGTGATAAAGATTCAGGATTTGAATTCTTCGAATCCGGTTTGTGGTTACAGATGAGGTCGTCTATCAATGGATCTGGGTTGAACTTGTTCAGCCTTTTTCTTTGTATTTGAACGTGTGCTTACCGAGGTAAAGTTGTCCATGTCTAGATCTCTCCGGCCCTCAAAAATGGGACGTACTGATAGTTGATGTAAAGCTTTGTGCCTTGGTTAGTTGGTCTTACAGGTGTACCAGTAAATTCTAAATATTTTTCTAAGTTCGTTATATCTCATGGCGGAAAAAATTTATTGAATCTGGAGAGATTTTAGGCATAGCATTTGATCCTTTTATTCACATGCATAGTTTTGTGTTCTGTTCTTTTTTGAAAAACTAATAATCATCCTTGAATGACCAAGTGTATTTTAGTGTACTGAAGGGGAAAATGTGATTCCCCTCGTATACACACAGAGGGATGACAGTTTTTTTTTTTTTTTTCAAGTTTTGAATTATAGTAGTTTTTTTTTGGGGGGGGGGGGGGTCTGGATCAGCCAGTAATATGTAGTATAACTAGCACAAAAATATTCCTCTTAGGCACTAATATAGTTTGTTCATGTGCCTCCCTAACAAGCAACCTTGCCACTTAAAAAATTTGACAGAAGTGAATAACGCCTAGTGAGTAGGTTGATCTTGGAATGTTCGACTGAATTGTAGTTGCTTCTTTGGTTCAGTAGTATGCAGAATTGCAGAGCAGACTGCTAGACAAGTTTATCTCAAAAATTTAAGATCTAAAAGTAACAATCTTTTCACGGTAATGTGAGATAAGGCTGAACACACCAGCCTTTTCAATCGATTATGAAGGAAATGAGTAATGACAGTACAGCTAATATGAACCATGCTATCTTTTAGCTAGTGGCACCAGTATACTTCAAACTGGATGAGACTTCGAAATATTATGCGCAATTCAACATCAAGACAATATATACATGATCTCAAGAACATTAATTAGATCAGATTGTTGAAATGCAAATCACCAAAGGAAGCAAATCAATGTTATTTACAGTTATTTACATTTCGATGTGTGAGAAAATATCACGAGATGTTATGAAAAGAATACCAGAAGCAGTCTTTGTCAGCGCAATCCACAGCAGCAGGCAACAAACTTCATATTGCCTTCAGGACGAGTTTACTAGTTGCATGAACTCCTCGAGCAGCTAACTTCAGCACAGCACGACTCTTGTACAACCTGCGGACCAGACAATTTTGTGCAAATCGACAATGACTAAGCTTAAGCCATGTGACTTCCAACACAGAAGGTGCAGGTTGCTTTATTTGCCTAGCTTAGTAAGTCCCAACCAGGAGTGCAATCAGCGTGCGTATTTCCTACTAGGCCCTGTGGATTAGT
Source organism: Carnegiea gigantea (assembly GCA_029747015.1). NCBI lineage: Eukaryota > Viridiplantae > Streptophyta > Magnoliopsida > Caryophyllales > Cactaceae > Carnegiea > Carnegiea gigantea. Next base: position 108,449 of record JAKOGI010001626.1, read on the forward strand.
AAGGGGGAGGTAGAGTCTCAGCCGATGATTAGGCCAAAGTCAATGAATTGAGCACCTACTATTCCCCCCCTGTCCCAACATTTGAAATTGGGACCCCTAGTCTGAAGGTGGTCTAGATGAAATAAAGCCATGGGCTCTGGTATCAATCTCAATAAATTTCAGCCACAGGGGTGCACAAAAACTCTAGAGGATGTTAAACAATCCATTTAATCCAAAAATCTCATTGCTTCGCATCAGTATAGTTGAGCCCACACACGCTGATATAGCTGAACCAACATACATACTCATAGGAGAGTCATTTCCATCATTGATATTTGATGAAATTCAAGTGATTCTTTTCTTTTTTTTGGGGGGGGGGGGGGGGGTGTTGTTGATGCCCAAAACAGGACCCATCACCCATGGGGAAAGCCTAGAGGGAGGGCTCTGGACTGGGAATGACAAGACTCATTGAGGGGGGGAAACTCTTCCTTCCAAGTCCCACCTGCCCCATGGGGATTGAACCAGACACCTCCTTAATGAGTAAGGTGGGCCAAATCCACTAGACTATCCGTTGTGGTTTGACATACCCAAATGGCCCTTCAAGGGTCGAATCAACCTATTTTGCTTATTGTTTGTTAACTTTGTTTGGGGAAGGAGAGGGTCCCCCCGCCCCCCACCCCCAAATATTCTCATGGAACTTGCAAACTTAAGTTACAAATCGAACATCTGGAGTCACCCAGACACAATAAACGTTGACTTACCCTGCCAGAGCAAGTCCCCAGGTAGAAAGGGTATAGAACATCTTCCCAGCATGCCATATGCTCAGCATCTTCTCAACCTTATTTATGCCACTCAATGATGCTGTAACATCTGCAACGGTTACAACTTTATAAGTACCATAGTACAACTTTATATCAGCGCCCAAGTTAAGCATGTCTTACCCAATCTAACAATATAGTGAGTGATACGAATAACTTCGGGTGAAAAGTTGCAAAATGTGATAACTGAAAGCAGGTCTATCGAACATCTAATGAATATTATTCAATATTGACAAGTACAGAAAACAACCAAGTAGAGCGTGAGATGTTGGAAGAAAAGAATTAGACAAAATTTTCACTTCTCAATAGAAAAAGGGGAATATTATGAGGAAGGGACGCGTAGTTATCAAAGGATTGAGATGGCACAGAAGCAACTTCCTTGCTAAATCAAGGGCTTCGAAGGTGAGTTCAAGATCACAAGACATGTAAAGCAAACTCCTATGTTCAGCAATTTGCTGCAGGATTTGCCCCAACTCCAAATGCTTTTCGCCCTTGAGGGCACAGAAGGTGTAAAAGAGCCAAGAAAAAAATATTGGAAAGTTTCTACACTTACATGCGTTAACAACTTATAAAGCATTAGCCCAATCTCAACAAGGTGTCACTGGGGCTAATAGTCTCTATTGTCCAAAATCTTCATTATATTAATTCTAACATATCTCTGTTGGAAAATGACACCATATGGGAAGGGCATTTGGACACTACAAATTAGGCTATAAAACCACAAAATTCCCTGACAAAAACCAAGTCCAATGTTTGGGAATGTATTTATAGTGGTCACTCATACCCAAGTCCAGGTAGCATAGTTGAGACCGTAATATCATTAATTCAGTCTTCTCATCCTCTGGACCTAGGCTTCAGAAAATCTCTCAAAAGCTTCATAAGATGCAACTCACTCAAGTATATTCTTTTATTATGAACACAGGTAAAGATTGAAGAATTAAAAAAAATAAATAAATTTAACTTAACATATTAAGAATATTGGGAGCAGAATGATTTTACGAAAACACAAAAGGCCAAGAAGCACTTACTCTTCTGCAACTGCTCTGGAGTCAATTTCTGCAATTAGAAAGCACCCGTAAGGAAAATTGAGAACGGAAGGATCTCATTCATCATATGCAACAGAAGATGAGATAAGAGGAATGTTCAAGGCGTGGCGAACCTGTAATTTTGGATTAGACACAATGCATCTAGCAAGGAAGTTAGCAACCCCATCTACAACGTGTTCCACACAAACTATGACATAATTCTCATTATCTATCCCACTACGTTCCTCTAAGGTGCCAGGAACCATCTCATCAGTGACCCACACCCACCAACTGGGATTGTCTTGATCAACATTAATTAGAATTTCAGCAGAATCCAGGTCTGCTCCTGTGCAACAGAAAGAGCCCATGTAGCCAGCAGAAATCAAACCGTAACTGTGCTGAAAATAATATATTCCTAATAGCGTATAAAACTTTCAAACTCCATCAATGACTACCTGTTGGCTCCTTGAAAGGGAATTCATTTCCTGCTCCATTAACCGATCCTTTACGTAGGGACTGAAGTCGAGTCAAGAAGCTTTCAGAATCCACTGCTGCCACAAAACGCTCATGTAGCTGCATCAACCAAATGACATAGCGCGGGGGAACAATCAGTTTGCCACAGTTTATAAAAGTTAATGGCACCTTAAACGCAACCCAGCACATTTCTTTGTTGGTTGCATAAACTATCCGCAGCTAAATTGAAACAACAACAATGGCCACTCTGTATAGATCCTACCAATTGTTTTAGAGAGGACATCTTCCTTCCAACTTAAATCATCAGAATGTGAACACCCAACCCCTTCCCCCCCCCCCCCCCCCCGCGGGAAGGGGCGCAGACAAAGACGAAGAAATCTAACGAGATTAGGCAATCAGAATGATTCAAATTCAATCGAATGCATCCACAAGATAAAATATGCTAACAAACATACGGATTAATCGCACTCAAACAACAGAACCCTAGACAAAAACCGCAAAATCGGACATACATCGCGAGGACAGTCATTGATAAAGCAAGGAGAAGCAGCTAGATTCTGAAGAAGCTTCAAATTCTGCTCAAGTAACTCTCTCAAACGCCGATTCTCTTTCCGAACATTCTCAAGCTCTTCCACCGAAAGATTGCAACCTCCTTGGCCGCAATCTTCATGATTAGAGTGGTTTTCATGCTGGTGCAGATGTTCGACGGCGGACCAAGCGAGATCCGCCATCTCCAACACCGTCTTCGCCACCTCCACTGCCTCGTGACCGTGTCCCATCGCCGCCCCGCTTTAGGCAATTTCAGCCTGAAACCTAGAATTCGGTGGTACAACGCTCGACTGATCGATAGCACGGCGGTCGTCGCGGTGGCGTGTACGGTGTATCAGTTCTCGTCGGTGTATATTCTGAGGCTCTCTCTCTCTCTCTCTCTCTCTGGTTGAGGAAGAAATGCGAAGGTGTATACATTATATATGCAACTTTGCTACAGTTCAACGCAACTTAAATAAATTCTAATATTCTGTGGTGTTTTTTCGAAGGGGTCATGGTTTCGCGGCTTTGCCGATTGTTATTTGGGAAATGAGATACTGATGGGCTGCTTTGACCCGCCCAGTATTGGGCCAACTCACGCAAAGCCCACGTGAGTCTTGGAGAGATCATACAGTTTGTTAGGCCCAACAGAAGCTTTTTCGGGGGGGCCAGGGGAGCGGTCGAAAGAGGGGGTCCATCTCACTCGTTACGAATAATATAAGATCAGGTTATTGCATACTCTCGTGAGTATGTACCTTCATTAACATACATTTTGCTTATGGGACTTCCGGAAGTATATATTCATGAGCATATGATATAAGCTTAGTACAATAAAATCATATCACATTGGTATTATATTCAGAATTAGATAAAATAGTAATCAGAAATTGAGGATTTTATCATACATAACAATTCTGATTGCGATGCCTCCATACTGACTAGCCCTAACTATTTTTAAAGACTGTACCAGTTGAACTAATAAAAGCTTTTCAATAGGAGAGTTTTTAAAACTTATAAAGGGCGCACTAATCCCTATCTCAGTATTATTTTGAATTTTCAAATGCGATAATCTATTAATTACTTTTTATTAGTGCCCACTCTATAAGTTTTAAAAGTTATATTTTGAATTTTCAAATACCAATTTGAGATTTCACGCTTTACTCGCATATTGAGATTTACAGAAATATATTTGTTTTTAATAAGGATACTTTTAGCTTTGTATTTCCGTACATCTTTTTGCTTTTCCTTTCCCAATCGCCATCAAGCATCCTAGCCACTAATGCGTGGTTTTCTTACAATGGCATCCATCGATAAATGAGCTCCTTTTTTTTTTTTTTTTTCCTAGGTCTTGCATATTTCATTTCACTAGAGTTGGATCACTGTTGGCCCAATAAAGAGTAAAACTCTTCCATTACAAATTTTTTTCATTCACAACGCTCAAATTCGAGACCTTACTTAAGAAGAATAGGTGTCAAACCACTTGAATCAACCTGTATTGGTATCGATAAATGAGCTTAAGATGACAAGAAATTATGGTCACAAATTATGCTTATTCCGATCCACGCAAGAAAAGAGTATGATTAGAAAGGTCTGAAATTACACAAGGGAAGGCATAATGTAAGCTATCCTCTTAATTAATTTATAGTTCACTAACAAATTAACTATAAGTTTTACAGAGATGGAGAAGCACATATGATTGGAAAGGTTTCCATCCCTCAACCAAAAAAAAAAGGGGAAAAAGAAAGAAAAATATTCTTTTATGACAATATATCCAATTGCAAAATAAAGTTATTGACTCAATCATTCATTCCTTACACCCCATTGTATATAATCATATATTTTTCTGGGGGGTTCAAAATTCAGAATATTACCAAGAAGTAATAATCCAAATTGCATATTATCATCATAATTTTTTTTCTTGCCCCATCAAATCATCATTCAACTCAGAGATTAAGAGTGATTAATTAATTAGACTGATGCATCTAATTGTGATGGGGGGATCTTGATCGTTGAAACCCCAGAGGGAAATCCATGATTAGCTGAATGATTTGGAGTGTCAATAATTTCCTTTGATGATTTTTTGTTATTGTGGGTGGAGATGTCATTGACAATGGGCAACTCTTGGCCTTTCTCAATTGTGGGCATTTTGTTTGTTGATGATGATGTTATCATATCCTTGCTTTTGCCCCACACCACTGTGTATAGCCCTGCCACTATGATCACTGCTCCTATTATGCTGCACCATTCAACATATATACATCAGAAAAATATTAATGTCACACTTTACAAGACGTACAACTCTTAAAATGCTTTAAATAGGTTATTACTGAACCTCATCGCTGATACGACTTTTTATTTGGTTGACGTATTCGACTCAATAGATACTGGTGAATCTATCACATCTGATCTGACATGAAGCTGATATATCTATTTAAAATTGTATGATTTATTTAGAGTTGGATTAAGTTTGAATCGTACGTACACTCATAAGACTTTCCCTCTTAAATTACATGTTTCATACATTTTATTTTCTCTTAAAAACAAGAAGGCAGAAGGAGGTATATCAAATAAAAACAAAACAGGGCCAAATGTTAGGGGAAAAAAATTAAAGGTTGGATTTTCAAGCAAATTTTGTTACGATTCACAAACAATTGGAAATGGTAGGTCCTGTATCAAATAAAGTCACTTTAGACTATTTGCTTATCTTAGATGCATGATTTTCCCATTAACACATTACAAATATCTTTTTTTTTTTTTCTTTTCTCTCTTTCGTTTTCCAAGAGAGTGTTACAGATCTGTATATGGATACAGTTACGTATAAAAGATGTAAAAGTCAATATATGTAATTAAAATTGATTTTTTTTTTTAGAATTTAAAAGGCATATATATCATAATATCAGTAATTACTTGAATTAATCAAGTCATTCTCACAAATAAACAAATTAAGCTAATACTAGAAAAGAGTTGGAAGTTATAATATACCTGCCAAGGTGAAGAAGCTCATGCAAAATGAGGGCACCGAGAGCAGCAGTGATGATCATGCAAAGAGGGCTAAAAACTGTCACAAAAACTGGCCCTCTTTCTCTATTCACTACTCCTTGCACATAATATGCAATTCCAGAGCAAACCACCCCCTAATATATATTATTCAAAAGAAAAATTCTCCGTTATTAATTAATTAATGTTAGAAAATTTAATTATTTTCATCTTAATTAAATAGATTAATTATTTAGTTAATAAAATTGTGTTGATTATGAAGATTCTTACAGAATAAGCAGAGGCAAGAAGCCTGGAGTCCCAGCCAAGTGCCCAGGCTTTTAAGTCTCTTACAAATATAAGTGAGAGAACTCCACCTTCTGCTGCTCCCATGAAGCATACCCATGCTGTTAGTGATAGTTCTGCTGGGTATTCTTTCAGTGTAAATGACTGCAACCCCCAAAAAAATAATAATTATGATTTTTGCATGCGATATAATTATGATTGTATTATAAGGATGATAACGATTTCACTGTATTACGATTATTATATTACATCCAACCAAACATTACATTAGTAATTTGGAAAACTCACTTGGAGGATGAAGAAACCGGCCCAACCGAGGCAACTGCCGAGCACAAGGAGAGTTCCCACGATCCAATGCTGACCGGAGGCAGCCGCAGTGGTGGTGGTGCCATGGTGGTTGGCTCCATGGACGCCGAAAAGGTTAACAACAGGGCCTCTGTAAATGGTCATAACCATTGCTCCTGATACTGTCACTATCGTCCCTATTATCTTTGCTTGGCTTGATAGCTTCCTTATGTCAACTTTCTCTAATCTAGTCAACCCCAACAAAATAAAAATCAATGCAAGTAGAATTTAAATTCAAATTGTAAAAATTTTACTAATTGAATTCCTAAGATTCATAAGAAACTTGGTCTTATAGGCTGATAAAAAGGGACGACAGACATGTATATGCATTTCAAATAAAAATTTTTATCCATTGTGGAATAATGTTACATTCACAGATGCCAGATCAAGCGCACTATATAACAAAGTACAACCATTTAAAATGATTGAATTTATTATTATTTCCTTTTAAAATAGTACCTTTTTTTTTTAATGACATGGAGTAAATTAGAGATGCATAAGCTGAGGATGAAAAAATATATAAAATAACATCCATAAAGTTTGAAATAATCAAGTAGCCTACTAGAACACTTAAGATTATGGAGTTATTAATTATTAGAAATACATTTTCATGGAAAGCAGAGAGAGAGGGGGGTCAAGGGATATTCTTTTCAGTAAAAATGGGTGACCTCATCATGTTGATTCTTATATGTATGATTAGCAATATTATTTTCCGGTAAAATAAAAAGTAAAACTATTGATCACTCCTATTGCTTTTTGATGACCTCACCCTCACACAAAATCCTCCATACACCCTTCATTTTATAGTATATGATTGATTCCCCTGGGGCCCCAAAAAAATGAAGATATGATTGATTACAAAATGAAAATTAAATATGGCATGTTCTTTTCGTTGAAAAATATGAGTTGGTAAATTAATGAAGTTGGTTGATATCAATAGAAATGGGTTGAAGTGGATTGAAATGAGTATTTTGTTTGTTGAAGTAGGTTGACATTGGTTGAATTTTTTTTTTTTTAAATGATCGTTGAAGGTTGAGGATTATGTTTATAGTCTAGCAAATTTAAAAAAGAACATACTTAATTAGGTCTTTTTTTTATGTTTGCTGTTTTTTCAATAGTCGATTAAGTACCTGAAAATAGTTGCAAGGATGAAGGTAATTGCAGGAAGAACATTGACACTTGCAGAAGCAAATGTAGCTGAAGTATTCTTTAATCCCACGTAGTACATATTTTGATCCAGCACCGGCCTAAACATACCAAGTACATACCAAGATATTAGTCCTATTTATCACAATATATTCTCCAAAATTATTCGATCTTTTTGGAGTTGCAAATCAAACTTTCTAGTGAGATCGAGTCAGGAGTCTTACTCAAGGAAAGCAAGCAACATTATTTTCAGAAAGACTGAAAGGGTCATCTTCGGCCTTGTTTTCCTGTACACAAAAACTCATATTAGTTACTCGTATCATCAAATTTTCGACCAACACAGGTTGGTTTCTATTTTGACATTTGTTCATCTTAAATAAGGTCTCAAGCTCGAGTACCGTGAATAGAAAAAATCTATAATGGTCGAAAAAATTTTATCACTTTGTGAGCTAACAGTGTCTTAACTCTAGTAAATGATGGGCCCAAAGACCAAAAGAATTGTCATCAAGTATTTTAGAGAGAGACAGAGAGACAAAGACAAGAGGAGGCAATTACCTTTCAAAAACGAGGGCAAAAGGGACAATGACAAGGGTGGCAAAAACATGACGATAAACAGATAGGATGAAATGGTTCATGCCATGTTTCAAGCAAACTGCTGTGACTATATACATCCCTGAATACCCAAATTGGAGTGATATTATAGCCAAGTATGACTTAGCCTTTGCTACCATTTCACACAATGACTGGTTTCCCATTTTGCCCCTCTCTCTTTCTCTCTCTTCTCCCCCTAGCTTAGTTATACAAACTTCTCTCTCTGGGAGAAGAATTAATTAATAACAAACTTAATTAATGGGAGTTAATTGGGAAGCTTGGAATGAGGGTGGGGAGCTCCAAAGGGAGAGATGGCCCTTCTTATACACAAGAAAAGGTGAAGTGATGGGGGGCCGAATCCAAACCCTAGCATACGTATGCATGGCCCCTTCACCCATGCACTTTAATTTAAAAAAAAAATGAAAAGATTAGATTCCTCCTATCCACATATACCCAAGTTAAAGCAAACTCTCTCACCACTTGAGGTTGTTGCAAAAATAATTGTAGTAAGTTAAACATGTTGCTTGTATATACAACTTATCAGGACATGACACTAATTACATGATTTATTTAATTTACGCAGTTTAAATTTGATCCGAAATAAATTTTATTTAACAATTAGTATACGCATCTGTAAAGAGCTATTCAAATATGACACGATCTAAATTCAACCCAAAAGACATATAGATGTCAATGATTATAAATGTCATAGGAAAAAGTGGACTCCAACCCATAACTTCATTATTTAAAAAAAAAAAACCATCACAATACACGTAAGATTAATTGTAAATCCCATGCATAGACGAGACCTGAAGAAATCTACATAGTAGTAGACCATGGTCGATCGCTCTATGTGCTTATGCATAAATGCATGTCTTTCTATATGTAAAAGCCCTAGTCATTAAGAGTATTGAATTAATAAATAAAAAGACCCGAAAAATAAGTTGTGTTTCTGAAATTATATTTTTTAAAGCTTTTTATTTGGATTTTTCCAAATTAAGTGGCTGAGTTGTTGGAAATCATTGAGCAGATAATGGGACAGTGTGCTGAGTATTGGAGGATGATGAAATGCAAATTGCAAACACTTGGGCTTGTTAGTTGTTACCACTTACCATCTTTAGGGAAAGAGGCACTGGTGTGAGTAGACACCATTACTGGGTTAAATGGTTTTGGGGGGCCAATAGAGCATGCATTAATTGAATGTTTTATTTTTTGTTCTAATCATATTTTTAATTTTTAATTTGACTTCCTGTCCCCAACCTAATCAGCAAGATTATATCTTGGAATAGGTGCTAATCAAACAAAGCATAAATGAGTCATATAAACTTTACAATAATATGAAATATATATTGGATCTACATTTATAGAACTGATTCTTATTCGCGGTGTAATTTATACGTATTCAAAAAAAGTTGCTCAAAATTGATAAATGGATGTTAGTGATATTTCAAAACAAAACACTTATATTCCTAAACCAGTGGTAGCCCAGCACTCGCATTCTGCAGCTGGGACCCAGGATCCACTCGCCATACGTGCAATGCAACGGGTACTCTTGATGATATGGAAATCGTGGTGGAGCGCCAGGCCATTCCATCCTATGTTTCACTTTGTTTTTCCTCTTGTGATTTTTTATATTTTTTTCTTTTATTTCTTTTAAAAATACTGTTAAAAAGGGTTGTATATTATGAGGTAGATCCATAAAAAATATTTTATTAAGTGATCTAAGTTAGATTTTCATGTGTTGAAAAAGTGAAAAAATACAAGTTCCAAGCAATAAAACTTTTGTTGATGTGGTGGGGAGGAGTTCCAAGTTCTTGAACTCCCACTGCAGATGTTCTTAAAATAATTATGAGGTCATAATAGCTGAGAATGAGCTAGCCATCGACAACGCATAATGTATTTTCAAGATTATGACTCCCATAAATTGTTGCAGTATTTTTTTAATTAATTAACATGTACGTGTTTTATATCTAATTTTTATTTTATTCATAAACATTTATGTGATTCTTAAAAAAAGATTACTAATAGTACCTACTCTCAAAAGCATATGTTATAAAAATTGTGTATTATGTAATTGATTATGGGCTTTTTGGGGGGGGGGGGAGGCACCTAGAAACTTGGTGAAGCCTTAACCTCTTAATGGAATAACATATTTTAGTAATTCCTTGGATGATTGAGGAAAAGGGAACATTAACGACAGCATTTTGCAAAGACTATATTATACTGCTAGTGCCAATAGTACAAACTTCTATATATAGGTCACATCAGTATTACATATTAAAAATTGTCTATATAACAAATACATATTAAAAAATATATATATGTGGCAAGTGAGAGTACACACTCTTAGATGTATGATATACATTATTAATATTTTGTGGTGAAACCGATTTTCTGCCATAATAGTTAAAAAGTTTTTTTTAAAAAAAGCATGGAGTAGAGACTATCCAAATCTCGAATATTCTTCTTTAAAAAAAGGAGCAAATTAAAAATGCTTTAGTCTTTACAATGACTGCTATTTATATGAAATTTGTCCACGTACAATTCATATGCAATAAGTCACAATACTAATTGGCTATAAATTCCCATTGCTCGCATAAAAACCAGCGTCCTTTTGAATTGGGGATGGTATCTTAACTCTTTCCATGTTTTTATTCATTGTTTATTATATTTTCCTACCTACTCTTTCCGTCTCTCTTGATGCAAATCTACTTACAGAATCAGTTCTCCCAAAAGAATTTATGTAATGCTTGGTTGGATGTAATAACGATGTAATGTAATCAATTTTCAATATAATCAAAACTAATGGATTTTTGATAATCATAATTACAAACTTGTATGCATTACAATGTTGATTACATCTAACTAAATATTACATTAGATTTATTGCATAATAGATGAATCTGCTGCATGTAAAAAGGTTTTTTCAATAAAAAAATTATATTGCAGAAACATTATATTAAGGGGTTTTCTCTCAAGCAATCCATCATTGTTATCGTGGACCAAAATAAGACACAACTTACATGAAGGGGAAAATGAAAATTAAGTATATCCTACAAGAGGAGCTTCAAGAAATAGCTCCAATTTCGCCATTCAATCTGCAGACATATTACCTTCTCTACAAATGCAATGGATCTGCACTCAACTATTTGTTGAAAAAAGGATAAGATATCATGAATTAGGGTCTATGTTTTCCAAGGTATCTGGATTGATTGTGAACTGCTTTTATAAGAATCTTATTATAAGCTTCAAGCATGATGTGGGTGAATCCTACACTTGGTACCATTTCTCATCGTTAATGCTGCTTTTGCTAGAAGAATATATGCCTCTCCTAGATTGTCAGCTTCGGCTGACACTGAATCCTCTATTGTCTCCAATAACATATCTCTTTGTTGCTCTTTGGTTGGACATACCATATGTGTGTGCGTGTAACAAGTTTATTTCCATTAAGTACTCTTACAGTCTTACAGATCGACACTTATACTGTAGACCTTCGCGATAAGGTGCTTTCTCGGTAGGAATTTTTTTTTTCGCTTTATTTTTTTAGAAAGGGGACTATATCTGAAAACAGACGAGGATCTTAGGGAATTAAAAAAATAATAATAATGTATGAAAAATTGGTATATGAACTTGAGAAATCTTGCACTAAAAAAACACTGCTACCACATGGGCCATTAGTTCGCTTGATCTGATTAAAGGCATGTTTGGTAAATTAGTTGTTTTACTGATGGTTAGTTATTTTACTAACTGTTACAGGTTTTACGAGTGGCTAGCTTTGACCCACTAGCTAGTGTTTAGTGGTAGCTGTTCAACTAATGATATAAAATAAATGTGTTTAGTAAATATATTTGTTAAGGTAATAGATTTATATAAAACGGCTGGAAAGGCGACAAAAAATGAGAGTTTTTAGTAAATAAAAAGAAAAATTTTGTGATTTACGATGCAACAACTAATTAAAGGTTCGTAAGAGTTACTTAAGTATACAAAGCTTTTAAAAAATACTACCTAATAATATTTATTTCTATGATTTTGGATGCTTGAGCAGAATATTTGAGTGGAATTTTCTTATTTTCAACCGTAAAAGTTTGGCTTGAAACAAGAATATATTCACTTGTACGTCGGCTTGCCCAAAATATATTCCCCCCCCCCCCCCCAATGCAATTTAAACAATCTCTAGAAGTGAATCGAACATATAACTCTCATTTTCATTTAGTTAGGGAGATTCATTTATGCCAAATTAAGAAGAGTTAATTTAGAATAAGTATGATTTGATTTTGTTGAACTCGCGCGAATGTCCTGCATTTTTATTTTTTATTTTTTTTTGAGTGGCACCCAATACAGAAAAAAGAAAATGCACAAAGAAAATATGATAAAATGCATGAATTAAAGATGTTGGCTCATAGAAAATATGCCCTGTAAGATTTAAGATTTAGTCGAACTTTAACTAACTTAAATTTTAAAGTTAATTTGTAAATCTTTTTTTTGGGTATAAATGAGCCACAAAGGCCAATATATATTCAAAGATTATGCAACATATATAGATGTGGACATACATATGCTCTCAGTTATCATTATTCTTTACACCAATTTTTTTTTAACCAAACAAAAATGCAAAAAATAGAATCTTATGATTAGAATTTAAATAAAAATTCAATTTGCCCTTTCAGATATTTTCAAAGTGCGCTATTAAATTAATTTAATAAAATTTGAACAAAAGTTTTTCAAAAATATCAAAACATGAGCCAATTAGCCGACGTAAAGACTTATTTTGATTCCATTCATATCAACTTCCCCCCCCCCTTCCTTTTAAATGATAGGATAGGAGGAAATTACTGTCGCAATTCTACATTTCTATTAGCATAGTGGAAAAGTTTTTTGTTTTCTTTTTTTAGGGATTAAAGCATAGTGCAGGAGTTAAACAAGTTAATTAACTAAGATTTATGAAAAAACAATTTAAAAAATTCCCAGACAAAATATAATTTGTACACATATATAAATGACGTATGAATTTTTCCTTGAATCTCAAATTAATTAGGGACTCTAGAGTAGTTAGTGGTTTCGCTCTTGGATTCCAATGTGAATCAGTAAGGTGGAATCCCACCATGCACTGCCAAATTGGGCATTCCTGCTTAGATACCGTGCATGAATCAAGGGGCCAGGAAAAAAGATACCCTAGTTTTTTATGTTCTTTTTCTTATAAAAGTTCTTTTTTTTTTTTTTTCAAGTGGGACGCATTAGTATGCAAGTTCTTAGATTTGGATGTCAGAAAATATAATTGGTGAAATTAATTTTTCGATTCTTAGCTTTTAACTTGACTTTAGGACTCTCTCTAACATATCATCAGTGGACCTATTGGAAATCATTACCCTTGATGCTCGGGTTTTTTTCAGCCACCAGGTACTTTGTGGATTAAAACTTATATCATACACCTGGTAGCATATACTTCTGAAAGTCATGTAAGTAAAATATATGGTAATAACTGCTTATATGACAAATACACGTTGAAAAATGTATATATATATGTGGTACTAGGATCAGAGTACATACTCTCATGAGCATATAATAATTTGCCTTTGTAGATAGTAGATTTGTGGTCGTGGTTAAGGTGGAAGAGGAGGTGCATGGGGGAGTTTCATGCTATAAAGAGAAGTAAAAAATATAGTAACAAAGTGATAATTTAAGGATTAAGTTATAAAGAACAGTAAATAATGTTGAGGTAAGACATTTAAAAAAAAAAAATACAAAACAAGCCATTAAATAAAGAAAGTTTGAAAAGGAGAAACAAACTTGAATATCCCTGTAAGTGAAATTAAGGATAATGACATATTTGCCCATGTCTTACGTAACCATGTTAGCAGCTAATTGAATAGTCTTTTCTGCTATGGATGATGATATATATCTTATAGTAAGATATCTTCTAAGTATATTGTCTTAGTCAAAAGTAACATGTTAAATATTTTAATATCACCAATTTTCAATTATTAGACTTAATTATGAATGGTAAAGCTCTAATATTTGTCGGCTATGGGGACGGATACAAAATGACACCCTAATTGAATTAACCCTATTTACGAAAACATAGCACACACGTATCTTCGAATTGTAAAAAAATAAATAAAAAGATGATTTTCTACAATTTATAAGCAGCAACACCCTTCGACTTTTTAATCATACCACTTTTTCAAAATTTAATAGATGATAATATAACTTTTAAGTCTAAACAAAATACTTTTTGCTACGTGGTTAGTGATTGCAAGCTGCAAAGTAAATCATCATTTATAACACAACATCACAATTAATATATAAAAAAACGTGTTTTGAGGGCCAATGATAGATACATGGACAGGTTCGATCATCTTTCCTTTTCCTGTCATGTTGGACAGACAATCAAACATGTTGATATGCACAACTGGCTACTTCATGATGATTAATTCAATTAATCAAACCACCAAATATACATTTCAGGTTTGCAACTCCTTCAAAAAAAAAAAAAAACGTCAATTTTGATCGATCGAAAACGTTGACATCAACTTTTCCAAAACCGTGTTTGTGATATTGCAAGTAGTTCAAAACCGTGTGTTAGAAGGGAACAACTCGTTAGGTAATATTTACTTCCTTTTTTTTTTTTTTTCCAAATGATCGATCATAATGTAAATGTTTTTATCTGTTAGGATTTTTATGAATTGTTTTGCGTGCATGTGAAGAAGATAGAAAACTTGATAAGCAAAATTTTTCCAAATGTCTAGCAACAATTACTCCCAACTACATTAAAAGTTAATTAAACTCATTGACATCGATCTGTATATTTAATGAACTAAAGGCTAATGTTAGCAAAATTTAGAGTGAAAGTAATTAAATAGTTAATTAGAAACCCTGTTTGACAAATAGCTGTCAGCTATTCATATTAGTTATTTGAATTAGTTGTTTATATTAACCGTTTGGGAAAAGAAGTGTTTGGTAAAATTAGCTGTTTTTAAAAAAGATATTCAGTAAAATTTTATTTGTGCCCTTATCTGTAAATTACTTTTTAATTAAAAATAAATTTTTCATTTACTAGTTATCTTATTTTTTTTTCAAAAATAATTAAGTTAATGTCATATGTACAAATTAACTTTATTAATAAAACCTTAATTTGTTACTAGTTGTACATAATTTGTATTCTTATTAATCTTTTTTTTCTTTTTAACTTGTGTATAACTATCTACATGAAAATCATGTCTTAAAATATTATTTTGTTATTTGCTGCATATTTTATTATTATGAATTGAAATTTGTATATTCAAATGATTTAATCTTGGATAGATTAAATTTAAATAATACATAATATTAGATATCACTACAAAAGGCTAATGGCATATGCTGTAATTTTTTCAAACTATTGCGTAATTATGTCATTTTTACAAATAGCTATTTTCAAAAGGCTAATAGAAATAACCTTTTGAAAAAGAGCTATTTGGATTCAAATAGTTCTTTAACTAAACACCAATTTAGCTATCCCCAAAAAGCTCTTTGTCTCCAAAAAACTCTTGCAACCAAACACCCCAGTGACTCCTTAATTTGGAAAATGTTTGTGTTTAAAGAAACAACGCTTAACCTTTTCATTTTCAAGACATCTAAATTTCTATTTTTTTATTCAAATGAATAATGAAGTGCAATATAATAGCAGTGAGAATCAAACCTAAGACCTAATATATTTAGAGTTTCACTTTTAACCATTAGGTAAGACATCATTGGCTAAATATATAGTATAATGACTCTTTAATTTGAATTTTCAAAGTCAATTTTAAAGAAAATTATCGGACCTCTGTATATATAAACTCCAAAGTTAACTTTTGATATGTGTCAAATTTTTAGAGGTTTGAGTTTTTTCTATCCGAATTAATTACATATGTAACTCCAAACTACATAAATTATTATTTTTAATTAAAATTAAATACTAAATAATTAAATATTTTCACTATTATAAATATGAAATACTAAAGATATAGATATATTTGAAGATACTTACAGATCATATTTACTATAAATTTACATTATTAATAAATAATAAAAGATTTTTAAAATCTATTATTATTATTATTGTTGTTGTTGTTGTTTTTGTTGTTGTTGTTGTTGTTGTTGTTGTTGTTATTATTATTATTATTATTATTATTATTATTATTATTATTATTACTACTACCACACCCATGAGACTTATGGCAAATAATTTATTTCATAAATGATAAATAATTAATGAATTACAGAAAACTATTGTTCCTAATAAATTTTTAGAAAAAGCAATGAAAAATTCACAATTAGTTTAAGATTATAAATTTATTTTTTTTATGAGAACAAATAATTATAGGAGATGAGTTTTCCACATAACTTTAAAAAAAATATTATACTTTTTTTTTTAAACCAAGGCTCAAACAATTTCTCCATAAATCATATACGGATATATTTTACTATACTTTTTACATGTAGTTATTACAATCAGAAAACTCTAACTTTTTTCGTGCATCGCACGTATGGGAAAATAAAGTAAACCCTACTAATTTTTGACACGTCACTCTCACACAATTTATCTTTTTTTTAAAAAACAATGTTCATCCTTATTATTAGAAGATATTTCAATATATTTTAATACTGCATTATACCAAAAATCATGCATTATACCAAAACAATTTCTCCATAAATTATGCAAAGTACAAGTATATTTTACTATAATTTTTACATATAGTTATTACAATCAGAAAACTCAAAATTTTTTTGTGCATCGCATGAGTATGGGAAAGTAAAATAACACTGACTAATTTTTGACATGTCACTCTTACACAATTTATCTTTTTTTTTTAAAATACTTTATCCTTATTATTAGAAGATATTTCAATATCTTTTAATACTGTACTATATCAAAAATTATGCATTATAACTTTTAACCAAAAAAATAATGTATTGTATTACAAAGATTCTACCATTATATACATTGTCCAAGTAAATCAACTGTATAAACAATTAACACATAATAAAGATATTTATTGAAGTCAAAAACTATCCTGTACATCGCACAGGAAAAAACATACTAATTTTCATGAAAAATATATAAAGAAGTATAGAGCATTTACTAGGGCACGAGGGTTTATGACAAAGCATGCTATCTTAAAAACGTTCATGCAGGCTAGAATTGAGTGTACGAATAGATAATGATTTAATCTCTTTGAATCGAGGAAGATTTAGAAGGGCAACCTTAGCTTGGATTGAACATGTGTTAATGTAATAACGAACAAGGGGTAGACATGCATGCATGCATGCAAATTAAAGGTAGAGCTACGAGATCGGAAAGGTCAAGGGTCGTTTATAGACATGGAGTAGGGGTCGGCTTAATTAGCTTGGAAATGAAGAAAAGCTATATTATATATGTGCATATTTATGCGCCTCTTGAATTTTGTGGCATGTCTTTGTCCATATAAAGAGAAACCCACTGCAAATGGAGCTCTCCCCATCTCTCTTTCTAAGGCTCAAGGATTGCAGGAAAAACCATAGCTCACTGGCAAATCCCATCACTCCCCCGGCCATTCTTCTCGAGCACCTTTTGTTGTGAATCTCACATTTTTCTCATCAAAGGGGAGGGGGACCATGCATGAGAATTACATATGTGATATGTATGAAACTTGCATTCATCAAGAAAAGAGTAACAAGAAAAGAAATATATTTGAATTATTTTAGATTAATAATAAGTAATATATATATATACATATATATATATACACACACACACACATGGTAGCCACGAAGTCCATTGTAACAATGTAACTAACAATTAAGGTCCTAGCCTATCTAGCTTAGTTCGATTTTCTTTCCTTTCTCTTTGTTTCAGTGAGAAATGGTAATTATAAAAAGCTTGATTAGTTGGGAAGCATTCTTCTTTAGTTATTTATTTTGTAGATTTCAGGTTCTTCTTCACATACATTGGGTAGGATATAAAAGGTAACAAGATGCGCTCAAAGATAAATCTATATAATTATTAGTAATTAGAATTAAGATCGATTACCTAATTCAGAGATATAATTAAGATTCAATTTTTTACAAGCGTTATAACAGGTTACTTACTGACTTACAAATTATTGATGGTTTAAACTTGACCCTATAAATCTTTGAAGGACACAAACATATAAAGCAAAAGGAGTGACAATTACAAAAACAATGATAAATGAACTAAATCAGCACAATGGAGGCCATCTAGTGTGACATAACATTAGTATCGTGCTTATCTATTTCCTACTTTTTTGTTGTCCTTGTCTTGTTTTGGATTTCTTCCTTTTATTCTTCTTAATTGAGATAGATTGGCCAAATTTTTCAAAATAAATTATGATCTCACGCAGATTAAGATGGTGAAGTATAGATGTATACATATTTGTATTTGTTTTCATCCATTTAAAGGGCATAATATTCTAGATTAGGTATTGAACTTGCGTATTTTTGTCATATCATGTCATTTTTCATACAAAAATGGGGGACCTAGGGGCAGAGGGGGTTACTAAAAGAAAAAAGAAGCAAGCAAACCATCTTAATTAACGTACGCAATGCATGATGCATGGCTAATTGGTCATCATTGCGAGAAGTAGAATATGAATAATATAAGAAAGATATGCCGAGAACACTCCAGTATCTCACTTAAAGACAATGTTAACCACAGTAGAAATGAGCAATTTTGACGGATTTTTTTGACGGATTTTTTTGACGGATTTTTGGTCTGTCAAAATATGTGACGAAAATTTTGACGGAAATAATCTCATTTTCATGACAAGCATATTGTGAACGTAGATCTTGAAAAAAAAAATTTGATCATTTACTATGCATTTTGACGGAACTCGTCAAAAAGGGATGAAAAATTTTGACGGGGTGCAAGATATTCTAAAGGGGCCGTCAAAATCTCTGCAAAGATTATGCTCACTTGCATTGATTTTGACGGGACCCGTCAAAATTGTCCGTCAGAATTTCAATAAATTTAGCTCTCTCAATAAATCAAAAAAAAAAAAAAGCCTCACACTCTCCCTCTTAATGCCTCACACGCTCTCTCTCCTCTCGCCCAGATGGAACCCCAAGCCTCCCTCTTGGTCTCCTCTTCATCTTCATCCACCATCACACCCAGATCAATCATCCTCCACCATCATCATCTATTAGAGGATAAACTTATTCCTGGACCTTCAACCATCAGCTCAAGTTTTTGGTTGAGTTAGTTCTTTAACATGGTATCAGAGCAGGTTGCTCGATCTTGAATTACCACCGTCCCCGTTTGATTAAAATTATGTGCACGTGTTGGGCCTTGTTAGTAGCCCGCACGTGAGGGGGCGGTTGGAGTATGAAAGTGGGTATTATCCCACACTGATAAAAATACAAAGAATATGAAGGTGAGTATTATCCCACATTGATAAAATTGAAGGGTTTAAGCATGTATATAAGCTTGTGAGTTACTCCACCTATTATCAATTGGTTTTTAGATAGAATCTCATTTGAGTTTATATGTACAACTCTTTGTTAATTGCCTAATTGATATATAAAATTTAACATGGTATCAGAGTCTTTATAAGCAAGAGGTCTTAAGTTCGAATTTCAACAGTCCTCATATTAATTTATTGCGCAAGGTAGAACGAGTCTTTACAGCATCCATACTTCTAGCCCAAAGGATATTTGCATTAGAGAGCGTGTTAGAGGATAAACCTATTCTTGGGTTTTCAACCATCAGTTTTAAGCTTTTGATTGAGTTGGTTCTTGAACATTATCACGCCCAGATCATCTCTCTTAATAAATTCAACTTTCTCTCACACGCACTCTCTCTCTTAATCCCTCACACTCTCTCTCTCCCCTCTCGCCCGAACAGAACCCTGAGCCCTCCCCCCCCCCCCCCCCCCAAATCTTGATCTCCTCTTCATCTTCATCCACCATCACACCCTGATCATCCTCCACCATTGAAAGGCTGCGATCGAAGAGTTCTGAATTTAAATTCAAGGTCTGATTTTAGAACCTTTAAATTTCATAGTATGAGTGGTAATTTTGTAATTTCTGAAAATATTTTTTTTTTTTTTGCTTGTACTTGCTTAATTAGGTTAGATTTTCGAAATTTCAGATCTGAGGTTTTCGAAATTTTAGATCTAAATTTTTCGAAATTTCAGATCTGAATTTTTTGAAGTTTCAGATCTGAAATTTTCCAAATTTAAGATGTTAGTTTCAAAATTTTAAAATACATTTTCCAAAATTTTCAAAAAATTTCAAAATTTTCGAAAAATTTTCCAAATTTTTGAAAGTCAATTTACAAATTTTCAAAAAATTAGCTCCAACTTTTCAAAGTCAGTTTCCAAATTAGCTCCAACTTTTCAACTTTTCCAATTTTTCAAAGTCAGTTTTCCAATTTTTAGTTTCCAACTTTTAGTTTTCCAATTTTTAGTTTCCAATTTTCACCAAATTAGCGCCAACTTTTCCAATTTTTAGTTTCCACCATTCCAAAGTCAGTTTCAAAAAATTTTCAACAATTTTAAATTTTTCAAATTTTTCAAAGTCAGTTTTGAAATTTCAAAAAATTAGCTCCAAGTTTTCAAACACATAAGTTAACGATTAAATTAATCTTTTTGATTCTAATTATGTCATTAAACGAGAAGATAACCTTTTTTTTGGGGTGTGCGAACAAGTCATTAGCTTCAAGGATAGATTTTTGGGTTCTGAGGATTGATATCTAAGTTTAGCAGGGCTAAGAATTGATATCTTAGTTTAGCTCCGATAATTGTTTTTAAAATATTTTCTACTTTTTTATGTTGCAGGTTTGAAGTTACTTAGGTTGACTTGATCTTCATATAAGTTGTAATTTTGGATTATATTTCTCATTATGGATATTTGGGTTGCAATTTGGTGATTTTGAATTATACTTCTTTCAATTTGTGATTTTGGGTTGTAATTATTAGTTCACAAACATGGAAAGAGAGATGGGAGCAAGAGATGGGAGAAGCACTTATGTTTGTACTAGTTAATAACCATTTTAGAACAATGCAACTGCTATTGTATTCTAATGTTTATCGATGTTAGCAAATTTTCAATGAAATTATGGCTCTAGTTTTATTGTATTTTTTTGGTTCATTTTATTCAATGTTGCATAATTTTCAATGAAATTTAATTGCGGCACTAATTTTTGATTAAAAGCAAAAACATTTTCACAATAAGCGACTTATGGAATTTTTGATGGACCCCGTCAAAAAATTTCATCTAGTTGGAATTTTGACATACTGGCTTTTCCGTCAAAATATCCATCAAAACCAGTTTTGACGGTCTTGTCAGTCCGTCAATACGGTCCGTCAGAAAAAATTTTGATGGACTATCAGTCCGTCAAAAATTTTCCGTCAAAAATTTTGACGGGTCAGTCGAAATGGCCATTTCGACTAGTAATTTTTTTACAGATGTAATTTCCGTCAAAAAAGACTTTTCCATCAAAATATACACTTTTTTCTGTCAAAAATTCTGTCCAAAAATATGGCCAACAATGGAGCTGGTTTAGTCATACCCTTATTCATACTCATTTTTAAAATTAATACTCATACTCATATCTATACCCATCGGGTGTTGTAAATGTATACCTATACTCATACCTACTGGTTATAGCAAGTGTGTGGGTTTTATTTGGGTACATGCAGAAAAAAATAATTAACATATTTTGTACTCATGTTCGACATCAAATAGCCAATATATCACATTAATCCCAACCTTCTTACAACATATCATATCACGTCAAATACAACTAAAAGTTTGCTAATCAAAATCATAAATTAGCACTTGACAGTTACAGTTTTTAACAAAATATCTTACCAAAGTCTTGAATACCATACAATTCAAAGTAACTAGTAAAATATCCAAGTATAAGTAATAAATTAGAACTTTAAACAAATGATTACGGATTTCATATAGGGCAGATATAGGCAGGTATGGGGTGGGTATGGATAAAACGGGCATGAGACGGGTAGGACCTACACCCATATCCATACCCATATTCATTTTAGCAATAGCCGCCATACTCTTTTCTTTTTTTTTTTAATTTTTTACCACCTATACCCATAGCCATATCCATTACGGTGAGTTTTGTCGGTTCTAAACAGATACGGATTTTTTTACTGGTCCTATTCATAAATATATGAGGGCAACATCTTTATATAAAAGAGTTACAAGATTATTAATATAATATATGTGTTTTAGTTTCTTTTAAGTGTCACCAAGCACCAAATGTGGAAAAGCGAAGATTCTCATCATATAGCTTTTTTTTTTTGGGGGGGGGGGGGGAGGTAGGGCAATACATTGTGATTGTTGTAGGCTTGTAGCCTAGTAGTTGAAAATAGGCAATGATGGATATAATTATAAGATTAATTTCCAATGTTGTATATCACTATACTGTGGTTTGCAGGGCTGCCCACAACATCATCGATCCAAAGTATCTTAAAACAATGTGATTAATTAGAGATCTTAAATCAATAAATCTTAACATATCTTGTTGCGTTGTGTTGTGAATATATGCCCTCGATCTGTTTCTGACAAATAAATTAACAACGTACGCACACTCACCAATGACAAACATCATGCATGCGATCGATCTGTAGAGGTATCCAATTAACATTATTTGGTTACAAATCCTTTTTTTTAAAAAACTTATGTAGCATAACATGTTAAACAATTTTCCAAAGGGTTGTTTTTGTGTAACCTAACTAGTGTGATTCTCTTGATTGCATTTTATATGTCAATTAATATATATAATACACACTTTGTTTAAATTCTCTCTTTGTTTATATTTTAGACGAGAGAATTAGAGAAGTTACAAAGTAATTGAGCTGTAAAAAAAAATGTAAATGAAAGTCAAATTCGTTATCAATTTATAAACAACAATGATTTTAGGGGGTTTAAATTAAGCCAACAACTGAGCCGATTAGGCTACAAAAAAATAATGTGCCAGGCGATCAGTGCGGTAAGGCTTGTGCTTGGAAGAAAGCAAGCTCTGTATGGGGTACCTTACACATAAATTTCATTGTTGGTTAAGTCGTAGGATTCTCACTGTCTGGAGCTAGCAAAAGGGTTTGTTCAGGTCGACTCATTCAATAAATATGTTAATCTTAAAAATAACTTAGACTTACTCAAATTGAAAAATAATATATTTTCACGCCAAACAGTCAAATCATGTCAAGTTTGAGTCAAAATTAATTTAATTCTTGTTCAACTTGTGTATCTCTTAGTAATTTCATGTCGGATTTAAATCATACAGTCGTGTCAGGCTAAGGTTTTTCAGCTGGGGCCCTAAGTAGTGGAGTGGGTTGTGAGTAGGTGAGGAAAAAGATAGGGAGCCAGTAGGTACAGTTTACCAAAGCTTGGGGGGTGGGGAGGACAAATTTTATATATATTATATACTATATAAATAACAATAATTAATGATTTGAAGGTGCAAAGTTATTGGAATCTGGTAGAATCAGATCCCTTGCAAAAGGAGGGAGCTTACTCAGATTCTAGTCATTAGATAGGCGACTACAGTAGTGTAGTCTATAGAACTTGCTGCTTTTTTGGAAATAATGCAAATGTTACCCGCGACTTGATTTTGGATTTCAGCAACTTCACTTGATTTATCAGTTCAAGTAACAACAAAATTTGGTATAGCGTACAGAACAAGATCACTAATTAGTATGTTTTAAAATATAAAGGCTTGGAACTAATTACGCAGTAAATGAACGAAAACAATAGAGGTTATTACGAGCTCTTGTAAATTTTACGTAAGTTACTTTTTTATACATGTAAATGGGTAGTCTCACTCTCAACTCATTGTGTTTGTTATAGGGCAGCCTAGACAGGCTTAAAGGGGAGAGGGGGTAATGACAACGTAATCCTGGTTGCTCTCCCACACATACACCTGAATTAGATGTTTGTATGTCCTAAGATTCAAACTTTGATCTCCAAATTGGAGGAAGAGATTATGTGCATGCTACTCGTGTTACGGGCACTTGACTTTATATGCATAACTCTTATTGTGATTTCTGGGATTAGATCTTATATAATCAAGCAAATAATTTGGATTTTGGAATAGAGGGAATTAAGTGCACTGCTTGATAGCAGAAAGCTTAATATTTCACCTGTCTTCAAGACTAAGACGGAATAATTCCTCTTAATCTCAACCTTACGATGCAGTCAGTCTTTCACTTCACTCGTTGATACTTATTCAAATACGACGCAGAAAAGATAGACGAGCACAAGTTTAAAAGAAAGCACTTATGAACTTTAATACTACTTGAATAATTCAAGACCAACACAACAATCAATTTGAGGCTAGAAAGGAGCCCTACTTAATGTGGCGTTTATCAACAATAATTTGTGCATCAATATATGACATGTGGTTAGCTTGATATAGTCATAATTATCTGCTCCATTCTTCCTTCAAGTACAAATACCTTTAGACTGAAAGAAACACAACAAATCGCACCAAAGAAAGAAATCTTAGAAAAAGTAGCTAGATAAATTGATTTGGAATAATCAAGTCGAACCTGATTCCTAAAGTTTCATAATTTTTTTTTTTTGATCTTCGATCCTCCATTTCACTGGAGTTGAACTACTGTTGATTCAATAAGAGGTAGATTTCTCCCATTACAAATTTTCTCCATTCACAAGACTCGAACGCAAGACATTGCTTAAGGGAAACAAGTGCTAAACTGCTTGAACCAACTTCTATTGGTAAACTTTCATAAATTTTATACGTGTACATGCACTTAACCCATCATCTATACATAGTTTGGAATTGATTGATACATATATATTTCTTTGCCATGATCACAGGCTGCAATAATTGAAGGAAAATACAAATTTAAGGCAAACTTTAATTCCCATTATCATGAACTGTTTTGCTTTGTTTTCTTTCCTTTTTGGTCAAAAAAACAAATCAGAATGCATGATTGAAGATGATTTAGAAAATTAAAGGTAGAGCTGATAAAGTTCTTGAAGGTTATTCTGTTTTTTTGGGTCAGAAATTCCAAAAGTTTAGGTTAAAGATGCTCTTTGATGTCTTTTCCAGACTGTGGTAAACCAAAGAGAGAGAAATTGTCTTATGAATTTCAGTGAGAGAGAAACAGAGGATCCTATGAATTTTGTTAACAACAACTATCATGAATGAGAATGATTGGAATCTCGACCCAACTTCTAGTTGAGAATAACTAAATAAAAACAAAAAAAATTAAGGTCCTGAATTTTGTTGTTATCATAGTAGAGATTATTAAACTTTATAGGGACAAATATCAAATGTGGACTGCAGTTATCTGAAAACAGTACATGACATATCTACATAAAGTAGCCACCTGTGCCGTTGAATAAGCAATTCAAAAGATGTTCTTGGTTACTTGTGGTTTATTTAGATGATGAAAACTCTAATTTTAGTTCAATATTAGGTCTCCTAACGTTAATATATTGATTGATGATTAAAAAATTATAATTAAATAGTCTTATATTCCAAAGTATCTACATATAACGGGAAAAAAATAAAAATTACACTACATAGATTAAGAATTATGTGATTTATAGTGTAAATTTGAAAATTGCATACATATTACTCCTCCATAAAAATGATATTGATGAACATTTAGTTTTCATTTGGGAAAATTAAGCCCATTTGAAACTTTTTTTTTTGGGGGGGGGGGGGGGAGACCAGTAGAGATGGTCTTTGATTTGCCCATCTTGTCATACAAGTGGATGAAATTTTGAATCTAGAATAGTTAATAATGTGCTCAATTAGCTTCTATTGGTGAAGATAATCATGATTTTGAATCTCTTTGAATATTCAGTCAAATGTATCAAATAAAGTTCATCTCCAAATAGTTTGTCTCCTTACATGCATTATTGAGAGAAAATAAAGATGAAAATTAAAGGGAATCATACATACCAATTTACAAGTTTTATCGTGTAGTACCATGCATTAGTACGCACTATCATTGCTCCATAAAAGAAGTGGGGAGGAGGACAAAGACATGGCAAATTGTCTTTCTTTCTTCTTTTGACAAAAGCAAGAATCAAAAGCAAGGGATGTTGATTGAATACATTGCAATAATAATTAAGGAAATGGATCAAACATACATATTTTGGTCAAAAATCTTGCAAAGTTGAGGCAAATATAGTTGGAGGGTCTTCTTGAAAAGATGTCATTTCTTCAACTAGATAGATCAAACATACATATTTTGGTCAAAGTTTTTTTTTAAAAAAAAAATGTAATGAAAGTTCTTTTAGAGCTTTAATTAAAGCTGGAAAGTACGTTAGGTCGGGTCGACCTATTCAATAAACAGCTCAATTTTGTATCGGTATTAAAAATAGTTTAGATTTGCTCAAAATTGAAAAATAACAAGTTTTAAAACTAAATAGTCAAATCATGTCGATTTTGTTCTAAATCGGTTCGCTTCAAGTCAGGTTCAGGTTACTCTCAATAACTTCGGGTCGGATTCGAGTTGGATTATCGTGTCCGGTCAGACTTTTCCAACTCTAGCATTGATGGCTCGTGCATCTGGGGGCCGTGAATGTAGATTTTTTAGGGTTAGTAGATCTCCACTAACTGCCTCCCATAATTAATCTTCAAATTTTGTATGTAAATTGTAAAATCTAGCAGATATGGTTTTATTCTGCCTTAATTGGTTCTTTCGTTTTTTTGGTGCAAATAATGAACTTTTGTGCTATTAACACAAGTTCTCATATATATGCAACTCATTTGAGACTCATTCCCTTAAATAAGGTTTTCGATTTGAGTCTGTTGTGCAGAAAATTTATGTTGCAGAAATTGTAATTCTTATGAGCAGAAAATAACTTTGATATATTTGCAGTGAGAAAAAGATCAAGCGCCATATTAAAGAAAAAATTTTCCTTTATTATTATTATTATTATTATTATTATTATTATTATTATTTTGAAATACAATTGCTGTTGGTAAAGTTGCTTATGCTGATGAATTAAGGATATTTTCTTCCTGGGCACTCAGCATAGTTGGCAGTTGGCTAAAATGCATGCATTCATAACTTAAAAGAAAAGGGCAAATACGGCAGAGTAACAAAAGGTTGGCTTTATATATAAAATCCTAAATCCCTTACGGAAAATAATGGTTTACATCTTAGAAGTCGATCTTCATTGGATATATGTTACGATTAATTTTCAAATGTCATATCTAAGATATATAATCTCAGTTCATATATATATATATATATATGGCTTGGGGATGCTTCAAAGTTGCCATTAAATGATCAAGTAGTTCCAGTACGAGTCTTGCTTATGCAGGATCTAGAAAGATTTAGACGTAAACAATCTTACTATTGTAGGTATCATTGTCTTTGCAGGGTTGTTACTAATAGCAAAATAAATAGTATGACATTGATAATTATATATTTATTATATGATTATTATGTAGCCAATGAATTTTAAATTTATGTTATTATTTTAAGAAAGACATTAAATTATACGCCACAAATTTTTTTCTGTCCTTGCATATTGTATGCTACTTATGTATTTGCCTCTTTCTCGTTATTGCATACTTAAGGGGGTGTTTGGCAAATAGTTTTTTGAAGAGCTTTTTGGTAAAAAAGAGCTTATTTGACCAAAATTAGCTATTTGGTGTTTGGTAAAAGAGCTTTTCAGAAGAGCATTTTGGGTTCAAAAAGTTAATTTGAAAAAGCTAATTTCATGAGCATTTTGAATAATTAACTTTTTGTCTCACAACTCTATCAGAAACAGCTAATTTTGTCAAACAGTTTTTCAATAAACAACTAATTCAAACAGTTAATACAAACAGCTAACTCAAATAACTAACAGCTAACAGCTAATACAAACAACCAAATAGGGCCTATGTATTTCTCATACTAATAGCACACACGAAATTAAATCTTCATACAAAAAATTAACATATATGTATATATATATATATATATATATATATATATATATATATATATATATATATATATATATATATATATATATATATATAGTAATTTGTAGAATCTTAAAAGAATAGATATCAATGTATATAATCCCCTGCAATTTTAAATGAATCTTTTTGTGTACATCATAACTAAATACATCCTTTATAATTTAAGATTAATTTATCTCAATTTTGTTAATTCTTCACCCTGTAGTGGCTCTACATTCAATTAAAAAGTTTTGACGAGGGCCTTGTTCTATTTCGTATTTTTTAGGATTTAGCTAGGAGTTTACATCTCCTTACAACTCATTACATCCTTAACATAATCCTTACATCTTCTTATGTTTTCTTACAGCTCCTTACGTCTTCTTATATCTCCTTACATCTTCTTACATCTTCTTACATCTCATAGATTTTCCATAACATTCATTTATTTTAGTTACAGAAATATGTATATTTTTTTAATGATACTATCAATATACAAAATTTATAAATATCTTGTGAACACAACATTTACATAAACATAAAAACATAATATAACGACTTAAATTATATTTGAGTTTCAACATGAAATATATATTATTATAGATGACCATATATTTATTTATATTTAAAATTATTTACTTAAAATAAGAATTTATCTGAAGAGTTGTATTCAATTTTATCCAAAAAATTTTTTTTTTGATTATACTTTGCTTATTCGATCAAACTAATGTTCACATAAAAAATCTTGGACAAAATTTTATTTACCAAATTTATGAAGATTAATATATTTTATTGTTGTGTAATTAACTTAATTAATTATTTATTTTTAATGAGTATATTATTTTAGTATTATTATTTTGCATCTAAAACATTCATTGTAAAACAGATTATACCATACAACTCTTCAACAATTCAACAACTCTTTATATCCATCCTTACAGCTCCTCAGCTTCTTACATCTCCTTACATTTATCTATGTATCTAAAACGCGAAATAGAATAGGTTCGAGAATGTTTATGCTCTATGCTCTTTATTCGGTATACATGTGCTTTTATATAGTTATATATTATATTTGTGACCGATAGTCACTTAATGCTCCAAATACTTAAGTTGATATTGATATTTGGTGTTAGTGATCGTAACACAAGGATTTATGACTAATGATCTTTCATTTTCATGGTTTCTATTTGCAAAGACTATTGGTTTTCCCTATAAATAACAACCCATGCATGTGGCTAGCTTATGCATGCAGTGGCCAGTAGAATGATAGTATTATAGTTCTCTCTCCGCAGTTACAATGTTAGCCAATTAGGACATTTGCTTGGCAATTTATGACACGTTATTTATTATTTTTTTCCCCCCAATTCCCTTATTTTTGAGCATTGGGTGATGCACTAGTTCGGAATTTCATTATTGTATTTGAAGAGAATCAACAGTGTATCAATTATCAAATATAGGGGGAATACCACATGAGGATCAAATAACTTACCATTGCATCTTTACAATTATACTTAAAATTGAGTGATCATATATTGACTAGACATTTGGTGATCACTCATTGGATGTGAATATTGTTTCATTTTCTCTTTTCTAAATTGTTAATTTTAGATATTAATTTAGATGTACTAGCAAGAGTAACTAGATCACATTAATATAGGCATTTAATTTATAGGTTTCACTTTGTATTGGGAAAGTTGCTAAGTTTTCAATTGTGTGTTTCATCTTCTAAAAACATATGTGAAGTTTATATTCGTAATTTTAATATAATAAGTATAATTGTAAAATAATAGATCAATAATATTAGACAAATCATTTTGAAAAATTAAGATTTAAATTAAAATTATTTTATTATAGTTTTATTAATAATATTTTACAAATATTTTAGTTCGTCAACTTAATTAAAAAAATCAGGCTTTAGTTGCGGTCATAGTATTAATTAAGCATATATGAAATGCCTTTCAACTCTCTAATTTTCCTTACGCTTTAATACTTTTTATACTTCCATAGGAAATTATATTTAATTAATGATATATTAATTT
The DNA here is from genome assembly GCA_029747015.1 of Carnegiea gigantea. Lineage (NCBI taxonomy): Eukaryota > Viridiplantae > Streptophyta > Magnoliopsida > Caryophyllales > Cactaceae > Carnegiea > Carnegiea gigantea. The sequence goes on from JAKOGI010001626.1 coordinate 138,591, forward strand.
TCTTTGAGTCAAATTTTTGCAATTAATGGATATTTATAACTGGGGCTTCTTCATTTAACTTATCATGTATGGATTAATTTCATTATGTTAACCTTAATTAATTGTAACAACTTTTTCTCATTTTAAAAGGTGATGGTTATAGTCGGGGAGTGATAGGGTAAGACAATCATAAAATCTAAAAGTTACATTTCATAAATTTGTGGACAAAGGTGCATTAGTGGCTATATGAACTTTATATATTTCAATTATTGACTTAAAATTATATTGGGCTTCTAGACTACTATTTATCAAAATAGTTAATTTATTTTGGTGGATGACAGAAAGGGTTTTACTAGATAATATATTTATTACATATATATTGATATATTAGATAGAAATTTGTTAAAGTAGAAAACTATATCAATTCATGCGAAGCATGGTTTAGCACTAGTTTCATTCATTTATAAGTGAGTGTTGTAGAAAATGTTCTAACCCAAACTATTTCTAAATTATCTCTATATTTTTCGATCTTTATCTCTAATTCTATTAGTTACCAGTATGATATATTTTTTAGCGTAATTTATTTGATCCGTGAATGTGTGGTCATATCATCAAGGACGAGATTAAAGAGGTCTTAAAGAAGATCACCAATAGAAAGGCAGAGGGTCCAGATCAGATACCGGTGGAAGTGTGGAAGTGTTTGAGTGAAGAAGGACTAGAGTGGCTAACGGAGTTTTTCGATGTTATTTTTAGGACCGCTAAGATGCCCAGAGAATGAAGGTCTAGTATAGTTATCCCTCTGTACAATAACAAATGTGATATTCAAGATTGTGTAGGGGTATAAAGTTGCTCAGCCACACTATGAAGTTATGGGAGGGGTGATTAAGAGAAGGTTGCGGAAAGATGTTTCAATTTCAGATAACCAATTTGGTTTTATACTAAGCAGGTCGACTATAGAGGCAATTTACCTCCTTAGAAGGCTCATGGGTCTGTACAGAGATTGAAAGGTGGATCTTCATATGGTATTTATTGACCTGAAAAAAGCATATGATAGAGTTCCGTGTAAAGTATTATGAAGATGCTTGGAAAAGAAAGGAGTGTCACCCATGTATATTCGAGTTATTGAGGATATGTACGAGGAAGGTAGGACGAGTGTTAGGACGCCAGGAGGGGTCATCAATGACTTCTTCATTAGTATAGGCCTGCATCAGGGTTCCGCCTTAAACCTTTTTCTTTTCACTCTAGTTATGGATGAACTTAAATAATGGATTCAAGATGCGTTACCATGGTGTATGCTATTTGCAGATAACATTGTTCTTATTGACGAGACCAGACGGGGAGTAAATCACAAGTTGAAGCGATGGAGGCATACTCTGGAAGCTAGAGGTTTTAGAGTAAGTATATCGAAAATAGAATACCTGCATTGCTGTTTCAGTTGAAGGGTAGATGCGGGGGGAGAAGTCACCCTGGATGGGAGGTCGATACCTAAGGTCGATAAGTTTGAGTATTTAGGCTCGATCATTCAGCAGAATAGGGATATTGACAAAGATATTAACCAGTGAATAAAAGTGGGCTGGTAAAAATGAAAGAATACCTCAGATGTGCTGTGTGACAAGAGGATGCCCCTAGAATTGAAAGGCAAAGTCTATCGTATGATCGTTAGACCGGCTGTTCTCTATGGATCGAATGTTGGCCTCTAAAAAAGACGCAGGTTCAAAGGTTGATGGTAGCAAAGATGAGGATGATTAGGTGGATGTGTGGTTTTACGAGAATAGACAGAATTAGGAATGGAGTAATCAGGAACTTAACTACAGTAGCTCCCATCGTAGATAAGATAAGAGAAACAAGACTCCGATAGTTTGGTCATGTGAAAAGGAGGAGTGTGGACGCTCCAGTGAGGAGATGTGAGATGATCAACATCCCCGAAGGCAAAAGAGGGAGGGGTCGACTAAAGAAGAGTTTGGGCGAGGCGATGAGAGATGACTTGAAAGTTGTAAATTTGACGGAGGACATGGCTCAGGATATGAGGCTGTGGCGGGATAGGATTAAGATCTTAGATGGCAGAGAGTCAACCCCGTAGTTGTCTTTTGGTTGCAGTGGCTTAGTACTGGTAGTGATTTTTTTTCGTATGTCGTGTTTGTATGCAGGTAGAACTTTCTTCTGAGAAGAGACAGCGTTTGCTTACCTCTGATTGTTAAGGTATATTACCTTCCTCTGTTTTATTGTTCTTGCGTTTCCTATCTTCAGCAACTTATCTTTTTAATTTATTTTAGTCATTCCATGTTATGTGGCCTTAATTTTTCCCATTAAATATTTTCACAAAAGCTTTCTTCTATATAATATTCTTCACAAAATCTTTTTTTGTGTGTCTCTTGAAATTAGCCTCTCTACGGATAGGAATGCCGGTAGAGGGAAGGTTGCCTATAGCTGGATCTCCCTAGACCCCTCGAAAGCGGAACCCACACTGGGAGGTAGTGGTGGTGTTGTTGTGTCTCTATCCTTCTCTCCTTGCTTCCCTACACAGTCAAGAATTCCAAAACTCCAAATTCTTTGTTCATAATTCATTATTGCAATTGACCTTAACTCATATAATGTTCCACAATATTGCTAAAACTCATTTCAAAGAGACATGTTACTTTTGAGGGGGAAAACTGAGAAACACATATATATCTACAATATTAAATACGATGAGCACATTTACAAATTTTGAAATTGTATATAACCACCAACATATGTGTAAATATTATAAACAATGACTTTTCTATAATACATGTGATTTAACTCTAAATCTGTGTAACACACTGGTCTAAATACTAGTAGCATATAAATATATTATATATATATATATATGGATGCATGTAAAATTAAATTTTGTACTTCATTAAAGAAAAGTTAATATCATTTACTAAAGGTAATTGACTGTGACATGCATGTTCATGATTCTGAACTGATGATGAGTGGATTTTGCCAATTGGTGCTTGTAAAGGCCATACAAGATGATTTGAGGATATATCCTTATTTTCCTCTTTGACTCGCTTTTGGCTTGTTATTTGGGGTGGAGGGGGGGATTCTACGCTCAAGAATTATTACCCTGCATAAAGTAATAGTATTCTCCCCCCCCCCCCCAACCCCCCAAAAAAAAAAAAATTGAATAATTTTCTTTTTTTGGAGCATCGGCCGGATATGGGCTGTCCAGTCCGTTATGAAAAGCCCGATTCTTATTTCAGAATACGAAAAACACGCCCATTGCACCAAGCCCACAACTCATTTCCTCCCACATCTTAATAAAATCCCCAAAAACTTTTTTTTGGATAGGAAATCCCCAGAACTTTTACCGGAGAGGGAGAGGGGGGGGGGGGGGGGGGGAGAGATGTGGAAAATGGGGGTAAATGCAGCGACTCCAATGGCAATGGTTTCGTTGCTGAGGAAGAAAACTCACAACTTGGTAATGGGTTCGACCCCTTTATCACCCAAATTCTTCTGTTCGTCATCTTCATCATCTTCATCTTCATCTTCATCTTCAATTGAAAGCAAACCCAGAAAGCTGATTTTGTATTCGAAGCCTGGATGCTGTCTTTGCGATGGTCTCAAAGAGAAGCTTCAAACCGCCTTTTCTCTCTCTTCTCCTGATTCCCTCCACGACGTTGAACTTCAGGTTGCTCCTTAAGTAATTTCTCTTTGTGGGTCTTCCCCTTTTTTTTTTTCTTTTTTTTCGGAAGAATTAGGTTTGATTGAATTTGAACTGACCCTTTTTTGGTTGGGAATCAATTGGGTGTTGTAATTAGATAAGGAATATTACCACAAATCCGGAGTGGGAGAGGGCTTACCAGTATGAGATACCTGTTCTTGCTAAATTGCGTCCTGATGGTTCAGAGGTTGGTTGTTTGAAACTCATTAAATCAATTTCTCTTCACTTTTCTTGCATTCTTGTGCTTGCTTGAAAGTTGTGATTTTGGGCATCTACTTATATATGTAATCTTCTCATTGAACCTGTGTGAGAATGTCGAGATTGTCAATCATTTGGTTAATTTTGATGTGCGTGTTCACATGAAAGCTGAAACCTTTTATGATGCTTAGGGTAAAATTACTGGTTGAGTAGTGATATAGATCAACTCTGCAAACTAGATCGGACAGAAGTTTGATATATATCTATCGTTTGTTAGGATCATGGAGAAACGGCCGCATTGGATTTGAATTGGTCGAACAGTTGTGATTTTCACATTAGAGCGATTTTTCTATATCGCGCCTATAATCGCAACAAATGTGAATAATTGAAGCCTCAACATAATGGCTATTAAGGTTGAAATTTCAGTATCTTGGTTTCATATGCAGGAAATGCTGCCGAGATTGTCTCCCCGCCTTGGAGTCGAACTCATACAAAGGAAAATAGCAGATGCTTTCAGACAATAACAATGCTGGGTGCAGCCTTGAAATCTGCATATTTTCTGCTGTCATCAATGTGTACCTTATATGTCAAGCTTCACACATATGAACTGGCTGGAAATTGAGGATGATCTAGCTGAGACATTTGCCATTTATGCTGTGATATGTGTGGATATTGTTGCTGTAATACCAATTTGTTGGTTTCTTTTTTGAGCAAATGCGAAATTTGCTAATCAATGATGGAAATACACGCATTATTATTCAATATGTATCACTTGATTCACTTCTGTTCCCCCCCCCCCCTTTTTGCCTCTTCTGCTTTTCCATTTGCGTTTATTAATCCATCATACAAATTCTACCTTCTCAAACCTTGCCTGGTGGAATTTGGTCATAACTTAGCTTTAAGCTCTTGGAACTTTACTTTTTTCCTTTTAATTCTCAGCTGAATCGTTCTACCTCACTAATTCAGGTTAAAAGAACAAAGCCTATGATAATATGAATTCAATTTTCACAACATAAGCAAACCACTGACCTATAAATAAGAGTTCACATTACGTTAAAAATCAAATGTTTTCTTATCAGAACCAAGAAATAAACAGAGGATAACATCTACAAAAACTCTTCCGTGATATACTAATAGTGCACATAAAGCATGCCGATGACAGCTTGTGGGCTAACAAAAATAAGAAATCTCAGTAAACTGTGAACAAAAGGACTTTCGTCAATACAGCTAAATGTTTCCTGACACAGACTATCAACATCCGCTGCCTTCATAAGAAAGGAAGCAAGGCCCTTGTTCCTCAGATTGTCAGTCCTCTTTCCAGCCCTTGATTGTCTCAGATTCAAAAGAACGACAAGAAGAAGACAGTTATATGAGTTTCTTCTTCTGGAAGTAGTGCTTCAGATGCCACACTTGGAAAAGAGAAGCCACAATACCCACACCAAGGGACATCATGCTAAACCAAGCGACTCTAGCGTTGGTTTTCTCACTCACCTCCCTCATTTGCGCTTCCCTGTGAAGACAAGTTCAATAAAGTATCATATTAACTTCATCACATATGATATAGCAAGATTACTATCCTCTCCCCGGCGTTCTAGAAAATTAGACAAAGCTATTATCCAATCAAATTCCAAACACAAAACCCAATATTTAGGCCACCACATTGTCTCGACAGAATGAATTCTTCTTGGATAAAGTTAGCATAGAGAATCAGCAAAAGAAAAGAGCAACAAAGTTTTATAGCGGCTCTAGGCTGTGACAGCGCAGCTCTTCCCTAGGACATTGTTTGGGTGTTTTACACCAAAGAGAAATCAAGGGTGGATAAGGCCCATAGTTAGGCTCAAGAGATGAAATTGCCTTCTTTAGGCTGATTCCATGTATCATTTTAAGCATTAACCTAAAATGCTAACCCAAGTATGGTTGGAGCATGTTTGCGCTGTAGCAAACATTTCAGCAGCTCTGCCAAAAATTCAGTAAAGCAACTGAGTACGTTTTCATCCAAGGTGTCATACACATGTATGCAGCGTTCCTCACCTCATGGTCCTCATCCACCGACCACGTCGAGGATAGGGAAGGACAGCGATTGAATATAAAGAAACAAAACCAATAACTTATGACATAATGCCCGGCTCAAGCAACTAGTCCAAACCTGTTCTTCAAGTAGATTAAATTCTCATGTATGGCTTCCACTGCTCCTTCAAGCTTCCTCAGCTCAAGTTCAACTCCCTACAAATGTCACAGCATGTTACAAACTCACAATTCATTATTTTAGGGGCTGTCAGATACGTTCATCCAGAGAAGAAAAGATAGACACATTTCAGGATGAGGCTTTCAACAAAGAACTAAGTTCCAACAACATATCATCATACTTCGATATGCTCCTTTTTGGCAACTGCATCCCAGTCCTTCGCAGCAATTCCAGTTTTCCAGTCAAGGTTGAGAGTTGCTGACTGATGATTGCCCTCCACCCAAAAGCATGCCACATAGCTTCCCATTTCATTAGTTGTAAACGCAAACTGACCATTTGTCACATTTTCTTTGTGGTAGACTGTGTTTCCATAAGGAGATGTCACCTAAAATGATGAAACAATAAAACAAAAAAAAAACCTTACCTTCCAATCTACTCAAAATCAATACAAAAGAAAGCACCTACCATTCTGTTGAAGGAGAACTATACTTTGGCAAATCTTATTCCTCTTTTCCATCAATTTTTTTCATCTTTTCATTCACTGGGCCTATCAATTATTATGTCAACTAACTCCTTTCCACAAATACTTCCATTTTCATGGGCAAGAACATGTAAATCAATCAAACGCAAGCATCTACATTCGCTAACAATTTCTGTCAACAATTTCTTTCTCACATATACAACCCCCCCCCCCAAAAAAAAATCAGCTCTGCAACCACCACTTCAGTCGAACAGAGTGAGCCCTTATCTCGCTATTGATCACACAGGTAACCGCACAATGTTATTCCCTAATCATCATTGTTATAATGCACTAATCCAAGCTTCTGCTGCAACTAATTCCCAAAGCATGTAAACTAATCCAATAACTCATCAAATTTCATCCCACCAATTAACCAGCTCGGGCTTTTTGTCATGTTAGCTTCTTGCCTTCTTCAAATCCAGGACCCATATATTACATTGTTTATAGGTTAAAATTTAGGGTATACTACTCAATTGTAGCAGAGAGTCAAAAGACCCGAAAACATAATCCAAAAGCTCAAACCCTATTTCCTTCAGAATACAAACGGAAAGGAATCGACGACTAATATTCATCTCTAATGCGAAATTAATAGGTCAACCACCAATCAATCAGCACAACAATCGCACGCCAATTCATGCAAAAGCAGTCGACTTTAAGCAAATTGAGCAAGCAGCAGCACGATCAAAACCACGAAATCAACAAAATCAAACACCGAATCAATCAAACACAAACCCTAGCTTCATGCTCAATTAAACCCCCCAAATCAACAGCAAGTACAATCAAGAAGACGAAATTTCCGAACCTTGGCAGAAACAGTGGGAGTACCATGACCAGTTTCGTCAATAACAACGTAGTCACCTACGACAACAACATGGTTTTGGATATCCTCGGAAACACACTTAGTCCCCGTGCTTGGGAGATTCAACCAAACTGCATCTGATACAATCAATCTGCTACTAATCAAACTCATTACCAGTAAACACCATGCCCAGTTCTTCCCCATTGCCATTGCCATGGCTTTCTCTCTCTAGAATGTGTAGTTTGGATTTGATCGTTGACTGGAGTTTCTCTGTCTAAAAAACAGTTGGAGACCAGAGCAAGAATTTGGGCAGACGAGGGAGAGAGTTCGCGTTTAGGCCGAAAAATAGAGGGATTTTTTGATAGGAGAGAGAAGCGCGTGGCAGAAAGTGCGAACGTGGAGCGTGGGATGGGTGTGTTGGGTTGTATAAGACACGTCCTTTAGTCCTACATAGAGCCATTCGCTGCTCGACACGTAAGAGTACGGTATGAATGAACGTGAAGGCTCTTTGCCTTCCTAACGTGCCCTCCTTAATGAACAGCCACGCGCATTTAAAGTGCCTTCCTTTTTTATTTTATATATATTCCAACTCTTGTATCCATTAAACCAGTGTCTACTTTGTTGGCTTTTATGATCCAAACAATAATCTTCTCTTGCGGTTTATGAATGTCAAAGTTATAAATATCGTACCGAATATTATATCTTTTTTTAATTGAAACGAGACATATCAAATTCATGTATTATTATACCGGACTTGTATGGTTTTGAATTTCAAAATATTTTAAAAATTAAAGTATAAAAAAATTGCAATTTTAGAGCTATATTTGACGGAAAATATCAGTAACGCTAGATATTTGACGGTATAGAGCGGTATTGATCGGTATTTGACTGGTACAATACTGGACAATAGCTTGTATCGCTTTTTGATTGGTACAGTACGCTTCGATTAATACCGGGCGGTACGGTACGGTATTTATAACACTGTTTATTATTGTCCATTCTAACACTTACAATCAATTGTTAGCTGTTAATTACTACTTATGAATGGTACTAACTGTTAGTTATTAATTATTGTATTGCCTCTTTACTTTAGTTATTAGCTAATGGTAATAAGATAATTTCAAAAACAGAATTATAAAACACAACCAGAAATTATATCGTCTACCCGGTTGTACAAATGCAATTGTACAACCGGACCCATAAACTGCCCCCATGTACAAAACACAAATAAAATCGCTAGATTTCGGCTCACCAAAAATGCCCTATAGCTCACTAAAATATGCTGTTGTGCATCCAGTTTCGCTCACTAAAAATAATGTATAACTCACTAAAATATTTTAATGAACTGAGATACAGTCTTAGTGAGCTAATACGTATTTTTAGTGAACAGATATACCGAAACTACTGTATCTTATGTACCCAAGTTTCACTTAGTAAAAATACTATATAATTTATTAAATGTGCTATTGTACCAAAAAAGTATTATTGTGAATCTGAAACTCACTAAATTATATTCTAGTTGTCTATATTTTTTTAGTGAGCTATCATATTTATTTATTGAGTTAGTATATCATACAACTTAGTTGTATAGAACCAATTGTACAATCAAATTTCAACTCACTAAAAATGTATAGCTCACTACAATACTTAGTGAGCTGAGATACAATTTTAGTGAGCTAATACATACTTTTAGTAAGCAGATATATCAAACTAATGCATCTTATGTATCTTATATTTCACTTAGTAAAAATACTATGTAACTTATTAAAATGTGCTGTTGTACTAAAAACAGTATTATTGTGCATCTGAAACTCACTAAACTATATTCTAGTTGTCTATATTTTTTTAGTGAGTTATGACATATGTTTAGTGAGTTATGTCATATATTTAGTGAGTTATGACATATATTTAGTGAGTTGGATTATATTTAATAAATTCACTACATTTCTATTATACTCACAAAATATAATACAAACACCCTTATGGTATAATAAAAAATAAATGAGCTGTAACATAATTCAAGTACTTCACAATATTATTTGCTGGCTATCTATACTATTCTTTTTAGTGAGCTATGCTATTTATTTAGTGAGTCATGATAGATATTTGGTGAGTTATAAAATATATTTTGTAACCAATATGATTTAACGTGGAATACTAATCATTCATAATAAAAAATGAGTGAACAAATGAAAAATAAACTATCATCTGCAAAAACAACATAATTTTTGTGGTGAGCTACAACGCATAATTGGTGAGTACAATTTTTATTCTAGTGAGCCAAACGCTTGTGTTAGTGAGCAGAAATGCTCTGTACTGCAAGGCAACATATTTTTTAGAGTGAGCTATTGTTTTCCTCGTTAGGCACCAGATTAATTATAGTGATTACATTTGGTGAGCAGATAACTGATTTATGATTGTTGAGCACAAACTCAATACAAGTGAGCTTAATGTATTTCTTTAGTGAGCCAACGACTAGTGAGCATATAACTCATATTGGTGAGCTGTTGTTTTTCATATGTACATAGCAACAATGAAAATATCATCTAGAAAAACAACCATAACATTTGTGGTAATCCATAATGCAACATCAGTGAGCACACAGGTCAATCCTAATAAGCCAAACGTTTCTTTTAGTGAGCAAAAAACTGCTCCGTAGTATAGGATAATATATTTTTTATAGTGAGCTAAATGTGTACCTCTAGTGAGCCAACCACTATATTTAGTGAGCACATAATTCATAATGGTGAGCTATCATTTCTCGTATGTCACAAACCAAAATTTACATGGAATGAATGCAATCTAGTTCAAAAATCTCAAAATCAACTCGTCAAAATGCAAAACTAACGAACACAACTTCTGATCTCGAAAACAAAAATAAAGATCGAAAAAACGTTATCAAACTTGACGAACAATTCCGTTTGATAATGATTCAGCATCAATAGCGACATTAAGATTAAATTCAACCATTCAATAATTGCTGAACACTAAAGCAATCGAAGCAGCGAAGAGTAATCGAATAATGGGGAGAATGAAAACTACGATTTCAAAAAATTGAGGGGCATGAATTTTTTTTAAAAAAAGGGGTCAGGCTCAGCAGTTGGAAGAATAAAACTGCTGTTGGTGGGCCCGGGTGGACAATTGAGTTGTCCACCCAGTTGTACGTAATAATTTACGACAAATAACTCAAATGAACTCTTTATCAGCAAATTTCGGGAGCAGTAAAAAGCTACTTAAAACAACTGAATAATCAAACATCATAAGTAACTATTTGACTTGATCAAACAATCAGACCACATTAAAGAGACATATTTAATCAAAAAAATTATTTAAAAAGTAATTGCTAAACATCCCTAATATAGATAAAGTTGTCATCATCTTACCCAAAAAAAAAAAATTATCATTATCAACAACAACAATAAGTATGACTCTTGCTTTCGCGGGATACGAAGAAATTCAAATATAGATAACTTTACTTCTATACACATCTACGTGCGTAAAGAGACTGATTCTAAACGACAATAAATTTGTCATCAACCTCATCTAAAACGAACATTGTATTGTATGAGGTGGTTTCATCTATTGTGGCTGTAGTTCGTTTTGATCTCTTTCTGGTTTATTTTCTATGTTCTTTGTTCTCTCTTTGTTTGCGATGAAGTTTGACCTCTATTACTATAATTCTTTTCTGAGAGTTAGGGAAATCCAAAGAGGTGAGTTTCCCCACCCAAACACCCTTGTCTCGAACAACGAGTTTTGAGTTTCACCTCATAGGGTCTTGAGGCTAAATCACCTCTTACCTCTCTGAATTGATGACATTCACATCTTTAAATCAGTTGAAATGAACTGCAGCCTTTGATACATAACAATAAATAAAATTAATATATGCCTTGATAATGATGGTTTTGATCATCAAAACAACAATAACCCTTGAAACAACCCAAGCAAGAGGCAAAAATAACAAAAATATGTTCAATCACGATAATGATTGCTTTTTTGGGGTTTTTTTTTGGGGGGGGGGGTGACAAATGAAACAACCCAGGCATGAGGCAAAAATAACATATAAATCTCGTATTGGTTATCACCATTATACAGGAGTTCAACAGAGGCAAAAACAATACAGATATCTCGAATATTTTCATAGAGAGCCATTACACAAGAATAAATCAGAGGCACAAACCCTCTTGATAAACAAAATAGTAACGATGTAAAATTAAATCCCTAAATATGATGTTTGGCAAGCAGCAAAACAACTTCCTGCATCAAAAAATGTCTTGCCAATGTCAGTGGGCATATGGTCATAATTCAACCAAATCAAAAATCTACATTTACAACTCAGTGAAATGAGTTCATCTTGGGTGAGACCAACTCACAGAATATCATCATGGGACAAAATGCCATGTCAGCCTATGACATACTTCCCGACTTCTTTGTACTTTTAAAACCGACACATTTACCACTATTTGATAATGACTCCAGGACAGCGCGGTAAATTTCCCAATGCGCACCATTTTTTCCTCAAAAACCCGCAACTATTATGCTCATGTGGTATGTAAAAGGTAAAAACATCCCATCAAATCAATACTAGTACATATTACATAAGAACACATTACCTCAAATTAAAATTTATGCCAGGTATCCCTTCTAAGCATTGGACATCTAGGCAGCAACCTAGAAACACCCAGAGAGTCGCATTAAGTACAAGAAAAATGCGTGTAGATAATGCATAAGCAGGAAATGATGAGGCAATACATAATAGAAGTAGAACCATTCCATGTTACCGCAAGCTTTTTCCTTGCTTAAATTCTCCTTATTTTGCTCAAAGTTGTTAACTTGGAATTTGGAATGATAAAAAGAATTGATAGTCCTAGTTCTTACCTTCTGAAATACAGCTTTAACATCCTCAAATACGGCATCAACTGGCTTTCCAGCATCAATCTATGCACAAGTGAAAAGAGTCACGCTAATGAATGACTTGAAAAATATGAACAGTCAGTACAGTGAACACCGCCAGGAGAACAGCATCTAGATAGGACTTTACCTTTCTAACTTTTCCTAGGTTGCTGTAGTAATGAATCACTGGGAGACTGGATTCCATGTATACCTTGAAACGCTTCCTTATGGTTTCAATGTTGTCATCTTCCCTCCCCTTATTTCCATCCCAGGGTTATTGAAATTGCAATTAAAACAGTAGATTTAAGATATGCCACGGAAGTAAAAACAGTGGAATCCAGATGTGAAAATAAAGGTCATGCTTCAGATGTCAACCTCGTTTCTACTCAAGAGGCGTTTCTCCATTTCTTCCTCTGAGCAATCAAAAAACAAAACAAGTTCCGGGACTATTCCTGTCTGCACAAACAAGAGGATGAGACGGAGTGGGATGTTAGCATGCACATATACCTCCAACAAAATATCAGTGTGACAAGAAGAAAAAGCTATCAAAAGGAATGGAAAATAGAGTAATCAAGAAGAGTTACAATAGATTCAAAGGCTGCACGGTTCTCCTCGTTGCGGGGAAAACCATCAATAAGAAACTTATCATTCCCACTTCCCTGAATGGCCTTCTGGAGAAGCTTTATAGTCACAGCAGCAGGCACAATCTTCCCCTCCTTAATCATGTTCTGAATCATGGTTCTATAGAGTAAACAATAAAAAGCAGATTTGATTGAATTACAAAGACAGAAGCACGATAAACTGGCCGAACTACTTGGAGGGAGAAGCTAAACTTCTCTACCAGTAGAGCTAAATATAGTGTTAAGCATAACCAGGCATGACGAAAGGTAGAAATAAAACTTGTCAACAACTAACATTGGATTTTATCAATACATAAATGTTGCCTTAAAAATGAATTCTAATTCGAAGAACAGACACTAAATGTTTGCCCACATGCCCAAACCCAAAGGGTGTCCATATGAGAAAGAATGAGAAAGGACACCAACTTTTCACGAAAAAGATATAGAGATCTCAAGAGAGAATTACCCATTTTCAGAACCAGATTTTATCTCAGCCCGTAAAAGATCGCCCGCACTAAGATGAGTGTATCCAAAATGCTCGACAATATTGGCACACTGAGTGCCTTTCCCACTGCCAGGGCCACCTGCTCAGAAGATGAGCTGAATGCATAAGACACTTTGGAAGTGTTCAATAGAAGAAGTGTGGTTCACACTATTTTTGGTAAGGAGAAATAACCTAAGCTGCTGCCATTAGGTTCCCAAACTCAAGCATCATCCCGGGGGGGGGGGGGGCGGGGGTAAAAAGACTGAAAAACAGAAAAATGAGTAATTTGAATGGTTTATACTCGGTGAAATTGGATTGACGTATCAGATTCTAATATTTCTCAACAAAGTAAACTTTACTTCATGAAGTGACTAGTGACATGCAGTAGCTATTGCGTTAAAGCACATAAACAGTTGGACAGAACAATGTAACTTACCCAGGACAAAGATGACAGTGATCTTCTTTCCAGCATACTGCAAAATCCAATTTTCATGCACCAGTTAAACTTGTGATTGATCCTGAAAACTATATATCTTGGATTCAATATATCTCGACCAAAAAAGGGGGGGAAAGGAACTCACCTGGTTTGTGGTGTCGGTAACAGATCCCATGGCTACAATTCACTGCACCAATGTGGACATTAGATCATATGTCAGCTCTATGATGAAGTGAAAAATTCGAGCCGGTTTATTAATGTTACAAGGCAACAGTCACCAATTGCATTTACTCAAATATGGCAAGATCTTCAATCTCTTTCAGAAATTAAAGTTTGAACTTATAAATTATTATGAAGATCACTGTCCACATATCAGATAATCAACAAGGATCCTTTCAAGACTTGTTCAGATCGCCATATTAAGCATTTCATATGAAGTTATATACAAGCCCTGCAAGGGATTCTATTAAAAAAAGAAGATATCTATGTCAAAACATCTCCCATTTGCCATCTTCATTCATGGTTTTACACATTCATGCGAAAAATTAAGTCACCCACTCCAATTAACAGATGAAACATATGAAATTAAGTCAGATATCTCAAATTGGAGTAACTCTGGGCACTAAATAATCAGCTTTCAACCACTAATGGACAGATCTAATGCATGCTCAACAGAGAATGAGATCAGACAGATTCGATCCGAGCAATAGAGACGCAAATTCAAAGCAAATCAAATCAGGCTGATATAATCGAAGAACAAAACGCCAAAAAACACAAGCAATTTCCAGAATCTGGCAGAAATGTGAAGAATTATAAGAGAATCAATCACAGATTGGACGAAGCACAGATCGCAGTGAGAAATTAATGGGGGGAGGACAGGAAAAACGAGGGAAATTACCAGCGGAGGAAGAGGGGTGCGAGATCGGCAGTTGAAATCGGAGGAATTGGGTGTCGGTAGGGAAGGAGTGACCAATTTATAGGGCCTCAAAAAACTGTAGGCAATGCTTTGAATGCCTGCTGTTTGGCAAACGTTCATAACTGTATTTCTTCTCTTCCGTCGTCAGCAACATCTTTTCTTTCTGTTAGTGATAAAAAAAAACATTTTCTTTTTCCTTTTTTCTTTTCTTTTTTATAAACCAATGGGAATGGGGGATGCAAATAATGCTGGTGAGATTTTATTAGAATTTTTAAGAAAAAAATTCCAGAAAGTTTCTTGAGTTGATTATTGAGATCTGTATCTGTTGACTCCCTTATGTCCAAACTTCTCAACAAACGGTGATTTTTCAGTTCTGTCACCCTATCACTTTATAGTTGAACAACGCAATCGGGGTATTGGTGCTTTGACTAACATGGGGCACTGAGTGTGGAAGTTGTTGTGGTCTCTCGAGGTGCCTCCCGGGATTCGACTCTTTGGCCAAAGACTATGCGCAGGGGTGTTGCCTACTCTGTCCAATATTGCTAGACGTTTTTCAGCATTTGGGATGACTTGTGTTATTTGTGGAGCCTATGAGGAGACAGCTACACATGCTTTGCTTGAATGCCCATTAGCATTGGCTATATGGAGGGGATGGCCGATTGACCATAGCGACTGAGACATTCGAGTTCAATCGATGATGGACTGTTTCCAAAAAGCTATGGAGGGCATGAATCGAGAGGAGTTGGGTGAATTTTCAGTTGTGCTTTGGGATTGTTGGAATGCGAGAAACAGGTTCATTTTTCAGAAGTTGGACAAACCTTGCAAGAATTAGGGAGAGAGCAATTTCATTAATATGCATCTATAGGAGCAGCAATGATCGTGAAACTACAAAGAACCCTCATTTGCCAGTCTCGTGGAAACCCCTGGAGTCGGGTTGCTTCAAGCTGAACTTTGATGGAGGGAAAATTGGGGAGTTGGGAAGGGGTTGGGGTTTTTTGGTGCAGTCCTGTGATGGGGAAATCATTACTGCTGGAGTCGATCAGGGGTATGGGTTTGCAGATGCTGAGATTGAAGAGGCTAGAGCTTGCTTGGTTTGACTCATATGTGCTCGGGGCGCGGGGATTGACACATTAGTGGTATAAGGCAACTGCTGAGCACTAATCCATAAGGCGAAGGCAAAGAATATTCAAGACAGTTTAGTTGACTTTTTTTATTAGTTTGTAACTCATTCTATTTTACTTCCCAGGCTTTTGGTAAGTGGGGGAGAAATAGGGTCGCCCATGGCCTTACTCATTGGATTCCTTTTAGTCAAGAGAGGAGGGTATGGACTGCTGATGTTTCGAACCAGGTAGTGGCTCAGGCAGCAGACAATATTTGTGCTTATATTGACTCTAATATAATATAATTCCCTTTGTTTTGATCAAAAACAGAAAAGTGTTTTCTTAACTCCAAGAAAGTTTTTTTTATTGATTTCTCTATTAAAAAAAGAAATTGTTAACTCAGAAGATCTGAGGTATGAGTACTAATTTTTAAGCCATACCTCAAGCATGTAGCCATAAGATTTGATTTTTCATTTTTTTGTCACCATAATTTAGTTTTTATTCAAATTAATTAATTCTGGTTATTTAACTTCAAATTGAAAACAAAAAGTTTGTTTAGATTTTTCATCTGATGTGTCTACAAAAATTATAAAGAGATGGTCTTCAAGTCCTTTTGTTGTCAAGTTATGATCAGTTAAATATTCATCTATTTTGGTTTCTCATCATTGTCCTGAAGTCTTTTGTTTAAGACGAAGCTAGAGAATTCTTAGGGGTGCCTTGCGAAGTATGGAACTCTACAAACAGGTTCATATTTAATATTCCTGATTGCTCATTTGGAGAGGCTTGCTAAAAGAGTCATCACTTTTGTATGTGGACTGTGGCTACCTTGAGACAAAAATTGGTTTCGAAGTCCGTATATCGAGCGCAACAGTATGGGATGTAGGTTATGTCAAATTGGCAAGTGCAAGCTCAAATTCAAGGTCGAGAAACTTTGAGAATAGGGAGAAACATTGGTTTTGTGATATATATATGATTCTCTGAGAAACGTTGCATTGGCCGGTGTCAAGTACGAGGGCGACTTCCATGGCTTTGATGTCTTATAAGCAGAGGCATGTCTCTTTGGTGCGAGTCAAGTTTTAACTGCATGTTAGTCAAATATTACCATAGAAGGCGCTATTCTCCTATTCATTTTCAAATTACGCAATAAGTCCTAGTTAAACTCTACTGTGGGTTTTACATTTTGGAGATTCTTAATGAGATTGTTAATTGTTTATCGCTTCCTTTGGAATCATTGCTCGATAGTGGAATTCAGTGTTTTATGAAGGCATTCATCTTCAACCATCATATCATACATCATATATCATATATATCATATCATATGTATACTATAAAACTGAATAGATTGGTATAGGATTGACAAGTGGCGCATCACTATTGGCTTTTTTCCCCTTAATTTCATTTAGCCCAGTTATTAATTGTTAGTTCTAAATTAAAATAATAATAGTAATAACCATTTAATGTATGTTTTTAGTCATACAATCTTAAACGTAAAAACTATTTTTCTATTAAATTTTATTTCGTGAAAGGTAATAATTGAAGATTTATGTACTCCATCATTTATGGGGTTTGAGAAGTCAAAAATGACTTTGGTATGTAATAAAATAAGAATGAGAGTATTAATATTTTATGTGATTATTTTGATAGTTACGAACATTTCATAAGAATAATAATAGTCACAAAATCATTTTAAACATTATCATATAACAATGAAAGTAACATAGCTAGACAAGCTAAAATGGTAGAAATGCACAACATATTAACAGTAATAAAGTAATGCACAATTATTGTATATGAATCTAAATCCAAACCATATATGAAAAATAAAGTATTTTACAATATTACGATTAGACCACAAATATGCTAAAAAGATACTTACGCTACAACAACAACAACTCCCAGTGTGGGTCCCGCTTTCGCGGGGTCTGGGGAGATCCAGCTGTAGACAACCTTACCCCTACCGGTATTTCTACCCATAGAGAGGTTGATTCCTTAAGACCCACAAAACAATTTTTTTGAAAAAAGTTTATAGAGAAAACGAATGCAAACCAAAATCAAAGAGGAGAAAATGTGCCGGAGAGCGAAATAACCAAGGAGTAGAGACATACCTCAACCCACCAGGGGCGCTAGATGCCGTCACTAGATGCCGTCACATCCCAGAAAAGCACGACCTGCAGACAAGCACCCCAAAACCAAACCCGCCCCCACCCCACCGGAGCTACTACCATCTACGCGTCCGGTCCCCTACAATCAGAGACCCTAATCCTATCCCGCCACAACCTCCTATCCTGAGCCATGTCCTCCGTCAGACCGGCAACTCTCAAGTCCTCTCTAACCACTTCCTCTAGGCTTTTTTTCGGTCTACCCCTCCCTCTCTTTCCACCAGGGGGGACGATCAATTCGCACCTCCTCATTGGGGCGACCATACTTCTCCTCTTTACGTGGTCAAACCATCTGAACCTCGATTCCCTCATCTTCTCTTCTATGGGGGCCACTTCAGCTAAGCTCCTGATTACTCCATTCCTAATTCTGTCCAATCTCGTAAAAGCACACATCCACCTGATCATTCTCATCTCGGCTACCATCAACCTTTGGGCCTGCGTCTTCTTTAGAGGCCAACACTCCGATCCATAGAGAACAGCCAGTCTAACTACCATCCGATAGACTTTGCCTTTCAATCCTAGGGGCACTCGCTTGTCACACAGTACCCCTGATGCTGACTTCCACTTTTGCCAACCCACTCTTATTCGCTGACTAATATCCTCGTCAATGTCCCCATTTTGCTGGATGATCGAGCCCAAATACTTAAATTTAGCGACTTTTGGTATCACCTTCCCATCCAGTGTGATTTCTCCCCCTTCTTCTATCCTACCACTGAAACAGCAATGGAGGTACTCCGTTTTTGATCTACTTAAGCGAAAACCCCTGGCTTCCAGCGTATGCCTCCAACTCTCCAACCTGTCATTCACCCCCTGCCTGGTCACATCGATAAGAACGATGTCATCTGCAAATAACATGCACCAAGGCACTTCATCCTGGATTCCTCTAGTGAGTTCATCCAAAACTAAAGTGAAAAGAAACGGGCTTAGGGCGGAGCCCTGATGAAGGCCCATACTAACAGCGAAGTTCTTAGAGACCCCTCCTGGTGTCCTAACGCGCGTCCGCCCTCCCTCGTACATATCTTTAATTATTCGGATGTACGCGAGTGACACCCTTTTCTCTTCCAAACACCTCCACAATACCTCCCTTGGGACTCGATCATACGCTTTCTCTAGGTCAATGAACACCATATGGAGATCCACCTTTTTATCCCTGAACAAGCCCATGAGCCCTCGGAGGAGGTGGATCGCCTCAGTGGTCGATCTGCCTGGCATGAAACTAAATTGGTTCTCTGAAATCTCTACAACCTCGCGTAACCTTCTCTCAATCACCCTCTCCCATAGCTTCATAGTGTAGTTGAGCAGTTTAATACCCCTAAAGTTATTACAAACTTGAATATCCCCTTTGTTTTTGTACAGTGGAATGACTGTGCTGTCCCTCCACTCTCTGGGCATCTTGGCGGTCCTGTAAATGACATTAAACAGCTCCGTGAACCAATCTACCCCTACCTCCCCCATAAACTTCCAAACTTCCACTGGAATCCAGTCTGAGCCCACGGCCTTCCCATTCGCCATCTTCTTCAAGGCCTCCCTAATCTCCTCCTTTGCTATAAGGTCGCCCGCTCGCTGATCGCTACACTCTCCGCCCCTACTAAAGTCGTCTCGCACTCCTTCCCCATTGAGAAGTTTAGTAAAGAACCTTTGCCATCTCTCTCTAATTTCATCATTCTCAGTCAGCACCTTACCTTCTTCGTCCTTGATGCACCTTACCACTCCTAAATCCCTAGTCTTCCTTTCCCTCGCCCTAGCCAGTTTGAAAACCTCCTTCTCCCCTTCCTTCGTCCCCAATCTATGGTACAGTCTATCAAAAGTCTGGCTCTTTGCTATTGCCACCGCCTTTCTGGCTACCTTCTTGGCCGCCTTGTATCCAATCTTCTTTTGCTCCCTCTCTTCCTTCGAACTGCTGCTTATAAACTCCGCGAAAGCATCTTTTTTGGCCTTCACTTTCTCCTTCACCTCTTCGTTCCACCACCAGGCGCCCTCCATCCTATTCCCGCCTCCCTAGGAAAGACCTAGGGTTTCCTTAGCCGACCTTCAGATACAATCCACCACAGCCTCCCACATCGAATCGGTGTCTTCTGCCCTCCTCCAAGCTCCCTCCTCGGCTATTCTTTCTGCTATTAACCCCGCCTTCTCCTTCGTGAGGGTCCACCACTTAATTCTGGGTTCTCCGACTCTCCTTTTCGTCCTCCTAGGATACTTGAACTCTGCATCTAGAACCAGCAACCTATGTTGAGTTCCCAGAAACTCGCTAGGAATCACTTTGCAGTCCTTACACGATCTCCGACTTTCCTTCCTCGTGAGGAAGTAGTCAATCTGTGTCTTGCAGGAGCTACTCTTGAAGGTCACTAGGTGATCCTCCTTCTTCTTGAAAAAAGAGTTGGCCACCAACAAATCAAAGGTCACCGCAAAGTCTAACACAAAGACCCCTCCCGCGTTTCTTTCTCCGAAACCTAAACCCCCGTGGACCCCTTCATAACCTGCTGCCTCCGCGCCAATATGGCCGTTAAAGTCTCCTCCTATGAACAGTTTCTCGCTCTGAGGGACCTCTTGGGTGACCGCATCTAGATCCTCCCAAAAGAGCTTCTTAATTTCCTCCGACAGGCCTACTTGGGGCGCATACACACTCACCACGTTCACGAAAACTGAACCCACTAAAACTTTAATGACCATAATCCGATCGCTCTTAATCCTCACTTCGACCACCTGGTCCGCCAAATCCTTCACAACCAGGATGCCAACTCTATTCTTCGCCTTTGTTGACCCCGAATACCAAAGTTTGTACCCATCGATCTCTCTAGCTTTATCCCCAACCCACTTCGTCTCTTGGACACACGCTATACTAATCTTACGCCTACGCAAAGCCTTAACTAATTCTATCGACTTACCCGTGAGAGAACCAATATTCCAGGACGTTAGGCGTACATTCCGCAACCCTAAATCCCTCCCAACCCCAAAACTCCCTGGAGGACAGGCTGAAACAGCTACATGGCTCGCCACAGGCGCAAACGCCTACGAAGTCCGCGAACACCCTAGAGGTCTACCAACTAATAACAAGTAAATAATAATAATAACAAATAAACAATAATAATAATAATAATAATAAGAAGAAGAAGAAGAAGAAGAAGAAGAAGAAGAAGAAGAAGAAGAAGAAGAAGAAGAAGATGCTAACGCTACAAAACTTAAATACATGCCCGTGCAAAGTATTAGTACAAACATGATATTTGAATTTGGTTAGAGGAGATGATACTGCATTTATGGAGTCGACTTGAGTTGATCTTTATAATTTTGTCAATGAAAGTTTGATATAAGATCCTCATTTTACATTAAAAAAAAAAAACGTTTAGGTTCAAAAGAAACTAAGGTTGCCTTGCCGGTTACTGTTGTTGGAAAAGTAATTAAAAATTAAAACAATTATTCTAAAATTAAAAAAAAGGCCTAAATGTCACAAGGGGGTGTTTAGCAAATAATTTTTGAAGAGTTTTTTGATCAAAAAGAGCATTTTTGATCAAAATTAGTTGTTTGATCAAGTAAAAATGCTAGTTTGAGTATTTGGTGAAAGAACTTTTTAAAATAGTTTTTTTGGTCTAAAAAGCTAATTTAAAAAACTAATTCAATAAGTTTTTTTGGGAGAGTTTTTTGGAGAATTAACTTTTTGTTTTATAACTTTATAAAAAACAGTTAATTTTATCAAATAATTTTTCAATAAATAGTTAATTTAAACAGTTAATATAAATACAACAACAACAACTCCCA
Organism: Carnegiea gigantea; assembly: GCA_029747015.1. Classification (NCBI taxonomy): domain Eukaryota; kingdom Viridiplantae; phylum Streptophyta; class Magnoliopsida; order Caryophyllales; family Cactaceae; genus Carnegiea; species Carnegiea gigantea. Next base: position 160,318 of record JAKOGI010001626.1, read on the forward strand.
GTATGGGTCTCGCTTTCGCGAGGTCTGGGGAGATCAAGTTGTAGGCAACTTTACCTCTACCGGCATTACTACCCGTAGAGAGGCCGATTCGAAAAGACCCACGAAAAGAGTTTTGTGAAAATAATTTGAAGAAGAAAGATTTTACGAAAACATTTGATGGGAAAACAACTTATAGAAGAAAGATTTTAAAGTAAGGGATGCCCAAAATAAATAAAAGATAAATACAAGAACAGTGGCTGACACTATGACATAAAAGGACAATATAAAGGATGAAGGCAATGCACCTGGACAACCAGTGGTAAGCCGACGAGAACTCTTCTCAGAATACAGTGCTACCTGCATACAAACACCACGTAACCAACAGAAAACTACGGGGTCGACACTCCGTGATCTACGGTCTTAATCCTATCCCGCCACAACTTCCTATCCCGAGCCATGTCCTCCGTCAGACCGACAACTCTCAAGTCCTCTCTAATCACTTCGTCGAAGCTCTTCTTTGATCGTCCCCTCCCTCTCCTGCCTTCGGGGATGTTGATCCTCTCGCATCTCCTCACTGGAGCGTCCACACTCCTCCTTTTAACATGACCAAACCATCGGAGTTTTGTTTCTCTCAACTTATCTCCGATTGGGGCTACTTTAACTAAGTCCCTGATAACTCCATTCCTAGTCCTATCTATCCTCGAATACCCACACATCCACCTTATCATTCTCATATCTACTACTGTCAGCCTCTGAATTTGCGTCTTTTTTAGAGGTTAACATTCCGATCCATAAAGAACGGCCGGTCTAACTATCATACGATAGACTTTGCCTTTCAATCCAATGGACACCCTCTTATCACACAGCACCCCTGAGGCATACTTCCATTTTTGGCAGCATACTTTTATACGCTGGTTAATATCCTCGTCAATATCCCCATTCTACTGAATGATCGAGCTTAGATACTTGAACTTATCGACTTGAGGTATCGGCCTCCCTTTTAGGGTGACTTCTCCCCCCGCATCTACCATTCCACTGAAATAACAATGAAGGTACTCCGTCTTCGATCTACTCACTATAAAATCTCTAGGTTCTAGAGTGGACCTCCATCGCTCCAACTTGTCATTAACTCCTTGATTGGTTTCATCAATAAGAACAATGTCATCTGCAAAAAGCATACTCCAAGGTAACTCATCTTGGATCCCTCTAATAAGTTCATCCATTACTAGAGTGAAAAGAAAAGAGCTCAAGGCGGAACCCTGATGCAGGCCCTTACCAATGAAGAAGTCATCAGTGACCCCTCATAGCGTCATAGCACTCGTCCTCCCTCCCCCGTACATATCCTTAATAATCCTAATATACCAGGGTAGCACTCATTTCTCCTTCAGGCATCTCCACAAAACCTCCCGCGGAACTCTATCATAAGCTTGCTCCAGGTCAATGAACACCGTGTGGAGATCCACCTGCCTATCTCTATAAAAACATATAAGTTTTCTATGGAGGTAAATCATCTACATGGTCGACCTGTCAGGTATAAAACCAAATTGATTATCTGAAATTGAAACATCTATCCGCAACCTTCTCTCAATCACCCTTTCCCATAACTTCATAGTGTGATTGAGCAACTTTATACCTCTAAAATTATTACAATCCTGGATATCCCATTTGTTCCTGTACAAAGGGATAACTGCGCGAGACCTCCATTATTCGGGCATCTTGGCGGTCCTAAAGATAACATTGAAAAGTTTCGTTAGCCATTCCAAACTTTCCTCACCCAAACACTTCCACACTTCCACCGAAATTTGATCTGGACCCTCTACCTTCCCATTGGACATCTTCCTCATGGCCTTTCTAATCTCGACCTTGCTGATAAGACCACACTCTCGCGGATCCGCTCATCCGCACTCCTCTCACCACACTCTCGTTCCCTACTTCGGGAATCTTCCATCCCTTCACCATTGAGAAGATTGGAAAAGTATCTTTGCCATCTCTCCTTGATCGTTGCGTCCTCAAATAACACCTTAGCATCTTCATCCTTAATGCATCTCACAACATCTAAATCCATTGTTTTTCTTTCCCTAGTCCTCGTCAGCTTAAAGACGACATTCTCCCCTTCCTTGATCTCCAGTTTATAATACAACCTATCATAAATCATGCTCTTAGCTACCATAACCGCTTCCTTGTCTATTATTTGAGTTATTATTTATATTAAACAGTTAATATGAATGATAACTCAAATAGTAATACAAATAGGTAACCTAGCCTAATTCCTCCCGACGGACCAAGGTGCGCACTTGCGGCGCGGCGTCGAATCTACGGCCATGCATCTGCTACTCCAATAACTTCACGCACTGACCCCTCTCACTCCGCCACCGTCGCCACCATGGCCAATCGTCTCATCTCTCTCTCATGCTTCATCCTCCTCCTCCTCCTTCTCTCTCCTCCCATTGCATCCCACCAACCGGAAAGAGAGGAAGAAGAAGACACTCCGATCACCCGGTTCCAGACCTACCTCCGTTTCAAGACGGCCCACCCGAACCCGAACTACTCCGACCCGGTCTGCTTCCTCCTGAACCAGGCGCGCTCCATCGGGGTCCAGGCTCGAACCATCGAGTACGTCCCGGGTAAGCCCGTCCTCCTCCTTACCTGGACCGGGTCCAGGCCCGACCTCCCCTCCATCCTCTTCAACTCCCACCTGGACTCCGTCCCCGTTGAGCCCGACAAGTGGGCCCACCCGCCCTTCGCCGCCGTCCGTACTCCCGACGGCCGGATATTCGCCCGCGGGGCCCAGGATGACAAGTGCATCGGGCTCCAGTACCTCGAGGCTATCCGGAACCTTCGAGAAGTTCACGACTTCAAGCCCATTAGGACCGTCCACGTCTCCTACGTCCCCGACGAGGAGATCGGAGGGCTTGACGGCGCCGCCAAGTTCTTCTCGTCGAAGGAGTTCGAGGAGCTGAATGTGGGGTTTGCGATGGATGAGGGGCAAGCATCGCCGAGTGATGAATTTAGGGTTTTCTACGCTGATAGATCGCCGTGGCATGTGATACTTAGGGCAACTGGGGTTCCTGGACATGGTTCGAGGATGTATGATAACAGTGCGATGGAGAATTTGATGAAGAGTATTGAGATGATGACCCAGTTTAGGGAGGTTCAATTTGATGTGGTTAAGAGAGGGCGGGCTGCTAATTCTGAAGTTATTTCTGTTAATCCTGTTTATTTGAAAGCTGGGATTCCATCCGCTAATGTTAGTGTCTCTTCCTACCATTTGAGTTGTTTGTATTTGCCCTTTTGCTGATTAATTGTGAACCTTATGTTTTTAAACTATTCCTAACTCAGGGATGGTTGTTTGGATTTTGTAATGGTGCAGGGTTTTGCTATGAACATTCAGCCATCAGAGGCTGAAGTGGGGTTTGACATTCGGCTGCCACCAACTGTAGACCCAGAGCTTGTTAGGAAGAGAATTGCTGAGGAGTGGGCTCCTGCATCTAGGAACATGACATACCAGGTTTTGCTTTCATCATTTGGATAGAGTCAATTCCAGAATCCAGATCTTTACTTTATTTGGCCAAATAATTGTCGGTTTGAATGAGTGCTTAAATGGTAATTACATGAACACATGTATATTCTTTTGATGGTGTTAGATGCTGATGGTCTCTTGAGGTGTTATGCTTGTGTTTAGCTTCTTGTGCTGGGACAGTCTGGGCAACTATGTGCACGTTATTTGAGCTTCATGGAACAAGTTTTTATGGATATTTACTGGATATTTGGTTATGAGGTGCAAGTTAGAAGTGAAGAAGTATTGTATATTCGAATTTTGATAACGTGCCCATAGTATTTGAGTTTGAAATATGCTAGGGATGGCATATGGGGATGTATTGTGCTAGGGTGTGATCATGTGACATACAACTGTTGTGTAATTCCGCAAGCGTACGGTTTTTCGCCGTCGCAATTGCTAAGTCGTCGTCAGGGATGGATTACGAAATTAAATTGCAAAATAGACTAAACTACGGTTCAATGAAGACTAACACAAGATTGTCAAACAAACTTCTAGTTTTGAATAAAACTTGATAGGACTAAGCTCATGCCACATAATTGATACGGTTACTAGGTTAAGAACAAAACCTTTTGAAACCAGCACTAAGTACTAACACAACCTAAACAAAATGTGATTACTAATTGATCCAAATGCAAAGCACTGTACTCTAAAGAGTAATATGAAATTGAGCTTCCTTAAAATCAACTAAAAATGAGACACATGGTGACACTTTACTATAGCCTCAATTGAGAATGAAAAGCACGCATGACTCATATCTGGGTTGAATCGTAGCAAGCAAAGGCGAAACAGGAAGAGGAGTAAATTGAGAATCCGAAAAACAGAGCCAGCACAATGCTTCAACGAACACAAGAACTAAAACCTGTATCCATCACTTGAAATTTTAACACGATATCAAAAATTCCTTTCAAATTTAACTGTATCGAAGCAAATTACATAAACTCGGTAGTCTAGAACGAGATCTGAAGGCAAAAACATAATCTGTAATAATGAACTACTACCATTCTATGCTCTGCCTACAGCCTTTGACCATCCCATTTTGTAGCTCCAAAATAGAGATCTCCCATCTCTTCAAGATGTCATTATTCTTCAATTAAAACTCTTCCTATTTTGATGATGAAAGAGGAGAGAGAAATGGGAAGGAATGGTTATGGGGGATGGAGGAAGATGAAACAGCCGCAGGTGGGAGGGGATTCGGGTTTTCTGGGCAGTGAGGCGAAGAAAGAAGAAGAGGGGAGGAGGGTTGAGTGACCATGTGAGCGCCGTGTGATTCTTCTAAGTGAACGAGGCTGGGAAGTGCTCTGCTGGGCTTTCGTGTGAGAGCCGCGAATAGATAGAGCCTGGACCGAGAGAGAGAAAGAAGTAGGGGGAAAGTCTGGAAGAAAACGGACCACGTGCTGGGCGAGAGAACAGGCTCAGACCGGAAGAGGGACGAAGGGGGTGAAGGGAGGAGCTGGGGCCTCATGAGTGCTGGAAGAAGTCTGGCCCGCATGTGAAGCCCACGACACGGAGAGAGAGAAGTGGAACAGGAGTGATGAGGAGAAACAAGGAGAGGAAGGGCCGCGGAGAAGGGAAAGGGCTGGACCAGGGGGGGGGAGCGATTGGGCCAGCGCGAAATGGGCCGTGAAGCTGAGGTACAGCGCAGGCATGCTTGGCCGCTGGACTGGGCCTCCATGAGGTTCTCTTCTTTTTTTCCCCCCTTCTTTCTTTCCTCCCACTTGATCCAATCAATAATCTTTTTGGTACAATTTTCCAACAAATTTATTCATCTTTTCAAATTCCCCAAATTCCTACAAAACAAACAAAATATATATTAAAATTCTAATTTAATAATTTATTTCAAATATTAGATAATAAAAGGGTATAAAATGACACAATTTCAGGTTGAACAGCAACGTAAATTATGACATTCTTCCATGCTAGACTTAATATAGCCAGAGAGAAGATGGTTGAACTCTTGTATACATAGTCCATACCTTTGAATAATACATGGTGATTGGTGATTGTATTTTTTTCCCTGGTGATGTCTGTGGAGTGATGGTGGGTCCAGCCTTTCAGGTGCTGTGGTTGCCATCTCCTTGGTGTGACTAGAGGGGAGAGGTTGTATGACCAGTCCATTTCCTTTGAGCCTTATATGGCATATATTTCTTTCACGGATTTTATGGAGTGATGGCGTGTTATGTGCTGAAGTGATATAGTTGCCTTTTGCATGGATATTGCAGCACTTAGGGCAAGTGGTGCATGTCTGGGTACATTTTCACTTTTAAGGTGTTGAGAGCTATCAAATGAGGTGAACTGACCTAGCAAAATTCCTTCAGATGCCTTCGGCATTAGAACTGGAGTGATACTTGGAAATATTCAAGTACTATTGGAGGGTATTGTATGATGGGTTCTGATACATCAGGAGAATAACAACGCCACTCCTTGTGGATATTGGCTGTGTAGGCTGAGATCGAGATTTCAAGATAAGGTGGTTGGTGTTTGCTTTAAAATTCTTTTGATGGTGTTTGATTGTGATGGTGTTTGATTGTGAAGGTATGTTAAGCTGCTATGGTTGCATTAGAAGTAGGGAACTATCTGGGTGTGAGAAAATCTATTGTGTCTGAGCTTCATGGAACAAAGCTTCAACGATTATTTGATCTTCGGTTATGAGGTGCATGTTAGAGGTGAAGATAGATTGTGGAGTAGAATTTTCATAACGTATCCAACAACACCACCACCACCTTCCGGTGTGGGTCCCGCTTTCGCGGGGTCTGGGGAGATCCAGATGTAGGTAACCTTACCTCTATCGGCATCCGTGCTCGTAAAGAGGCTGAATCCAAGAGACCCACAAAAAACAAGATTTTGTGAAAACATTTTATAGAAGAAGGATTTTGTGAAAACATTTAATAAAAAAAAAGAACTAAGGATATGCAATAGGGAATGAACTAAAAAAATACTAATAGATCAGATGGCTGTAACTATATAAATATAAGTACAACATAGCAGAGGAATGTACTATACCTTAACAAATAGAGGTAGGCAAACAATGTCTCTTTTCAGATGAATATAGTACTTGCATACAAACACAAAAAAAACTACAACCAAAACTACCCTACTGCAACCGAAAAACCACAACCAACTCAGGTGGCCACTCTTTGTGATCTAAGATCCTAATTCTATCCCACCATAGTCTCCTATCCTTGGCCATGTCCTCTGTCAATCTTATAGTTTTCAAGTCCTTTCTAATCACCTCGTCCAAACTCTTCTTTGGTTGTCTCTTCCCTCTTTTACATTCGGGATGTTAATCCTCTCACATCTCCTCACTGGAGCGTGCATACTCCTTTTTGTATGGTCAAACCATCTGAGTCTTGTTTCTCTCATCTTATCTTCGATGGGAGCCACTTTAACTAAGTCTCTGATTACTCTATTCCTAATTCTGTTTATTCTCGTATAACTACACATTCACCTAATTTTCATAACGTATCCAATATCCATAATATTTGTGTGTGATGCCTGCTGGGAATGGTATGTAGAAATGAAATTTGTAAAGATTTGGTCACATGACAAATGAGGTAAAATGGTACATTATAGCCATTTTCTATTGTTGGAAGATATACTTTGATGTAACTACAGAGAGTGAAAACTCGTGTAAGCAACCCCGTTCTTTGAGTTGTACACTTGTACATGGAGATTAATGTTTGTTACTAGTATCTTGTTTGTATTAATGGATTTATGGTGTGTCTAGATGCTATAAGCCATTTCCTTGATGTAAATACAGATGAGATTGCTTTTGTTTGTATAACTACAAATGATGGTGTGTTGTGTATCAAGGTGATAAAGTAGCCATTTGCTTGTGACATTTGAATATGGCCGTATTTTGGGTTAACAGAGCTGGTGTGTATATGTTTTTATTGTTAAAGTGTTAAGAAGAGCTATCAAATGAGATCAATGGAGCAGAATGTGATCATATCCATTTGACTTAAGAATTAAGGTGGTGCCAGGATACTTGAAAATGGGATCTAGAATGTTAGTAGGTCCTGACAACTGTAACAACAGTAATTATGAGTCTATGACTACAGTTACACCTGGGTTGGGTCCTGCCTGAGTAAGGGGAGATCTAGATTGCGGGATAAACTGGTTGGGATTTGCGCCAATCTTCTTTCAAATAGTGTTTGACCGTGATGGTCTGTAAAGGTGTTATAACTGTGTTAAGCTTGTTGCACTCGAACTATATGGGGTGACTATACATATGTTATTTGAGCTTCATGTAGCAAACTTTCATGGATTATCTGGGGTGAGTGGTGACTATACACCTTTTCGCATTAGAAGTGCAATGGTATTTGGATATTTTCAAGTGCTATTTAAAGGGTGATTACAATTTCATAATAGGTTCTGATTTGCGAGGAGAATAGCGACACCGCTCAGAGTCTATCTCGCTGAGTAGGTGGAGATGTAGATTTTAAAATACTGTCAGTTCAATAATACGTTTCAAGTAGAGTTTATTGTTTTGACTAGGTCAAAACTCTAATTGTTGTAATTTTAAACGTTTGGTAAATTAGTATTTAACAATCGTTGCGACTAGCTTTTGCAAAACTTTATAGCCCTTAACTTTTGATGCCAAACATTAGCGTTTGACTGCTTGATGGCCGAAAATGTCCCTTGCTTGCTTTCATTTTATTGCCTAACTTTCCCATTGAAGACAAATCTTGCTGACCTTTTTGATTAATGTTTTGGTCACTTCATATTTTTTATTTGATGTTTAAGGGGTTATTATTTTTTTTTTTTAATGTTTTCAATTAGTTAGGGAATGTTGTAGTAGTGGTGCCAAGTTGGAATTAGTGCCAAGTTTTTTATGTTCATGATAGCTAGGTGGAATTAGTGCCACGTTTTTTATAAGGTACTGACACAGATTCTTTCTGCGCAAGTCATTTATTATTGGCATTGGCCTCTTGAGAGCAACCTCTTTTGCTTGTCAATGGTAAAATTGCATACATTTGGATTTACCTGGACCTTGCTTTGGCCGGATCCATGTTGTGTTTGTCATCGGAGAACCAGCTTGTTTCTGACGTATTTTTGCTGGTGCTGATTCATCTTCGCATTTGTGGATTATTTTGGAGGCGAGGGATAAAGGTAAACCTATTGAGTAGGAAGCTTCACCATTGGAGTTGCAAGTAAGAGAAGACATACTATTGGGAATCTAAGCGTTCAATCTGACAACAGTGGGTGTGTTTCAAGTCTTAAGATACTCAGGTTTAGATTTGACGCAATTGCTCCAATTAATTAAAATCGAGGGTAACTAGCAGAGATCGTCTAGGCAATGAGGATTTAGGTGGGGTTGGAGAGTGAGAGCTCCTGATGCTATTCTTGCTTTTTCTCCTTCCGGTTTGAATTCTTCTACACTTTTTGAAGTTTATTTTGACCTACAAGGTTAGGTTAGAAGCTGAAATCAGTAGCTAGCTGCTTTTTGGCATTTGTGTTTCAATGGCAAGGCCGCAAGGGACAATTCTGCCTTTGCTTTAGGCTCTGGCTCTGGTTGCTTTCCTGTAAACATGTTTTCTATCATCGTCAGTCTACCTTGGTTTAAGGAAAATCTTGAGTAGGCCCCTTTGTCTTCTCTCTTTTGTATGAGAAACTCACTTCAATTGGGGTTGTGGTTGTCTAGAAGTGTTCCTTGTGATTTGCCTCAGGAAGTGGTTCATGATGCACTTTCAATGAGTGTAGGCTTTATGAGTAAGAGCTCCAATTCCAAGGTTAATGTTTACAATTGTGAGCCTTCTGTGCATTATGGCTTCTTATTTCAGTTGGGCCTACATCAGATTCGGAGTTGACTTCTCTTTTCTTAACAACCCTAATGAGTCATTTTCTGCTGAATATATCTAGGATGATTTAATTGTTGATTCTGGGAATGTCTTTAAATGGCTTGCTTCCAAGCTTAAAAGCATTGCAACATGTGTTGGTGTGGCCTTTTCAGGATATGAAAATGAGGTTATTCAACTTCTTTCTAGAATTGGAAAAAAAAATGCTTTGCCCAAACCAAGCTTGCATAGAACACCAGCAATTGTAAACTATGATAGAGCCTATTTGTCTACAAGTGGGATGTTGGTGCCATATGTTTAGAATGGTTTCTTGGAATGTGGGTAATCAATGTTTTGATTAAAAAAAGTTTGGCTAAAATATCTTTTTGAGGGATTGGAATTGTGATCTCGATTGTCTCTAGGCGATGAATTGATGAAATTAGATGGAGTCTTATGTTCTGATATTCACAGTTTGTGGGGGATACTACTCTGTTGATTTTGCCGTTCTTTAGGCTATAGGCTCTTTTTTTTTTTTGGGGGGGGGGGGGGTTGTTATGTGGGACAAAAGTATGTTCCAATTAGTTTCTTCTCTTTGTGGTGACTTTCGATTATTGCATTCTTTAAATTCTTGGGGGTGGTTCCACATGGGCTTTCATTGGGGTTTATGGTCCTCAAAGTAGAGTTGGTACATTGAGGTTCTGGGAAGAGCTTCGTCAAATTGAAAATGGATGGCCATGTCCTTTGTGTTTAGGAGGGAATTTTAAGGAGATTTTGCATCCTCAAGAGAGGAGTTCAGGTGTGTGTCCCTCTAGTACTATGGAGGAGTTCCATGAGTTGATCAATATTATGCTTTGATGAATCTTCCTTTACAAGGGGGAGATTTTACTTGGTCTAGGAGTGGCATTAATTGGGTTCGTTCGAGATTAGACAGTTTTCTTATTTCCATGGAGAGGGAGGAACACTTCAACGACACGCTTGAGAAAAGATTGCCTAGACCTCTTTTAGATTGCTTAGCTATGTGTTTAGAGAATGAGAACGTAGGGAGGGGGAAAATTCTATTCAAATTTGAAACTATATGGCTCGTAGTTGTAGTTGAAGGGTTTCTTGATCTTATCAAAAATTAGCTGGAAGAGGCTCATGTTGAAGCAAGCAAATTGGAGATGGCTAAAGAAGTGCCCCAGAAATGGAATGAAGAAGTCTTTGCATCTTTGCATCCAGTCTTTTGTGATGGGATGTGTATAGCCTTTTGTAGGATGTTATCTTTGCATCCAGTCTTTTGTGAATGAAATATATCTATTCTTTTCCTGATCAAAAAAAAAATGAGGTCAATAATGTTGTGTGGCGGTGTGTTGTATTGACCAATCAAGATTCAAGGGAATACAGACTCAGAAGATACTGATGGTAATGGTGAGGATCTTGCATCAGATTGGTGGCTACACCACGAAAGATAAAAGGAAAAACCAAGCAATTTGGCAGGTTAGTTGGACCAAGGAGGATAAGGTGCATGAGACCAAGTTGCAATGAATTCTTTGGGGCCTTGGGCATGTCAGAATGGGGTGGCCAGATTCCCCCTTGTGAGTTGGATGGAAAATATTACTATTGGGGATGATAAGAGAAGATGGGTATCCTTAAGGAGAGTATTAGAAAGGTTGTGGGATGGGACTTGGCCGATCTTGGCCCCTCTGAGGACGTGGCCCTTGATAGGACTTTGCGGTGTTTTATGATTTGTGTTTTGACCCTATTTAGGCGTTTTTAGGACACAGCTTGATCCTTCTATTTTTACATTCATGCTGCTTGTTAGCTTCAGGCCCATCTTTTCGTTCTATGCACTCTTTTCTTGTTGCTCATGGCTGGTATTTCTGCTCTCTTGTAACTGGAAATTCGCGGACAATTTTTTTTTTTTAAAATTTTTGTGAGCGTAAACGTTCAAGCATTGTGTGCTCCTATACAAGAGGTCCATCGGATTAGTACAGGGGGAGGCAGGACAAGCCCTGCCTAATCCTGGGCCCAATAGGACAAGCTACTCTAATGGTATCTGAAAGTTAGCAGTTTTTGTTCTTTTAGCGCAGACATGTGTACTGTCTTTGAGGTTTCTGCTGTTCATTTTGCTTGGATTGGAGTGACATTTCTGCCCCCTTAGTGCAGGCTTAATAGTTCAGTTTTCCCAACTCCCTCTGTTTTATTGAATTGCTCACCGATCTAAAGGTACGGTTAATTTTTCATTACAACAACTCCTCCTCCCCATTGTGTATCCTACTTTTGCCGGGTCTGGGGAGATCTAATGAGGCATTCTTAGTGCTTGCAAAGAGTCCGATTCCAAGAGTATTGGTCATTGTTTTTATTGTGTCCAGATTTTTGAAAAAGGACCCAATAGAGATTTTAGAGGCCGGCCTTTAATGACCTCTACTGAAGATACCAGCCCATGGTGGTCCATCTTCAAGCAGGCTATTACAGCAGCTGGAGGAAACCTTGGGAAGCCTGAAATCTTGGCTTCTACAACGGATGCTCGTTTTATAAGACACAGGGGAATCCCTACATTGGGGTTTTCTCCAATGAAAAATACTCCAATCTTGCTTCATGAACATAACGAGGTGCGGCGAATTCTGACATATACACCCTCCCTTTTTTAGTAGGGAATTATTTTCATCATACAACTGCTCTCTGAAATGGTTTTTTCTTGCAGCATCTTCAGGACAGTATATATTTGAGGGGAATCAAAGTGTATGAATCCGTCATCAGTTCTTTGAGTTCATATGAGGGAGTTGATTTATGATACAACTTTCTGATGTCCTGAATCATTTGAGAAAGCTTGGGCTGGAAGTTGGTACGACAATAAATTTCGCATGGTCACGCTTGATTTCCCAGTGTGATCACATCTGCTTGCCTCCATTGTAATTATCATTTCGCGACTTGTAATTTGTAATTAATTTATCCGCATTTCCTGACATTAAACGATGTCATTGTATGCCTCCTTTCTCTTGCTGTTATTCTTAAAAAATGTTGCTGTTATTCTTAAATGTATTTTTTGGAAAGGAATTGTACATACTTTCTTGGACTTCACTTGGAGTACTTTCCATGTTAGATTAGCTGAAGCGAGTAACTGTGCCTGTACCTACTTTCTGTGTCTTACTGATATAATAACGTTATCTGAAAGTGCTTTATAGAATTGTTCCATTTTTATAGCACAGGAATGAGAGTATTTTCTCAATGTTTCCGAGGATGGTGTGCAGTACTTTGTACTCAAAGTAGCAGTGTGTAAGTGAACTCGAATGAAGTAGCAAATGTATGTGCTCCGTCTACTAGGTATTCTTGGAACCTAAACAGGAAACGAGAAGCAAGATGTAACTTGCTTGCCAGAGACCCAAAAATAGTCTAGAGGATGAAAAGCTGAAGGGAATGCGGTAGTTAGTGAGCTACTTTGTGTTTTCTGGCTTGTTTGCGCTGATGCAAAGAGTTATGCATTAGAGTACCATATCCTTGTTTTTCAAAAACTTTTGGTTTCTTGGTTTTGTATGTGCGGGACCTGTGCTAGGTGGTGTTTTTGTGGGTGCTTTTTATGTGCAAATAAGTTATTTTCCTCTACCCTCTGGAATGGTCAACAAATGCAGGTACTCACTTGGTACCTGAAGCAGCTTTTTTGGCATACAGTTACACCGTCACGTGAGCTGAGAAAGAGGATTTGTACATATGGGAGGCAGCTGTGCAAGGTACATTTCAACTTAGGTCTTCATATGGTAGTTGATCGCGGTTTAATTTTCAACTTTGCATTAGTGCTTAGTAGTACCCTCTGAAGTTTCCTTAGGGGTTCGTCATTCTGATCAGTTTCTTTAATTTTCTGAGATAGATCTCTGCTGTTTTCTTTGGTTTTCACACTTATGATTTACAGATTATTGCTAGTGCGACTTTTGCTAACTTTTCAAAATGAATCCCCACATTCTCCTTTGTCTTGGGATTTTCTTGAATAGGTTTTCTATATGCATCACTTGGATACTGTCCATTTATTTCCCCAGGTTACAGATAGGTCTCTGTGCACTGGGACGTCCCCAGATCTTGACCTTGCGGTGGTTCTTAAGTATGGATGTTGAGGCTGCTAACTTTTATGAAACCAATACATATAGATGTCTTAGGTTTTATGTGTTTACTGCTGATCAAATTTACTGGTTAGATTGTAGTTGGGAGCATGCCTGCAATGTGATTTACATGTTATGGTTAGGATTATTTCGGTGATTGGAATGCCTGGCTAGTTCTCTTGCAAGTAGCCTTCTGGTTGGTTTTTTTTTTTTTTTTTTGCCTTTTTTGTCTGCATTTTTCATCATGCTCAGAGAGTTGCCTGTTTCTTTCTATTTCGAAAATATGGATGATGAAGCGTATAGATCACAAATCTTCTATGAATTTGTTTTCCCTTCTTAAAAAAAAGGCCTAGTGCCCATGTTTTGCTAGTCAAATTTGGTTGAATATGTCTTATCTGACAATAAGCTATTGCCTAAATCACCCCTATGGATAATGGTTTTAATTTGATTCCTTTCTACCTCTTTTCCAAGAAGTTTCTCCCTCGGAGAAAACGGGGATTCGATACTTCTTAAATTTGTGTACATCACCCACATGGTGGTTTCCTCTCTCTCCTCTATCATATAGTTTTAAAGTCAATACAAATTAATTAAAAAAGATTTCTGGTCTTGCAATTTGCAAAGTGAAGTTTTGCCCATCTCTTCTCTTGTCCCTTTCCATTCTCTATCATATTGTCGGAGCATAGTGAAGCCATACTCTCCTTCCATCTCTGATCACATCCCTTTGAAATTAATGATTGGTCCTACCCTCGCTGGCTTCTTGACTGTCTTGCCTCTGAATGCTGACCAAAACATGCAGGCATTATCTTCTGTCATTTTCATTAGTATATCCAAAGTCTCGTGTCCAGTGTGCTGGTGTGCTACTTTGTCTTACGTATATTACTATATGTACAAATATGTACGTTGTACAACGTATGTGTACATTGCATGCATATTATTATTTGGTAGTGACAGAAGCATGCATGCATTTGTGATTCATAAGTCAGTTATCAAAAACTCTGTAGGGACCCAATTTTAAGCATAGGTACTACCCCATTCAGCATTTGGTATGAAGTTTGTTGATAGGCATAGCTGATGTGATGCTTTTGAGGATGTGTTGCATGTTAGCATGTTCAGCTCACAAATATCTTGTGGCAAAGTTTTTCAGGAGTGAGTGACTTAATTAGATGCTATGCTTTCTCTATTCTACATGAAAGATTTGCATTTCAATGCATCTGAAGTAATTAACAGTAAATAATCTAATTAGTTTGATTTTTTTTTGGGGGGGGGGGGGGGGGGGATTGTAGCAATTACAAGGATGCATGTGAATAGCATGCTTGTTTCTTGGCTTGTTTGTTTTTGGGATTATATCATATTTTCTCCTATACGGTTAGTACATATATGGCATCAGTCATGCCTTTGCTGGGACGATTATAATTTGTTTGGAATGAGGACGGGCGAATTGGATATTTTGTGTGTCCCCTCTCTCTCTACGCCCCTTCCTCCTTTGCTGGTGTGAAACTTTGCTTGCCAGCCTGATGTTTGGGTCTTGTGACTGTCTGAAAGTGTGCATATATTCATGAAACGTGTGTTAGGTTAGCAACTTGCAGCACTTCGTTTGTTGATTCAATGTGATCAATTAGGGTATTTCCCTTGAACGAATATCTGTGTCTCGTTTAACTCTGTTCTTTAGCGCACCTCATTTATCTGTCGTGCATCTTTGACATTGTAGCATGGGTATGGACATTTGACCTTTTATTTTGGCCAAAAAATATGTACTACAGAGTTCAACAGGATTGCTCTTGAGTGTTTGAATTTTCTCATCTATAATTGTTCTATCGTTCTCCTGAGTTGGACTAGTCGCAGAATGTATTGTCCAATGAGACTTCTGAGTTTTGAGAAATAGTCTGCGGCTTAGTTATGAGCAACTCCGTTGAATGTTTAACATTTTAGTGGCACCGTTGGATTTAGATTACATAATACTACGAAAAATGGTCAAGATTACTTTTACATGGAGATCATGAGGATTACTAATGACATGATGGACCTCTACTTTATTTCATTGCTGACTTTTTGTCCAAATGCCATTGATAATCCTGGCTCCTCGCTTGATTACGGTTTTTTAACTGCTGTCTCATATTATTATTAGCACTTACTCACTAAGAAAGTTAATCCTCGTAACATCCTATGTTCCTTGCGCGTTTCGACTTGCCAGATACTTGTTTACTTCTTAACTTCTCCAAATTTCATTAATAATCAAATATAACTATGCAGTGTGCACCAATGGCAATAAACTTCAGATGGAGGATAAAAAATGACCACTTTATTGTCAAATGTTTAAAAATGACTACTCGTGTGAATAAGGTTTTGGAACACCTCATATGGTATTATGATGCATTCATGCATGTTATGTGCAACCATTGTAATTCATTATGTATGTATGTAGTGTATGTATTCCTGCTTTCTGTGAAAAGAAAGCATCAAGTCGATGGCGTAGCCGCCATGTTCATATGCCGCCTTTCTAGTACATGAAACGATGCCCCACCTAAAAAGAAAGTTGGAGGAGATGCCAGGCCTAAGACTAATTGTCCCAATTCCCAAAAGTTGATGCGGACCCTTCAGGGCATATGTCCCTGTCACACGTTCCCTTTCTCAAAATTAGGGCTGCCTTTGTTTTATACTTTGATTACTCCAACGGTACTCCTTTCTCAATTGCCGTACCTTTTGAGTATCCATCGCAATTTAGCTCACAGTATCGTTCTTGCTAAACCATTAGCTATTATTGATTAGTTATTACTTGGATTACATCGGTTGCTTTTTAGTAATGATTTGTTGTGACTACTTGTATTAGCTGATTTTAGTTACTTCTTGTAGACATTATGGAAGATATAAATCTTTTTTTTGGAACAAAAAGGTTCTTTCAAAGAAATAATCTACCAAAAATATAAATAGTTATTTGACTAAGTCAAATAATGAGGAGGTGCAGACAGATACATACATATTGAGAGTCCGGCAAAGCTAACTCTAAACCAACATTCAGATTGAATGATTCATGTTAGTATCTACCATCTCGGCTCAAAATAGGCTAATATTGATTAATTTAGAATCTAAATTGACTAAATGTAGTTGGAGTTTTTCCTATATCTTTTTTTCTTTGGGGTATGATGACTTAACAAGTATATATACTACCTAAATATCAACAGATTTGGACCAAACTTTCATTGATCCAAAGAGAATCTCAATCAAATGCCTAACAGTCTCAATTGCATGCACATATATACATACGAAAAGTGAAATCAGGCAAGCGTAAGCATGAGGCCCTCTCCCTGTCTTCACGTTGTTGATGTGTTATTTAATTTGGGCGTTTGGGCGTATCATATGTACTTGAGGGGACAGAGAGACTATTGGACGCGGTTTTTGGAGCTGCGAGCCAGAGGAGCAACAGCTGTTTGTTTAGTTTTGCTACTTGTACTTGCAGTCACTGTTCTACTGCGCGTTTTCTTTGAGGGATACTTCTTTTTTTTTTGGGGGGGGGGGAATAATTAATAATTTGGTTGGTTTTTCCTCCTGATTTGTTTATTGTTTTTTAGATGTAAATTCTGTAAGTCACACTCCCCCTCTTTCTTTGCACTCTGAAAATCCAGGAAGGTGCGCAGGAAAGAATCCTATGTTTCGTGTGTCTTAAATCAAATGCTCCAGGGGGAAAAAAAAAAAAAGATGCAATTATTCGAAAGTATCTTGATTGATAAATATGGCAATGCCGGCTCCCATGTGGGCTTCAATCACTCCATGGCTCCTTTTGTTCTCTCTCTTTAAGACGTTGGTGGTTTCTTCAGTTAATTTTGCTTATGAATTAATCAAATTAAACTTTCAAAGAGAATAGATTTTCAATGTGGTTTATTGAGTCATTTTGTTCCTGAAATCATGTTCAGACTAAGCTCATTTTTAACTTTTAACACATAACTTTTTCGCTTATTGCAAAGGAAAATCTGATGATTAATTTGAACTAAGTTAAACCAAACTGATGTCTTGGAGTATTGCGAGGAAAATCCAATGATCAAAGGTTGGGATAACATAACTGGGTAAACATAAAGTGATAAGAGCTTTTAGAGATGGTCAAATACTGCCACACAGTTCGTTTGATAGTGATATTAGCAGTTTAGATGCTCAAGTGCACAATCTAAGGTCTCAATTAACAGACAGGTCCTCTGCTTGTAGCTTGTCATGTAAGTTAGGAAGCTAGAATTACCACTTGAGAGATTATAATAATAGTCTTAATTAATGCTGCTGAAAGAGCATATACACTGAGTTGTGTGACTTGTGAATCCTGGTGATTCGTGCAGGGGAAATCCAGCTGCTGGGTCTGTGCTTTTGCTTTTCTCAAAGTCGCAGTCTTGTTGGGCTTTGAAAAGTGTCTCCAGTTTTTCCAGGCAAGTTCTGAGATTTACAAGTGTATTCAACATAGTTTTGTATGATAAAAAGGCACATCAGTAATTAAAACTAAGCGCAATATTATTCTGCATGTCACCTTCTGTTTTGGCATTTGCCAAACTTTTTTCAGAAGTGCTTGTTACCTTAAGAGTAGGGTGGCATGACACGTTTCAATCGCTACTATTTATCTTTAATTAGATGAAGAAAACACTACCTAATTAATGATGACTATAATATAATCAATTTTTGTTAACTCTTGTCTAGCCATGGTGGTCTATGATTATCATGACATTTACCACCAATTATGCTAATGCGCTTGGTCTAGATCTATGTCGCTTGTCATTAAGGATCAGATGTGTTTTAATGTATGTATTTAAAAATTTGTTTACAGATTTGTCCACTGATCTTCACCCCAATCCTCAACATCCATGTGGTGTTTATGGAAATTTTAAGATTCTGCTGTTGGGAGTTGTCATATCAAATCTACTGAACTGATCAGTTGAAAACATTGGTCAAAACTAGGACGGAGGGAAATTGGTGACAAACTATGCTCCTTGGGTAATTCCAAATATTGTTGGGCAAAGCTGCATTTGCATAGGTTCCATGTTAATAGGGCAACTGGTATTAGTATGATAGTGATTGTGTAGTGTAAGGGTATCCAGGACTAGGATTTCTGAGTAAACTTGCCCATGTCAATGCCTTGAGATCTCACTTAACATGGTTACCTACTGCCAAGTGAAGCAGATCAGGTGTATAGATCATTGGAGGGAGTTGCACAACACTTTTCATTTCGAGATTGTTCTTTTTTGTTTTTTATTGGTGTCCGGGGGAAGCTAGGAGGTGAACTCTCACAAGTAGTGGGCTTTCAATTTTATCCCGTTGTGGTAAGGTCGCGCAAATTGAATTTGGTAGCCCTTTGTTTCTTACTGACATGTGTAAAAGTTATGTACAGATTCCTACTTTATAATAAAGGAAGTTTTGCTTCCATTGACTATACTTATAACTAAAAACCCTACTTAATTGATAACAAATGCTTCACCTATGCCCAAGAAGTTCATAGAAGAATGTCCAAGTAGAAATGTACAAGATAGTAGTGTTTGTTTCCCACCCATGCATTTGGTGCCGTGTACTACCTTGGGAAGTATTATTTTACACTTTTCATTTAAAATAATAATGCATACCTGTCACCCATTTGCTAAGCTCCCCTGCTTGACTTTAGGGATATGTTAAGCTCACTGGGCTAGAAGCCTAGAAACTACGTCTATATCTATATATATAAATCAACCCCATCCTTCCCCACACCTCAGTTCTCACCTCATCATCCTCCTTTGCCTCCTCTGCAAGCACAAGAAAAAAGTACTTTTAAATCATAGACAACTAGCTGAAGAATAAGTGACCCTACTCACAATCTAGCTTCAGCACTCAACCATCATTAATCCTCCAAAACAATTTCAAATACCCTCTGCATCAATGGTGAGGTCAGAGCACAAGATTCAACCTCAATCATCAAAGCCAATGCCATCACCAACCTTATCTTCATCATCATCATCATCATGTAAGAAGAAGTACAAGGGAGTGAGAATGAGAAGCTGGGGATCATGGGTGTCTGAGATTAGAGCTCCAAACCAGAAAACAAGGATCTGGTTGGGGTCCTATTCAACCCCAGAAGCAGCTGCTAGGGCCTATGATGCTGCCTTATTGTGCCTTAAGGGCTCCTCTGCCAATCTCAACTTCCCTATGAGTGCTGCTTCCTTTCAGCTTCCCCATGACTCTTCTGTCATGTCCCCTAAATCCATCCAAAGAGTGGCTGCTGCTGCTGCAAACAGCTTTGTTGATCATCATCAACAACATCATCATCATAATCCTTCCATTCCATCATCCCTATCTGACCCATCACCATCACCATCACCATCACCATCACCATCATCATCTTTCTCATCATCAACATCATCATCATCAATGGAGTCTTCCCCATCATTGTCATCCTCACAATCTGAGCAGCTCATTGATGATAGCATATCCTTTACTCCAAGCCTTGAGTATGCTGGCATTGATGCCACTTATGGCATGATTGATGGGGACAATGCATCATCCATGGTGATGGTGAATGAGCCATGGTTTGACTTCTCCCCAAATTACATGGACACCCTTATGAACAGTGTATTCTTCGATCCTACTGCTGCACCATCTATGAATATCGAAGAGTTCTATGAAGAGGAAGATCTGCCTTTGTGGAGCTTCTGCTGATCCATTCATGGAGCTCAAATTCAATGCACATTGAATTTTTTTTAATTTTTATTTTCCTTTTCCACCCCTTTCAGTATCTTATTCGTTTGATTGTTCTAGGTAAACGCCTGAGGACAACACTGACAATGACACATTCATTATATAGTATATTTTAGGAAATTAAAGAGGTATTAAAGACATTGGCCAAAAAAAAAAATAAAAAATACATATTGAGGTTAGGCATTTTTCAGAATCTCATATGTGAGCCACATATATTATACTTTTATATTAGAATTACATACAATGTTTGTAAAAGCATTGGAATTGTTTGTACTCTTTGTTGATTCCATCAATTACAAAGTGGAATTTTCAATGCTTCAAGTGTTAATAACTTGTAGCTTGTGAAATTTATGGCATTGTTGGGTTCCAGAGGTCTTGATGATGAGCGTCAATTTTTTGGAAATCAAAGGGTTTCTAATTTGTCCTGCTGTTAATGTCCTTATGTCCAGGTACTTCTGAAGCTTTGCTTGATTCTTCTTGCTCTTATTATATATGTTATTTTATATATCCATTGGGCTTTCAACAAAGGAGTCATATATACAAGTTCAAATGAGGTTCCAATCCTAAACCAATTGGCAATATGTGGAGTAACTCACAAGATTATATACATACTTAAACCCTTCATTTTTATCAATGTGGGACAACATCCACTTTCATATTCCAACACGCCCCCTTACCTGTGGGCCATGAACAAGGTCCAATACGTGCATGCAATTTTAATCAAACGGGGACGGTGACAAATTAAGATCGAGCAACCGGCTCTGATACCATGTTAATTAAGACTCAATTGTTGAAGGCCCAGGAATAGGTTTATCCTCTAACATGTCCCCTCACACGAATGCCCTTTGAGCTTGAAGAGTGGATACTGCAAAGGCTCCCTCTCCCTACCTTGCGCAATAAATCAATATGGGGGCTGCTGAGATTCGAACTTGAAACTTCTTGCTCGGAAAGGCTCTGATATCATGTTCAAGAACCAACTCAACCAAAAGCTTAAGCTGATGGTTGAAGGTCCAGAAATAGGTTTTTCCTCTAACCGTATTTTCGGCCATTTATGATTGTGTTTTTTGGCGGAATATATTTGAGTAGATGAAATGATTTTGCAATAATTTTGCGATTATCTATAACAGGAAAAGAGGGAGGAACTAACATTTCTCTGGTCTTGCTCATAGTGGCAAAATCATAATTTTGTACAAATTCATAATCGTCTACAACACTGTCCTATTTTTAAGTTTTTCAAAGTTCATTACCATCAAAGAATTCTACGAATGCCCATTTAACAGCTTTTACGAATGTTTATGTAAAATTTTCCACAATTTGAAGTTGAGAGTTTAGGTATAATATTTGGTGAAATGTTCTGCTAGTGCTAGCTTTCCAAGTTTTTCAGCGAATTTTATTCCATGTTCTTCAATTTAATCATTCATCATATTCCAAAACAATATTGGCGTTACATTTGATTAAGGGACTTGACGCATGTGTGCTTGCTGTATGAATCTATTGAATATAAATTTGTAACAGTTATACCACATGGTTCCACGACATTTTTATGAGATTGTAAACGAGTTAAGTAGTGCTATGTGTAGCACAATTCTTTTACGTTATGCCTTACAGTTAAGTTCAAATAAATTGATCTTGATAAAGGCGTTGTCAAGACCAACCCCCCCGGCCCCCTTGTGGGCGGGGGGGAAGGTAGGCATAAAGTCAATATAGTATCGAATAACAACGCTCAAAATTTTACTCACAACTTGCACCTGCAAGACCTTCTTAGATGAATAGATTTGCTGTTCCTCTTTGAATATACTGGTTTCCTGTGTAAGCCCAACTAAATTTACTGTCATGCGGGGTGTGGGCTGGCAACCTAGAAGAGAAGTGAGACTTGGGTTGAAGATAGGCATGTGGTAATGTGATGATTCTTGCAGGTCAAATGTCAAAGTAGGCAACGTAACCTCACCATGACTGCCAGCCAGATAAATTTACTCCCATAGTTTCACCGTGTTGGCAAGCTTGAAACCATACAGTACCCCTACAGCTAATTAATAGTATTTTAGAACTTGCCCTAACTTTTACCTCAACTAATAGTACTTTAAAACTTGCCCTAGCTTCTAACTCCTAACTGGTTTGACTCTTTCGTGAACATGTAGCTTTTAACTAATTCAATTTCTATATACCTCTGTAAGAAAATAAAAACAGCAAGTAGGAAATAAGTTGTGTTATTCTTATTTATTTCTTTTTTTAATATATTTTGTACTTTATTCATGCTATGTTTATTAAATTAGTTGTTCTAGTAGCAGTTTGTTGTTCTAGTAGTGAGAAATTACACGATAAACTCTTTTCCTAGTGGAGAAAAATCGAAATAAAAAATAATAAGGTAAGAAACATATATGTATAGAATATGTGAACTTCAGCTTATGAGGGAAGGAAACTTTATGCATGGCTAAATCACATGGCAGTGCCCTTTTGTGCATGCAGGCAGCTGATAACTGCATGGGGCACCATCCCCCCCCTTCATTTCTTCTATTTTTTCCCCTTTTCTTTTACATTGCATTTTGCCCTCTTCAATAATTTAAATTTATTCTCCTTTGGGACCACTTAAATTAAATTAGATTTAGACAGATGCAATCTAAAATAATTATATGCTATGCTATATTAGTATATATGGTGCTTAACTTTGGGTCCCACTTTAAATAAGTTAATAAATGGGTTCTCTATTTTTGTATATTTTTTCTCTCAAACAATCGTCTCAAGAGTAAAATGAAAAAAAAAAAAAGAAGAAGATCTATTATTACTTTATTATTTTTAATTAAAAATAAATATTAATGTTAATATTAATTTTAAAGAGAGAAAAGGAAAACACTTTTTCATTACATACAGGGTATTTGTTGATACTAATTATATTCCATAGAAAACATAAAGGGTTGTACACACTAATAAAGAGTCTGTATTGTATTTAAAAATGCTGAAGTTGGAGCCCACCTTAGTAAAATATGGATAATGGGGCCAAACTCTGCTATTAATAGCACATTAGCTTGGGGGCCCTACATTTGATATAATGGGCCGCATTCCATCATCATGAAGATGATGAAGAACTTTGGCAAAGATAGCAGCACATGATCACTTTGGGGAGTATTCTTGATTCCTTCCTTTTGTGATATAAATGTAGAACATATCATGTGATCTCAGAGCATCATTTTCCCACAAAAAAGGAAAAAAAAAAAAAAAGAGTAGGATAGGTTCCCCCCCCCCGGGTTTGCTAAATTACAAATCTTAATTAGGTTTTAATTACTGGAAGTGTCATTACTTGTGCGTCTGCTGACACTAATTTGGAGCTACTGCATATCTGTGTGTGGGACTTGGGTGATTATAAGTGCTTGAATTCTGAGTTTCTGACAAAAACCACCTCTTTGTTAATATAGAGGTGAGGTTGCTCTTAGTGGATTCTCTCCTTTTAGCTTTGGAGGACTCTGGATTGGTAGTTGTTTGGTGCAGTAGACATAGGCTAATTCCTTGCTGGGTAGCATGGGTTTGATTGATTGGTTAGAAGTACTTGGATAAGGCTGTCTTTGTGTGTGTGTGCCTGTTGAAGCTCGTTAGCTGATTACTAAGATTAATTATATGTGAAAAATCAGAATAACGAGAGTTTAAATAAGGTTGATGAATCGGATGAAGTGACATTAATCTGAAAGGGGGTACGTGCAAGAAGCTGCGGCCCACGTTTAAATTCATCTTAGATAAGATATATGGTAGTTTGTTGGTGATGTTGGGGTCGGGGTCTATAGGAATCAGTATCTTTGCTAATAGCAAGACTGTTAGGGATAAGATTGTCTATATCTAGATATTCTCAATCCCACTTGAGCAGGATTTACAAAGAATACTATTGGTGGTTGGGGGGGGGGTTATGTTGGGCTGCACCGCGAGGGACAGCTTGCTGGTTTGTAAATTTCCTGATGAGTTCTGTAAAACGAAATATATTTAGGTTTAGATCGATGTGGTTGTTAAAGTCTTTTTATTATTGTGTTTGACACAATTTATACAGTCAGCAGGGCAGGGGGGGGGAGGAGAAGTTGTTGTAGACCAATATGGACAGGAGTGGACCTAAAAAGTTCACAATAGATGGGCCGACAGCAACCCAAAAGCAATTTATCTTGAGCTATATATTTGAAGCTATCAATAACCAATATGAATTACAATGTGGCAGGTTTGTGTACATGTATATGGAGAGACTTTGTCCTACATCAATGACAGACTCTGTACATTGACCTCCTCCGGCAGGGTGAATTTCAGAGCTGTTTTGTAGGGGGCACTATTCCATGAAAACGATTTTTAGGAATTGCTACCAAAATTTCAGATGATTGCGTGGTTTATGTAGTATCCAGTCTCAAAGATGCACTGATAAAGGCTTCGGACAATCGTCTTGATGGCATCGAGGTGGATGTATTGTAGAGAATGGCCTGATTACTCAACTTTGACAAGGACTTAACATGGCACTGCTACACCTGAAAAGGCTCATCAAAGGCATCATATCACTTTTGGGAAGGAAATGGCAGGTTATCCTTGATCATGCAAAGATGGAGTTTAATTTAGCATCATCGATCCATACTAGCTACTGTAACGCCCCAAAGGAAGTTCGCTTGCATTCATGTCATGACTCTAAGAATCTCAATTCAGCACCTCAGTTGGATGAGCATACCTGAAGTCTCTCTAGAAAGTAAAGTAGCAAGAAGAACAGGTTGCTCAAAGAAACCTAGCTTGAGCTCCATGGTCGCAGGTCCTTTTTGGTTGTGTCTACTGAGTTGTTTTGCTAGGTCGTAGCAAACTAGGAATGATGATCTCATTTTGCTTTCTTGACAAAGCTAATTTTTCACTGAACCCTTATTTGTAACACCCTTTGTCAGGTGCCAAGGTGGTGTAATTACTGCTTCTATATCTTTATGATTGTACAATACATTTATCTTCTCATTTCTTTAAATATAATACGTGAGAACAATGTTAAACTTATAAGGTATTATAGCTATAGACTTGATAACAATCTTAATTTTTAACTTGTGGACCCCGCTGCTGCCAAATAATCATTGCTAAATATTTTATCATAATAGATTTTGTCATATTGTTAAACTAGTTGATATCAAAATCTGTAATACATTCTTAGTGATTCTTTGTAAGAGGCATAGACAACTCTTCGTAAGAGGCATAGACAACGTCGATGATGGTTTAGTAGTAGTAGTAGTAGTAGTAGTAGTAGTAGTAATAACAATAATAACCGTGGAATCCTGCATTGAACAAATTAGGAAGTTTAAAGACATGCTATTTGCTGCCAATGCGACATGAAAGAAGACCTCAGTCATGAGGTCAACGGTTGCTCCTCAGCTTCGTGAATTGTGTTGTTCTGTGTAATTGGATCGTTATAAAAAAATGTCTTTCAACCCAAGCATTTGGACTTCTGCATCATCTCCACGCCACACCATGCAGATCGGCCCACAAATTGAGATCCACGGTTGTATTCAGGAGAGACGAAAGCCCAGGCCCAAATTATAAACCCGCACGCCGATTCCCCGATTCAGTACTCTCAGCCTCAGCTGGTCTTCCTGTTCCGAAACTGCCAGTCAATCTCGAATCTCACATTTCAGTGCTGAAAACCCTGTTGTCTCCACTGTCACCGGTTAAATCACCGGACTCCGAAGAGAGAGAGAGAGAGAGAGGAGATGGGTTATACGAAGGAGCAGCTACTTGCACGCTTGAAGGTTTCTCTCTCTCTCTCTCTCTCTCTCTCTCTCTCTCTCTCGCTCGCTCGCTCTTCGTCCATCGAAATTTCGCGCGTTCTTTGTAACATTTGATTCCTAAATTGATGAATTAGTTCTTGAGTGTTTCGTTTGATTGTAGGATTGCTTTTTGAAATTACTTTTTCTGCTACATTTTTTTCTGTTTGATCTGTTGTTTTTGTCCTCGGAAATAATCGGTCATTTGCCCACTGATTATGAAGTTCTAAATGACGATTGATATTGGCAATGCTTTTAATTTTTGCGTGTTTGTGCTTTACAGGAGCTTGAAATTGATTTCGATCAGTAGGAGCATCCCGTGGTGCCAACTGTTGAAGCTGCGGTAAGCTCAGTTGTTTGCTGTGTAGTGGTGTTTTTTTAGTTACATGCATCTGTTTATAGCGCTGTGTAAAGTGGTTTGGGTTTTGGTTTTGTGCCAGCTTAAATATGTTGGTCATGTAAAAGGTGCATTTGCCAAGTATCTGTTCCTTAAGGTAAATTGCGTTTTGTTTTGTTAGATGAATTTCATAAGTAAATTCTTCCACATTTCGGTTGTGGGTTTTTTAGTCGTTTCTTTTCATGGAACTTGCAGGACAAAAAACACAGATGTTACATAGTTTCTGCTCTATCGGATACAAAACTAGACATGAAAGGTGCACATTTGCTGTAAGCCTGTTACATTGTTGAGAACTTGAGATATTATTGCTTGATGTCCTCGTACTTTATTATTTGGCGCATTTACTGTTGATATTTTTAGACTTGAGTTCATTCTTTAGTTCGTTTGTTGTATATTTATGAAAGTATTCATGATTCAAAGTTGAGCAGTGTTATCTCAGAGGCTTGGTCTAGGAAAGGGTGGCTTAAGAATGGCGCCAGAAGAAGCACTGCCTGAAATTCTTCAGGTAGATGTATACAATTTATTTCTGCGAATTTATGCTTTTGCCTTGAATCTGACCCAAAGCATGTGTCCTGTCCTACCGAAGGCCTTGCCCAGTTGCGTATAGAATGTACTTGATTATGTAGTAGTACTCAATCTATACCATATACAAATTCCCGGTGAATAGGATAATTTAAAGACAAAATGTTTAAATTTAGGGTCAATCGGAACCAAACTTTCCATAATTTTGCAATTTAGGGGGTAAGAATGCTACATCAGCCAACCCCACACCCTCCCTAGTGGCGGGATTTTTGGGGTTTTAGACTTGGTTTTAGGAAATTTAAAAACAGCCTTCAAAAAAATTGATTCACATCAAAATGTTACTGTTTTAGTGAAACTGATATTTGTTTGGGACACTGTTCAAGTGAAATCATATCATATATATATATTAAAAGTTGGATACAAACATTGTATGAATGACATGTGGCATCCTACGTGGCACAAAATGATGACTTGGCAACTTGCAATGGGTGGATATTAGTTGAGGCATATTAATCAATATCAATGCTATTAATTAGAATTTATTATATGTTATCAACTTAATTATTTATTGCATGGTTTTACACTCCTAACTTATTTTATTTTTTGAGTAAGTCCTCATATGATTAACTTGGTGTGCAATGATTAATTTTTTTTGTATTTCAAATTGATTCATTTTATTTTTCAATATTAAAAGAATACAATTAGATAAAAGAATCAAATTTTACCTTAATTTTAATGTTACTTCTTATTATTTTTTTTTTAAGTCTAGATCTTGAGGTCATTGTAAATGAGTCATAGCATATTTCCATATAACAATTTAATTGTATAGGGCAATTTATGAATGATATATAAGACAACCTGTACAAAGATTGTGTTAGATTGTTTGGCTCTATGAATATCCATCTAGGGTTGATTTTTATATATTTTATGTAGAGCAACCTATAAGATTGTAATATAATTTTTATGAAATTAAGTTAAATTAAAATATAGCCCATTTAACTTCAAAAAAATATCAATCACAAATTAATTACTGTGACGTGTTTGATAATCATAAAAAATGGTAAATCATAAATCATTATCATATGAAAACAAAAGCAATTTAGAGTGATTTTAAAGGAAAACATAAAGCAAATAATAATTATGCTATTATAAAATTGTTAATCCACTTTTTTAAAAAATTTTTTTATTAATTATTTATACTAATATTATTAAAATAAAAATTGACTAACATCCTTGCATTGCAAGGGTATAACACTAGTATATATTAAAAGTTGGATACAAATCATGTATGAATGACATGTGGCAAGCTGATGTGACATAAAATAATGAATTGACAAGTTGTAATTGGTGGATATTCGTTGACTCATATTAATTAGCATTAATGTTATTAACTAGGGTTTATTAACCTTCAAAGGGGAAAAAAAAAAAAAAAACTAGGATTCACTATATGTTATTATATATATTATTACTTTGCGATTGAAATTTAATTTTACAAAATCTAACTACATATGCATTTGAATAGCCACACAAGAGTAAAGCTAATTTAACACAATGCTACATTAAATTAAAAGAATTGACCACTTAATGAAACCACTTAATGAATAATTTATGCAATAATTAGTAGAATAGTAACATATTCTTAAGTAAATCATATTGAAAAAAATATATAATGCATCAAATGACAAGATTATGACTTGCATATTAAAGGTTAAAACTTAAACTAATTAAATAAATAATTTTAATATTAAAAAAATGTAATTTTAAGTGATGTAATTGAAAACAAGAGAAAATCTATGTTTCTATGAACAAATATAATAGCATAATAGTTATTCTATCATACAAAATTTAACTTATTTTAATAAATCAATATATTTTAATTATTGTTTAATAACAAAATTAACTCAAGTCCTTGCATAGCAAGGGATATAACACTAGTATTAATTAAACTTCTAGACTCTAGTGCGTGGAGGGAATGGGAGACTACTGGTGTAGTACTCTTCTGATGGGAGACTACTGGCGCATAGACCCTCACTTTGTACGCGTGGCCTTTGTAGGTGGCAGTTGGTTGTGTGACTCCATTTGCGCTAATAAATGAGTCTGCCAGGTACTATTTCTGTTTTCTTACATCTGCTTCTTCAAAATGCTATGTTGACTATGCTGATTTTTCTCGCTCAGATTCTGATGTGTCATCTGTAGCTTGATGTATTTAAGAGTTTTTGTGACCTGGATATCTTTCAAATCATTTCCAAATTGTCATTTGTAACAAGATCATATTGTATTCCATGATGTTAACAGTGTGGATTTATTACAAATTCTGACCAGGAAATATTTATTCTGAATTTTCTGGCAGCTGAGTGTGTGGGTCCTTGAAATTCAGGCATGCATATATCATTAGAGTTAGATTGAAAGATATAGATGCTGTAGACAGTTTTATCGTAATTATCCAGTGTGTCAAACATTTCAAATCATATGTAGTGCTACTTGCTGCATTTGAGGTCCCAGTCCAGGAACTCATGGCTCTATCTCCTTTCATTTTTAAAGGGACGTCTCCCTCCTCTTGGATCAAGGATTGAGAACTCAGGATTGCTGCTTATTCCACCCATTAGCTAATGACATGTCAATTGGTAAGTGGAATGATCATTTCTAATTTCACATGACGAATTGGTGAGTATATGGAATTTATTTGTGTTTTCTCCTTTTCTTTTGGCTTCCTTGAAATTCACGTGATGGATTATGAGTGAACGGTGCGAGTTGCGCGAAGTTAAGGAATTGCTTATCTTAACATGCATGCAGTTGTGATGAAGTCATTTTCGATATCTTGGTTCCTTTTTTAGATTGGTCATAGATGTTAAGGGATTAAGAGATGTGGACATTGTTTTCCTATTGTAAATTGTTGACATGTTAACAGCCTCTTTTGCATTGCAAATTGTTAAGCTGAATCACCATTTTGGCGGGCGCTCCTCTTATGCGGAGTTCTACAGTGCAGATGTGATGTTCTATTCATAGCTTCCCTGTATCCCATTGTCTCTCAATAGTTGTTAGTCTGCATGTGCTGCTTCATTTACTGAGAAGAATTATATTTTTTTGTTTCCAGAGTTCTCCAGATATCTGACCTATTATTAAAATTTGCCCTTTGTGAACTTGATGATCTATTCCTGGCTTCCCTATATCCCACATTATCTGTCAGTAGGTGTTAATTGCATGTACTGTTTGGTTTACCTAGAAGTATGTTGGGTTGTTTCCAGAGTTCTGTACATATTACTTCCACCTTTCGGGAAGCTTTTAGGTTATCCCTCCTGTAAGCTTGATGATATTGCATGGTTCTTGTTACTTTAGTCAGTGGTGTGTTTTGGGTCAAGAAGCCATGATGCTTCTATGTTGTCAATGTTTTCATTTGTCTTCTTCATTGCAAGCCCTCTGAAAACTCCTCTGTTCCAGTAAATAATGAACAAGGAACTTATGGTCATTTGCCTCAAGCCTTTCCTTTCTGAAGCTGGTTAAGCTTATTTTTATGGCAGCACTTAATACTGCTGGGCTGGACAAGTTGCTGAAATCTATTGGAAGAGTTCCTGTGTATGTAAACCTTGAGGTTAGACCATACTGATTGTCAGTGTTCTGTAATGTATTACGATCACTATATAGCTTTCTAGCTAACTTCTACTTTGCTTGAACATAGGCTAATTCTCCTGTGGGGAAAGACCAACCAGCCGATCTGGCAGCTTTTGTCCCATCTGCTGCCGTACTTTTGCCGCAACCGTCTGGAAAAGCAGCTGCCCAAAATCAGCAGTGTGCAAATAGCGATTCCACTATAATTACTGGTAATTACTATTTCCTTACTAGGCGAAGATTTTTACATTAACAAAGTAAAAGTGGACCTAGCCTACATATTGATTTGGGTTTTGGCTTAATGGAAGGTGACCTTTTGTTTTGATATTTTCCTTTGGCCGAGACACAAATACAAATGATAATCATCCAGCAGTAGTACATTAGTAGTTTGCTTTCATGATGGAAGAAATAGCTCTCCTGATTCTGATTGTTGTTGAAACGTCCAGCTTCAGCATGCCAATATGTCTCGAGTTAACCATACTGGCATATGTGAAAGTAACCTTAGTAATCTTTTTGGGCTTCTGTATGTTGAGGAGGATGCTGTCATTATTTAGCACTAACCTCGATTGCCATATCTATGTTTTGTATTATCTGAAGTGTACTCCATTTATGATCTGAAGTGTACTCCATTTGGCTTCTTCTTCTTCTTCTTCTTCTTCTTCTTCTTCTTCTTAGTCTAAATTTAAGTTACAGCTAAAACTTTGAAGCAAAATAATGAAGTGAAGAGTATCAAGAGCAAGGCACCAAATGCAAAAGACGTGAAAGATGAAGCAGGGCATGCAGTTCCTTCACCCAGATCGTTTTCCAATACTCAGCTCTTTGTGGATGAGGTTTTAGATAAAGCTTCTGCTCTCATTTTTTCAGAGGTGAATTGTCCATGTGGTTTGTATTCAACACTGTTAAAAAGCAGGAAATAGAAAAATGCTTCTTGGTTTAAATTTGAGCCGTTTATCATCCAGATTAGCAAGGAGAATCTTAAAGAGCACGGAGACCAGCTTGGAGCTGTGGTATCTGAAAAATTTCGGAGTCGTCTTAGCTCAGAGCTGGATAACCTAGTTGTGAGTTGTCTTCTATGACAGAAGTCAAAACTTTTATTCAATCTTAACCTTCAAATTGATCTATTTGCTTTCTATTTATCCGTGTGGTGAACCTGATCAAAAAAAAAATTTATCCCTGTGGTAAATTGTGGTGATTGGCTTTTAAAAGGCCTGTGGGAGAGTTTGAATGACTAGTCTTTGATCTCTAAAAGTTCTTGGTTAACACTGCCATGTCTGTAAGCACAAACTCTGGATCCTTCGTGCCTGCAATAATCACTGTTATTTGTATTTTTACTGCTGTGACTAGAACTTGAAAAGGAGAGTGGAGTCACTGAATTATAGCGCACTGACTAAAACCTGAAATTGTTATCTTTTGCAGATGATTTTCAAGAACACAGCTTATACAGAAGGATATCATGCCGGTACTCTAAATCGGCTCCACCATTTTTAGAAAGAGATTGGGCTTAAGAAGTTTTGTGTGTTCTATTAGACCACTCAAATTGGGAAATGTCATTGCGTCTGTATGTTCTACTGAACTTGATCTGCTTTGCCAACTAGCTTCAGCTTAGTTGGCGTGACTTGTTTTCTGCACCGCTTGAGTTCAATCCCCTGCGGTTGTGGATTCCTGTGAGAGAATTTGCACCGTGAGATGACCACTTGGGTTTTGGCGTTCTGGGCAACTTCTGGTTTTCCTCCATGGTTCTGTCGCCTCTCACATCTCAATTTGTCTGTGAACGAACGTTAGCATCTGAAATTTCCCTCTTCTCACCCTGTTCATTTAACTCTTTATTGTAACATTTGCCTCTCCTTTGGTTGATACGACGTTACGAACAAAGCAACCCGAGCTAAACCGGATTTTTAAATTTTATTTTTTTCGGTTCTTGCGACAATATTGTTATGAATGAGATTATACCCAGCTAAGTTGTAAAGTCTGCGATAGCGTGACCAGGATAGCCTATCTGAGGCCTGAACTATTTCATGAGAATGTCCTAGTGCAAGAAAAGCATGAGAGGCAGGATGAAGGGAGAAAGAAAATTCCCTTTTTTTATGGTGAAATTTGAACTCCATTTGTATCATGACTCATGAGAAGCGAGATTTCTTCTGTTT
This sequence comes from Carnegiea gigantea, assembly GCA_029747015.1. Lineage (NCBI taxonomy): Eukaryota > Viridiplantae > Streptophyta > Magnoliopsida > Caryophyllales > Cactaceae > Carnegiea > Carnegiea gigantea. Next base: position 192,812 of record JAKOGI010001626.1, read on the forward strand.
GAGTCGTTTGACCATTCTATTATGGCTGATTTCTTCAGCTAATGAGGGACAGTCCTATGCCTTCTAAGACTGGCCTCTCTTGCTGATTTCTTTAGCTATTAGGGACAGTCCTGTGCCTTCTAAGACTCTGGCTTCTCTTGCTTGCCGTATTTTTCATTGTATGTATATATGTCATGTGTAATCGCTATTATGTGGCCGAATGGTGGTCCAATTCCTTTTGATAGATCATAGTACTTGAATTATTCTATGATCGATTAACATCCATGTACAAAGTTGACTATCAACTCCATAACCATTATCTTTCGAACCACCCAAATCCAAAATTTTAATGAGTTCGTTTTTCCGTTGGTGAGAAAGATGGTATGAATGCAACCCAAATTTTCGGTGAAAGTTCAAAATTTATGATTAGTTGGATTAGTTAACAGTGATAGATTAGTGAGTTTGTGTGGTTGATAAACTACTATGGTAATAACAATAATAGGGGCATAGGGGTTGGTATGGGGATGAAAAAACTGGGGATAAACAACAGTTGCCAAGTATGAAAGACATGTATTAGTAATGCTGTGCTTCCCAGGGAGGTTCAGGTCAGTGTCACAACCTCAAATCTGGGCGAATGAGAGTTAAATAATATTCTGTTGTCTTAATCGAACTTTGTGTCTAAAATGAGATTAGGGTATCACTTTTTAATTAATTTACGGTCCTGTTTAGTAAACAGTTAGTAATTATTAGTTATTAGTTATTTGTATTAATTTTTTGTGTTACCTGTTATTTGTTAGTTGTTTGCAGGAAAATTATTTGGTAAAATTAGTTGTTATCTCCAACAAGCTTTTAAAAAACTCACACAATTAGCGGTTTCAAATTAGTTTTTTGAACTAAAAAAGTTTTTTTCAAAAAAATATTTTACTAAACATCCAAATTAATTTTTTTGACCTAGTTAAACAGTTAATTTTGATCCAAAAAGTTCATTTTAACTTAAAAAACTCTTCAGAAAGTTTCTTGCTTAACACTCCCTCCAATCAAGAAAAACATAATCCCTCCAATTAATTATGCTGCATCTGTTGTCTCATGAAACAACCCAACTTTCATTTTCAATATTCATGATAATTATTCTACATTAGTTATCGAATCAAAATGATCCTCATACAACAAAGGAAATTTAATTACCTGAGTTTAAATCAATTACAAGTTTAAAAACAAGAACAATAACAATTTTCAGTGTGAGTCATGTGATTATGAGTGGCTAGAAAAATTCAGGTATAGGCAGTCTTAACCTTATCAGCATTTCTATTAGCAAAGAAACCTTTCCAAATGACTCACATGAAATTTTTTGAAAACAATAATTAGAAAGACAAACCAGTTAAGAAACTACCTCCCACATAAAAAGCAAAAGACACTGGAAAATTCTCACCTAACCAAGTTAAAATTACTATAACAAAGTACACTAGAGATACCATACCTAAGTGACCTAGCTGAGTCAAAATCGACACTTAAATCACTATGCAGTCTATGCAAGCTCCTAAGTAGAGTTGGCAAAAATTTAGATTCAGGTTGAAGTCGGGTTAGACAAATTGGACAAGGTCAAAATTCAAACAAGAAATTGATGTCCATACCGGTTTTTTCCAGATAGGACAATGCGGGTAAGGCTAAATTCGGGTCAAAATCGAGTTCGGACAATAGAAATATAAAAATTGTTGTGTCTGAATTCAAAATTCGGACGAAAAATTCATGGTTGTACCCAATTTTTTTCAAATCAAACTAATTCGGGTATTCAAGTTGGATAACTTTTTGCCAACTCTACTCTTAAGTCATCTCATGTCACTCCATTGTCTTAGTAGGGTTCTTATAATCCTCCTAGTGAGATGTTATTTAATTTACCCAAGTTCTGATTCTTCTGAGGTACTAAATTCAAACTCGGAGGCAGATTTAATATCTTCATTTCTAATCATGCCTTTCCTACTCGATTGTGTAGTAGAAATTAAAGACTAACCATTCACTTATAACTTCAAATTATTAAATACTTCAATTGAGGCATTTGACTACATTAGATTTTTATTTTTTATTTTTTTGATCGAAACTACATTAGATTTTGACATAATAGTTTCTAATTAGCTGATTTCAAGCTTATTTAACAAATGTATTATGCAAGGGTCATGTACACAACTTAAAATTGCATAAAGTTTTATCTTCCTAGACCTTGACAAAAAATAAACTTTGATTTGAAGACATATGCATAGATGACAAACTTATAAGTTTAAATTTGTATTTAACTTCTTTTTAATTTTTTTAATTGGTAAATTAGCTCACCTAGAATGTACATCTCATAAGAATATCCTAAGTAGGGAGGGCAGGAGGGATTTTAGTACTAGTTAAGATAACTAAGACACGTTATTATGAGTTGTGATGAATACTGATCAAACGTTGTTGAAGGCATGAATAGAGTCATTGCAGTGCAGTTTTTTTCCCGATAATTAAGAGATAGTGAAAAGACAAGTGATACACGCAAAAGAAAATAAGTACAAGTAACTATAGCCACACAATCTCATCAAAGATCCTCGCGATATCAAGAGTGCTATACCCAAGCTTGTCTTGCCAAAAATTAATCCAAAAGCCAACTCGAAACTTAAACAGAGGACAACTTCCAACTGCAAGGAAAGGTGGTTGTAGTGCTTCTTGGGCTCAACTAACCTGCTCTTCATTGGCTTCATTTTTGCCTTCATTTCTATTTCCTAGTCAAAAAGTTAGAGTAGTTACAGGTAAACTTCATGACCTCATCAACTTTAATGTTTATCTCCCATATGTTTAGTCGGCTTCAAAATGAATTACCTTTCTTATTTTTTAATTCTAAATTTATTTTTTAGATTAAAAATGAGTTTACTTTGGGTGAAATAATGTCAGTTATCTTAGACAACTGTTATATATATTTAGATGATAGATTATGCATGACCCAACTAAAAAATAAAGAAATCTCATATAATTAGTGAACCATCATGTCATACATACTTAAGTATTAACTAACTTTAAAAAAATGATTTGAATTTTTATCGCATTCAAATATCTAGATGTCTAATTATATAAGGGGGAAAATATATGTTAGATTATAAATTGATTCAAATTGTTAAAAAAATGCTAGTAGTTTAATTAGCATTTTGTAAGAAGTCTAAAATAAAAATTTCAAGTTTGTTCGACGTCCTATATATATTAAACAACTAATTGCCTCAATGAAGCATTGAGAATTAGTATTATCATGAACTTAAAGAGTGTCCCGCATAGAATGCGTCAATACTTTTTTTATAATGAAAAACATATTTTTTTTCCGATTAGTAATACGGTTAAATCTAAAATAATGTCAGGAGACAGATACAAAAATAACAGCTAAAATGAAAAACACAGCTTCTAAAATGGATGGAAAACATATGTTATCTGGCCTCGCCAGTCGCCACCTTCCCCCAAAGAAGGAAAAAGAAAATTATTCACTCAATTAATATCCTTTTCATCATGTTTGTTTTCAAAAAATTTTGAAGACTTGGTCAACTTGGACTAAACTAGCTTGAGGGATTGATAGTCAATTTGTGATGACGTGGCAATTATGTAGTTTCAACCTATGTTTGCCAACTCTTTGTTATATACCTTTAAAAGGAGCATTTTTTTCAAATCCTTTATGATCGAGTTTTTTTTTTTAATTGGCTAAATTGTTTAAATCAACCGTTAAGTCATGATAGTTATACTCACACAAAAAAAAAGGAAAAAAAAATCCTTGCTTCGTAACTTTTTAAAATGTAAAATGGATTTTATATTGGTAATAATAATTAGAAAATAAATTTTCATATTGATGATAATAACAACAATTAAAAGAATCACTCGCAATGACTATATGTCTATATATCAATCACTCTAAACAACTAACAAAGTGGATATTGAACGTTTACTAACACGATTCGAGTAACTAGATGAAAAACATCACATAGTTTTTGTATGCATATATGAAAATGGATTTTCATATTGACGAGAAGAATAATAATAATGAATGAAACAATTAACAATTCAAATAATGTTTTAACCGTGGTTATCCATCAGCTCCATTGATGAAATTTTTGAAGTTTGAAAGTTGTAGTTAGATGGTTGGATTCAAATATCACCTACAACGACTTTAGCACCTTTCTTTTACCCAAAAAAAAAAAAAAGAAAATAATATTTAAGAATTATTTGTTGGTTAATCTAGATAATACTAAGCTAGATATTAAAAAAAGAGATATTTTTAATTAATACAAATGGATGTAGGACACTCTTTACTAGGAGAGTTTTAGGTGCTTTGTAAATGTATATTCTGTTGCCTGGCAGAGAACTCAAGTCGAATATGAGATATTATATCTTATCATATCTAGGCAATTTGATCAGCAAAAAGTTATTTGACTGTGAACAATTGCTTGCTCTATGTGTGTCTTATTCACCCTAGAGAAGTGGGGTAGTAAATAATACTTGATATTAATGTGACCTATTTCTGGTTGAAGAGACCATACATGGGGCTGAAATTGGTAAACCCTAATTACTACTTGAATTTGACATTTCAGCTAAAATCTTGGGCACCACTTGAAATTAAATTAGGAACAGAAGGAAATATTATTGCACCTAGTAGCAAGTGCATTTTCTTTTATGTGCTTCCAAAACAATAAGGTACTTAAATTTGCAAGTGTTAGTTAATATAGCCGATGCAGTTTTTTGTAGTTACTGTTAAAGGCGTGAATACAATACTTTACAATATTGGTTATCACTTTGTTATGCATGTATAGCACCCTAACCTCTCCCGGGTGGCGAGCTATTACCAGGAACGATTTCAAGGATCATTGACTGACCCCATAAATCACCATAAATATTTCAGGCGTGTTTTATCCTTGCTCACATACGGCCTAAGAAATTTCCCATGATTAGGTCATCTATCATAAAATTTCTCTACAGCAAGCATGCTTAACTGTGAGTTCTTATGAATGCGCTCCTCAAAAAGAAATTTACATCTTTGATGATATAATTAGTCACATCAAATCCTTTAAACCACTTACGGAATGTTACAATATCACCCCCACTTAAAGCGCACCATGTCCTCATTGCATCTCACGAACAGACCGACTGACAAGTCGGGATGTTACAATGACCCCTACTTAAAGCTTAATTTGCCACTTATACTGTATATTTTTCCTTCTCTCCAGGTATATACAAAAGAAATTGGTCTAGGATAGCAGGAGCATTCTACCGGTGGTAATAGATTTTAGTTGGAGTACTATGTTAGAATCAATCTATTCTGTGTAATACATATGATAATCGCCTCTATTAAAGGAAAAGGTTGAACTGTGAGAGATTTGGAAAAAAAGTGAAAAAAATAAAAACTTCAATGAGGCGTTTTATATATACGAATCATTTTGTAAGAGTCCAGTTGTGGGAAAGAATGACTTTCACATCCAGAACTGGGACATTATTAGTGCAAATTAAGTTATTCTCACCTTAGGGTCCGTTTAGAGGGGGAGTAAATTAGAGAAGTAAGAGTAAATAAAAGTAAGGAGAAATATGAGTAAGAGAGAGTAAATAAGAGTAAGTTATTTATCCTTATTTGGGAGTTTAAGAGAAGTAAGTACTTACCTTTGTTTAGAAGAATAGAAGAGTAAATAAGAGTAAATGAATGAATTGACACATTTACCCTTATAAAATAGATTAAAATACATTATAATTGTATTTATAGGGGCAAATAAGTAAAATGATCTATCTTACTCCTCACTTACTCCTCCTTACACCTTAAATTGGAGAGGAAATAAATGGGAGGAAATGGGAAGGGAGAGTAAGAGTTACTCCATCTTACCCTTCCTCACTATTCTCTTGTTACTCTCAAATAAGGGTAAAGAGGAGTACCTATTCTCTCTTACTCTTTACTCTCTTCTACTCCCCATCCAAACAGACTCTTAAGGTCTGTTTGGAAGAAGAGTAAGTTTGAAGAGTATGAGTAAATAAGAGTAATGAGGAGTGGGAGTAAGAAGGAGTGAATAAGAGTAAGTTACTTACCCATGTTTGAGAGTTTAAAAGGAGCAAAGACTAACGTCACATCTCCATCTGGGTTAAAATTTTTAATTTGTAATAAGAGTGACATCCCTGACAATGTCACGAAGAATGTTGTTTATAGAGAAATCTTCAATGACGTACCTCATTGTGATTAATTTTGATGTACATTCTATGTTTATCGTTTCGTTCAGTGTGTATATTTTGCATACACAATTGTATGAGGACTATGAAGTGCGTAAATTTTTCATTGTTCTGTGTTTTTTTCCCCCCTTAGCTCATTAGTGATGATGCCTTCTTATTGTCATTTTGCTGTGTGGTGGCATCTTTTTTTCCTACAAAAAAATCATCACATTCCATATTTTGCTGTATGGAGCAAACATCGCATATGTCATTCACGTAGCGTACTTATATGTCATATGTATACTATGGCATATCTCGCGTAGGTTATGGTTCGACCTTCGTCGAGTAAATCTACATATTTTATGAAGTTCTTTACTTATATTTTGCATTTGATTATGTAAACGTACAGGCATGATGACGTCTATCTCATTTGATTGTATGCCAATCAGTAGCATCTCTTATTACAGTACATCAATCTGCATTTTTGTACGCTTGATGAGAACGCTGAGTGTTCGAACATAAACCAATCGTAATGTTTGGAAGGTTGTCTTCATGCACGCTGAGGTATTTCAAATTTGTCTACTATTTGCCTTTCACCATTTCTCTCAATATAATACTAACATTCTTCCTTATGCATTGACAGCGTAATGAGATTTTAGGCGTTATAATGGACAAAGATATCGACAGGTGGAAGTTTATTCTAAAAATGGGTCGGCTACATCGCCTCTCTGGTTTCGCAGTTAGTTACACCACAGACAAGGATAAAGAAATCGTGGACAACAACCTTAAGTTATTTTTTACTCACAAGACTGAATTACTTGATTTGATTGATGAGTACGATGCAGTCCCATACCACCACCTTCCAACATTGGTTCCTTTTCTTGATGTCTATACGCATTTACAACCTATTGCACAAACAATAGGTAATTATAGTATACTACGATTTCTTAAATTATTCAAAACCTCCGTACATGCCTCTTACTAATTATGTTATGCAAACATCATTGGTTTAGTTGTTGCAGTTTCCGACCCTGGTAAGACACGTACAGGAACCCTTAAACGAGATGTGCTCATTTGTGATATGCAGTACGTGCTTCCAACTAATAACACATTGTCCTCATTGTTATATGGTTCTTCATGTTTAAACTTTACGCTGCATGGTACATCCTATTTAAATATTACTCTTTATTTTGGAGGCTGAATGCATTGAAACTCACCTTATGGGGAGATTTTGCTGAAATTGAAGGCAACCAACTTTCCCGTAATTTATTATTTGAAAATATACTGCTTGCATCTAGGGTACTTGCAAGAAGGTACAAAGGTGTGTACATCATTCATCATTTCCAGCCGTTACATTTTGACAATCTATTTTCGCTTCCATTTCTTTGTACATTTCCTTACCATATTAAAATGTCGTATTATATTTCATAGGAATTACGCTATCTACAACACCTAGAAGCCGATTGTTGATTAATCTACCATTTGAACTTACTTCAGACTTTGAGGCATGGTATAGTAAATCCCACAATTTCGTACACAGTATTATGATATGTGATCCTCAATTACTTACAAAATTTTATTCCAAGTGCATATCTATGTTCAATTGTATTTTATGTATGTCATAAGTGGGCTGATGATGGACATGCGCAACGACGATTACAATTTATACGTCGGAGAAGGTTGCGAATCCCCAATTTGGAAAAGTTATTCGTTGCCAGGCGAATCGCGCTTACTAAATACTCGCCATCGCATAAGGTATCACAATATTCTGCTAGATTTCTTGTGCTATTACACATATAAGCCATTTTGACAACAACTGACCCAAATTGTGTATTGTGTTGTGATACATATGCAACTGCAGGTTTCGTATTATCGCACCTTCGCGTATGTGAAAAGTATCTTCCCGATTGTCTATACCTCTTACCCTGATTGCCTTTTATGTTCCCATTATCATGTCTTCGACCTCAACATTCCGTATTGTATTTGTTCTCATCCACGAGATGCAACCGCGCAAAGGTAAATATTTTTTGTGCTTCCGTCAGTATCATTTACCATGTACATTATTAAGATATGCTCAACTATATAATAGAGATTCCCCTGTAATATTTTGTTTCACCTTTTAGATTCTTCTTCAAAATTGATCTTCGGGATAAGTCGAAAACTCGGACTTTTACCGTTCTTCAAGATATTGCAGTAATTCTTCTCCATACTAACACCGACGTCTTAAGTGGCTATGCAGCATTGGTGATCTTATTATTTTAGTATTTTGTTATTTGTGCTTCACATATGGGTATACTTTAATTAATAGATTCCATTTTCAATACATGCAGCCAGAAGCTGAGCTTACATTATATGCCATATTAGACGATCACCTAGAATAGCCTTGGGTGTTTGTCGTGGAGCCTCCTCGATTAGGTCAAATCGAACCCTCCATCGATGTCATTACATCGGTTGATTAGGAGGAAGAAGTTTCTTTCTTGAGACATCACGGCGACAATTATTTCTCTAGGTAACAAATATATACGCACATATATTTCATTCTAACTTTGCTTTTAAACGTTTTCAGATTCCAAGTATGTATAATTTTTTTTTCTTGCTTAACACAGCCTGAAGAAGAATCAATCTACCGTTGCATTCGCTCCACTCCCATGCCATATGACTTAATTCACGCTTATTTTCATTTTAATCTACACTTGAACACATGTTTCAGTAAACTCTTCGGTATGCATTGTTTGGGATTCATTACATATTATACACGACAATGTAATTATTTCCTTTAACTCTTATGCTTCCAGCAAGTTCTCACTACTTATCCCTTTTTTTTTTTTTTCTTTCCATCTATTCAATATTCAACGATAATTTCAATGTACCATATAACTATTTAACAATGTATTCCCGGGGCAACGCACGGGTCCTGACTAGTTTAGAAGAATAGGAAAGTAAATAAGAGTAAGTAAAGAAATTAACAAATATACCCTCACTAAATAAATTAAAATATATTATATTCAGATTTGTGGGGGCAAATATGTAAACTACTCCTTCCTACCCCTCCTTACTCCTCCTTATACTCCATTTTGGAGTGTAAGAAAATTGAGGGTTGAGGGGAGTAAGAGCCACTCTTCCTAACTCCTCATTACCCTCCTTTTCTTGGTCCTAAACATGGATAAAGGAGAATATTCACTCTCCTTTACTCCTCCCTACTCCCCATCCAAATAGACCCTTAGTGTAAGTTAGATTGTTGTCACCACTGATGTGAGTTTGAGTCACTGCGTTTGTACAATTTATTGTAGATTGGAAGTTTTGAGTGAGAGTTTCTTGTAAAGCTGAATTTGGAAGTTATTGTATTAGATTTATATTTTCGATTAAGGAATGAGTCAACAATGAAATTTTATATGGTTATAATATGAAGATCTTCATTTCAAGTGCAATATACCCCGCCAATTGAACATCTGTTCTTTAAAATTATACTATATCTCACCGATATTCGAAAAAAACGTATGACATTAAAAAATAAGGTTGGCAAAAAAATTTTTACGAGTCCAGAACTTATCGATAATGTATTTACTATTAGCTTTCTGGAGAAAATAATTCAATTTGATATTTTCGGTTTACCTTTATTAAGATATTCATTGTATATGTCATATAATTTTTTATTAATAAATTATTTCATTTTCTTATAAAAAAATAACCCACTAAATACCAACAAATAACTCGGTAATGATATGTAATAGTGATTGTTGGAATATAAAAGTGAATATTATCCCTTATTAATAAAATTCAAATAATATAATAATGACTGTTGTCTCATATTAATGAGAGTAAAAGATTTAAGCATGTATATAATCTTATAAGTTACTCCACTCATTACTAATTTATTTTAGTGTGGAACCTCATTCGAGCCTTAATTCCTGCATAAATTTAGAAACAGTAAAATAAATATTATATTGAAGACGACATAATGTAACGTTACTAATAATGATTGCTGGCTCATCATTCATTCAATCATTCTTACATTTACGCATAATGATAAATATATAAGCATTGGGGGGGGGGGGGAACCTCTAAAATAATCATGCATTTATTGACAATTTGGTATGTGTACGTACCCCCACATTAAAATATGTTTTTTTTTTTTCCGGTTAGCGACCGAAAAACAATAGAACTAAATATTTAAATGCGTAGTTTCAAAAAAAAAAAAATTTAAATGCGATGAATTGAAGGTATATCACTACACGATCGAGACAAGAACACCAGGAAATGCTCTTTTTTTATTCAATTATTAACCATATAAAATTTAGAACGAAAAGATAATTTAAAAAAGACACAATACCCAGCGTTGAATTCCTAACTTGATCAGCCCAGCATGTAAATTTTTTAATAATAAATTTGATGTTGTAGGGTTTAATAATAAATCCGAATTAATAATCAGAACCACTCATAAATAAATTTGATGTTGTAGGGTTTAATTGTCCAATTTCTACATCATCCCTAATTCGTATTATATATGTGTCTTTCTTGATCTTCCCAATGCACATAAATGGCAATATATGCATTTTATACTTTCGTAATTGATTTAACGATTATATTATTGCACTGCATAATTCATGAAACTATGATCCTCCTGAACTGAATCTCGACTGTTTCATAATTTTTAAAAACTCACTTTTTTTCAATTGATTTCAATAAAATGATAATTATGTACTTTTGCAAAGTACTCCCTCTTTTTAATTAGCTTTATAAAACCTATCAAATTTACTTTTCAAAAAACAAAAAAATCAAGTGACCTACATTTTTGAGATCTCAAGAAAAACTCCCTTTTTGTTCCCTGGGAATTCTCCAATAATTTGACTAGACGTGGGAGATTCAAGATCAGAAAAAACATAAAGATTACATAAAAAAATATTTACATATTTAATTTCCACACCAAGAGGGTCAGAGATTGCAGCCTATGTAGGAAACCAAAAGAAGCAAACTACACATATTTGATCACACAACCAATAAATAATCTTACCCTGCATTTAATTTTCAATCAGACATGCTTCAACCGAGCGGTATCAGTTCCCTTTTTTTATTGTAAACAAAAGATACTTTTATTTTTCCAGCGTACCCAATGAGTCAATACACAATTATACAAAATATACTTTATGTAAGTACGTATTTTATGGGATATTTGCAATTTTTATTCAATTATATTTATCCCTTAAAAAGTTCTATATTATATGTTTTTATCTAACTTTTCGAACAAATATACTGTCAGAAGAATGACATAAAAACTGAGTTAATGTCATTATTAAATCTATAATAATAAATAAACTATTTCAGATAGTTCTATTCAAAGACTTAAATTTGTCGAATAAGATCCTAAACTGATGCCTTTTTTTCTCTCAAATAACTATATAGTAGTTTTAGTATTGCTCCATACTATTTAGGAGAAGAAAATTGAACCAAAAGGATGTTTTGTACTTACCTTTTTGATATAATCATATGAAAAAAAATCAAATACTATATATATATATATATATATATATATATATATATATATATATATATATTCTTTTGATGTTGGATCATTCATTTCACTGGAATCAGGTTACTATTGACCCAATAAGAGGTGGAGCATGTCAAACCTGACTTACATCTTGAGTTAGTCAAATTAAAAAACTTATCCATGAAATAACTTATAAGTTGAGCTATGTCCCTAATTGGTTGCACAAAAAATTTGTGAAATATGTGTACAAATAATGACATAAATAACTGAGACGCCATGTGAAAATTAAAGCAAACCCAATGAGCAAGATCAGTCAAAAGATTTGCAGAAGCATGGAATCAACTACACTGTTTACTGAATGTAGTACTGTGCAACACGGACCTCAATCTTTTTCTTTTCTTTTCCATTTTTTTTTGGCTCGGCTGATGGAGACCACTTCTCTCTCTGTTCTTT
>JAKOGI010001627.1:0-87500 GCA_029747015.1 Carnegiea gigantea
TATATATATATATGTATATATATATATATATATATATATATATATATGTTTGTATGAATGTATATGTATTTGTATATATGTATGTATGTATGTAAATAGTTGAGCATAATTCTAGCCCACAAACGATCAGCATCATTCAAAATTATACTTGCATAGGTGATAAATAACATGGGGTTTATGCATCATCATAGGCAATTCTCCATTGTTATAGTTCTAGGCACAAGATAACTCATAATACATCTCCAAAAACATAAGTGCATTACACCATTAATAATCTGACGTGGGTCCCTTGCTCACTTATCATCCTCAGCAGGTTTGGTAGCATGGGGGCAGTTCACTAAGCACTTTCCTAAAATAAAACATAGTGAACATTCCAAAGTGCGAGCTCAAGCTCAGTACATGCATATCTATATTGTTAAGTGATCATTGAAATGTTGATTGGGCCCGCTTTACAGTTCATTTTAATTTAAATCAGGGAATGACATGAACGTAAAACTGCATTGCTAGTTATTATCCGGTAGTGAACCCCTAAGAAGTAATATGATCTATAAATAGGTGTGTATCTGCCAAGATGATCAATGGACATAGCCTGAGGCCGCGCGGGTAACTAAAGGGCAAATGACCTAAAGTTGATAACTGATAGGGTCACTAGTTATGTAACAAATCACTGATTAAACTGATTTATTGATGCGCTTACCAAAACATTGCAATTTTGGTAAAATATGTTCTACTTTCTAAAGATACAGGCAATAAATGTACCTGAGATTTTTAATGCAGTCTCACTGGATAATATTTATGCACACAAGAAAAACAATAGACTAGACCCCGATTCTGTTTTAGAAATGTCATTGTAGATATACGTAATTAGTAAACAATTCCCATTCTCAAAACTAGTGACTTTAATAGAAATGGATTACAAAAGCACACTCAGACTTTGATGAGTAAATATAAGATAGGTGCATTGATACGATACAAAACTAACTAAATTATGCTAATTTAGTTTAAACCAAGGTAAGATAATTTAGAGTCATATGGACCAACACAAACAATTTAGGTTATAGAGTAGAGGCTTAATAAGTGTAATGGCAAATAATTCATATCTTTCACTCCTGACCACAAATTGAAACCTTAAACCCCAATATGGAAAGCTTAAGAAGTCTCGCAACTCTTTTATTTATAGTGCAAAACACAATTACCACCACATGCCCTCTAAAATTGAGTTTAAACAAAACCATTCACAGTTGCAATTTATTTTACGCAGTCTCCATAAATCGCTCATAACTTTGTACACAAAACTCAGAATTAAGTAATTATACTGACCATTGAATGATAACTCATTGACCTATCTACCCACTAAAAATCATAATTTTCTGATGCATCAATTAATACTAGTTTGCTCCTAAAGTGATCCCTGTTCTGGGTCTATTTATGACCCTAGTTCACATATTTTCAATATTTTTCTTCACGTTAACTCTCAAAAAAAAAAAAAAACTCCCATAAACTAACTTACTTGTATTATCAATCTAAACAACTTCTTTTGGTTACTTTTGGGACTTTTCATAATCCACTAAATTTGACAAAACTCATGTAACATCATGCTTTTAAGTCCATAACCCATCCAACCTCTGATTACCATATAATTTAATTCAAATAGCATACTTGATTCCAGAATTAAATTAAATCATGCATGGTCATAAAACCCTAGGTTATATCGATTTCATATTTACATCCAAAGTCATCCAAAACAATTTTCACAAAGTCATCCAAACCACATTTCACAACATCGTAATCACTTTTCATGCCACATATTACAAAAATTAGATCAAAACTCAATGTTGATCATTATCAACACCAAACTTGCATGATCATATATGATCTCCATTCTTACATGTTTCCATACTTAACCAACTCAATAAAACATCAAAGTAACACTTGTTTACACCAAGATAGCATGATTCATAATCAAATCTAAGTGAAAACCCAAAAGTAAACATGATTAGGATAGGATTTTACCTCACTTAGGCTTGAATATATGAAGGTGGAGGTGGTGTTTGGTGCTGGTGGGAGTTAGGGTGGCAGCTGGTAGTGTAAGGGGTGGTGGTTGGCCAGTTGGTGGTGGCTAGGAGTGGCGTCAGCACTGGCTGTGTAGAAACTGGGGGGCAAGCTGTGGGGTGGAGAAAGTGAATGAAGAAGTGAAGCTGGATTTTTGTTCTTTTTACTTGGTTTATATTTTTTTAGCTTGCTTGCTTTACTTGGCTGATATATAGCATCCAAAAAGTAGCTTTTTGTTAATTATAGTTAAGCATAAGTGCTGATAATTAGCCAAGTTCAATCATACCAACTTGTTGGCCTTCAAATTTGGCCTAAATGAATTGGGCTTGGAAATAAAACACTGCATTGCAATAAAGTTTTTACGTAGCTTGGAATTAGATTTTTGTGATGTCATGAAAAATAGTTTAATCTCTTAAACCATAATTATCGAGGCCTGCTATCGATCTTCCTAAAATTTTACAATAACAAAAACCTGAATTGCAAAGTGAGGGTGCAAATGAATGTTCCCTAATTGAAATGATTAAATGAGATAAATAAGTGTGAGGAAATTAATAACATTACTTAATTAAATAAATAAATAAACATGATTTAGGGTTAAGTTGTTACAAAAAGAGGGGCCAGAGGTTCGACGAATGAAGGGCAGTGGATATGTGTAAGATGGATCATAGACTGCTGCATCGTCCGGTGGATGGACGCTTGGGGGCCGAGGATTGTTGGTGCGTCTATTCGGTGGAGCAAGAGGTAAATGGGCCTACTGGAGGGAGAGAGCTGAGGCTGTCTATAATGGGCCAAGCTAAGACATCTATTTTTCGACGTAAAAGATAAATTAATTTGCTTTCATTTATGAGAGCAATATGTTATGCTTAGGATGCAATAAAACTTATTTTGCAAGGTTATAGGTGGAGTGGTTGGTCAGAAGGCAACGATAAGGGAGACTGACTGTGGAGAACAATAATGAGGCGACTGCCAAAACACATATGGACGGAATGAAGACTTTAACATTCCGGATAAGGACTCTTCTAACTCAAGTTCTACATATGAGGGCGAAGAAGGGGTAGATAGGAGCTATGGCCTCGATATAAGGTGTACTCTTATGCGCACGAGCAAAGGATGGCGATGTGAAAGACTGAGATTAAGGGGAATGGGCGGGTGTTTGGTTTAGCACTGACCTTTAGGCATAGCATATGGAAGTGTGGTATTATGAATAGTTTGATTATAAGTTTGTAAGGAACTGCAAGCAATAGGTGGAGGGGAGAACTTCATTACTACTGTGGGAAAGTATGGGTTTAGGGGAGAGGCGACAAAGGATATGTTAAAGGAGATGTTCAACCATGTAGCATACGCCCCAAGTGCAGGTGAGTACAAAATTGCAATGGATAAGTTGAGGACATTCAAGCAAGAGTTAGCTGCATGGGTGGAGGGGAATGAACCAAAACGTTGGGTGTAGTTGAAGTTCATGAAAGATAAGTAGGAAAGATTAAATAACAATGCCATCAAGAGTTGGAACAATTGGATACATTCCTTAAGGACAATGCCAATCTCATGGCTTCTAATTGGCCACCTCTAGAAGCTCAGTATGAAGATTAACAAACCGAAGTTACAGATGCAAAAGTGGTAAAATCGAGTGGGTGAGAAGATTGAGAAGAAGCTAAAGAAAACATTGGGTGAGGTGGGCTCAATTATGAAGGTAACATTGTTCAACACAGCTCTCAGGGAGTATGGTGTGCTGCTTACTAACAACTCATAATTAGTAGTTAACCTGGCTAAGAGGACATATAGCTGTAAGTGGTGGCTGTTGCAGTAGTTGTCCTGTGTACATACATTAGCTGTCATATAAAAGCAGAACTTGTGGATGTACGACTTTGTGAGCGACTGCTATAAGTTGGCGACGTAGTGGATGATTCACCTGAATGCAGTCCACCCCATGGAGAACCATGATTCTGCACCTGTTGATGATTCAATGGGTTAGGTTGTTGGCAATGAGGAGCTTAATGATAATTTCAATCGACAATTTTACCTCCGAATAACCCATAACCATAGGGCAAACAACAGGTGTACAGGATTGAGTCTTAAAGGCAGGAGTTCAGGTTAAGAAGTGTTCTAAGTGTGGGGAGGTTGGCCACAGACACACTTGCATAAATTCGCGAGCTTATTTTGATGGACATGAAGAGGGTACTTTGGTTACTTTCAAGGAGTTGTTTGGTGGGCAACAAGATTGAGGAGGGTTTAATGTGGCGAAGGTACATAATGTAGGAGTGAGTTGAATGGTTTTTCTTGTACTAGATGGATGTAATTGGTTTCTGAAGTGAACTATTTGAATCTTTTGTTTTCTGTAGCATACCATCATAATGGTGTCGATTGTGGTGCCTCATTGGTGGATAGTACTTAAATCATGTCAGCGACTAAACCATATGGTGTAAATACTCTAGATGTGTGCAATACCAGTAATAGAAGTAAAAATCCCAGGATACTGATATGGATACCCTAGGTTACTAGCAAAGGTTTTGTGGATTATGAGCACAGGTACCCGGGATATTATACATAGTATCCCGGGATACCATGTATATATCAGTATGCGATGCCTGCGCTATAATGGGAACACATGGGGATACTACTTATATATATGGCTAATAAATAGAAGTTCATGTGGGTGTCTATATTTCGAAAGGTCCTATCATTTGGTGAGAACCTCACCTGTGTTCTATCTCAACGGAAAATGATGTTAATGTGGTGTTTGGCATAGCTATCAGTATAAAATTAAATTAACGTATTTACTGAACAGAGGTAAATAACATACGTGAAAGCCATGACGGACCCACAGTGGAACTTTCTTGTGTGCAACATTCCAAAACACCATACCAAAGTAATCAATATCACAAGTGTGACAGTGCTAAATTTGTAGGTGTGGTTCCTATATATATATAGATATATCTATATATATATCTATATATATATATATATTATATATATATATATATAGATATATATATATATGTATATATATATACTATATATATATATATATATATATATATAATATATATATATATGTATGTATATATGTATATGTATATATATATATATATAATATATATATATATATATGTATATATATATGTATGTATGCATGTATGTATATATATATATATATATATATATATATATATATTATATATATATGTGTGTGTGTGTGTGGTGTATATATATATATATATATATATATATATATATATATATATATATATATATATATACATATATATATATATACATATATATAGTATATATATATATATATATATATATATATATATATATATATATATATATGTATATATATATTATAGTATGTGGATATATATATATATATATGTATATATGTATGTATGTATGCATGTATGTATGTATTGTACATATATATTATATATATATATATATATATATATATATATATATATATATATATATATATATATATATATATATATATATATATATTATATATATATATATATATATATATATATATATATAATATATTATATATATATATATATATATCATGTGTGTGTGTGTGTGTATATATATATATATATATATATATATATATATATATATATATATATTTGGTGTGTGTGTATGATATGTACTCTAATGTATATCTATACAATCACACATACACCACACACACACACACACACACACACACACACACACACACCACACATATATATATATAGATAACACATACCCCCCCATCGACATATATCTATCTGTGGGTGTGTGTGCACTTGTGTTACATATACACACACATCCAACAACACACACGTATACACACACACACATATATATATATATGTGTACAACATATGTGTGTGTGTGTTGTATATATATATTATATATATATATATATATATATATAATATATATATATATATATATATATTATATATATATATAAGTACATAGTGTCTTTTGTGTGACCGTCCAATTGTGTATGTGGAAGGTAAATGTTGTTGGTGGGCACACTTTATGACTGTCAGTGGAAGATCCTGGTTTTGGGGTAGTTAGAGTACCCATTAGTAAATCATACCTCCGCTGACCACTCACTAAATGATCCTTTGCTTTGTCTATTTAAGCATAGGAGCATATAACCTCTACTGCCTCAACCCTTATTTGGCCATGTTTACATTATTGTATTGATTATTTGTGGGTGTGGCCGAAGTCCCCTGAATCAAGCCTTATCTTCTAGCAACACCGATTGCAGTTGTAGTGCTTGCACGATGGAGGGCATTAGGTGCAACGGTGGCTTGGAAGCATTAACTCAGGAAAAGAATGACATGTATGTTCGTCACTAGACTCGGTGTCCAAAAAGGGTAAATACTTTTCAGTTTTTAACTTAGTTTCTCATGTTAGGAAACTTTCTTTATGGTTTAATGACAGCATGATACTATTGTATCTACCTATTTATTTCAGGGTGAAATGGCATGTTTTAAGATGTACGACCATCTATACACTAAAACATCCATGAATGTGATACGAGACATGGTTAAGCAAATGAACGAGGCGAGAACTCGGTGCTTGAAGAACGAAAATTCAATTTCTTCATTCGTAAGGAGGATGAGAGGTACGAGATAAACTACCATGCTGAGGTTTGGAGGCTGAGGAACCTACTATGCATGGTGGCTAGTGTAATATGTTTCCTATGGTTAGTGCTTGTCCTTTCATGGTCCGTGTAAGTGGAGGATGATATGTTGTTGTAATGTTGTACATGTTGTGGTTAACTACTATGTTTTTTGTGTGTTCTCTCATATGTCCGTAACTGCATAGCGCATTTTGGTGTAACTCATTGACAATGTCATCATCTTCTGTGTTGTCCTAACCTCGCTGGACTTATTTTGCACTTTAGTATTCCAATATACGTTAAACTCTCACTATGGATGGCAAACTGTAATGTGGTTGTTGATGTAACCTAGTTTTGTCCATATCAAAAGTGATGTAGTTTGTTGTTTAATGTGCTTAGTTGACTATATTGTTAATTTACAGTACTATGTTCAACCTGGGATACCAGATTATTGCACACAACTCATGTGGTTAGCGAGCAACTAAACCCGGGAAATTTATGTTACACACTGCTTTCTGGGAACGGCATATGGAACAATTGTAATAGAATAAGCCAAATGAGCCACAGCTGATGCCATTAAACACAACACATAAAGTATATGATATTACATGCAAACGTTTGCGTTACATGCCAAAGTGCTAAATGTAGTAGGTTGTACTAAGTGAGGCATCCGCAAACGAGTTGATGACAGGCACTTTATTGTTGGTGATGATGGGGAAGTTTAATGTCTCTTCAACACTAACCTACAACGGTTCCTATCTGGCAGATGGTGTGTTACCCAAAATAACCCCTGCTTAACAAAGCCTACTAAGTTATCATCATATGTTAACTTCATAGTTCTAGATTTACAATATTACGAACAGATTGTATGATGGTTAAGTGCAATGTGTGCCTTCACAATGAATGAGATGTCCATGTCATGGCCAGTAAATCCAAACACTTCCACTTTGGAGTTGCCCCATAAGATTGTAACCTTGCTAACAAAACCAAGGGGCTCCCTATAGTAGTAATGTAGTTCATTGCCTGGTTAAGTAATCTTCATGCGCTCTAACTTCCAACACGTGTATCTGTTAGTACCACCGCACTTAACCCTGTCATAGATGCCATGGTAAGCAAGTTTGGTCAGAAAGATGCTCGCCAACTCCTCTACAATTCCATATGTAAATGCATAACTCATCAAAGGTGACATCTGGTACATGTGTGGTGAAACCCCTGCTAGTTGGAGTTATGGAATTGGTTACTTCGTAAATGGCACCGTTCAATTCATTAAGTGTAGTTAGCATAATGTTCAACTTTGCTACTGCTTCGCTAGGGGCTTAGCACCAACTAGTAGGTGTCGTCTATCCAACCACCATAACAGACTATCTTTATTATCGATGTAAGTTAGCTTTGGAATTGTGGAATGAATGTTGGTGTTGGCGTTGGGCCGATGTCAAATGCCTCCGTGACTTCATCTTGTTCTCATATATGCTCCAAGCGAAAGCAACAATGTCCATCAGCCCAAAATTGTTCCTTTCATTCATCTAACCAGGGATCAAACTCCCCTACGAGAGGGAGTTGTCGAGGGATAAGTCAACTAGAATGTAGCAAGCACTTAAGGTTTTGCTACCTTTTCCACTCGGTTGGGTTGAAATCATCCCATAACTGAACGAGTATTTCCATGAAGGTTTGGAGAGTAATTTTATCAAGGGGGCATAAACTAACCCCTTGAACGCAGCCAATGGTTGGTAGGGATTGTTGAGCCATTATCTAGAAATAAAGTGATGTAATATAGCACTGTAGAAAGTATGCATACTTAGTGTGGGTGTACCAATGGGTTTGATGAAGGGCTTATGTCGGCATGCATGTCATAAACAATGTCACCTACCTTCAACCATCCCCATCAATGTGGGTACTTTTGTAATTAACGACAAGTGTAATGCACAACCTCCAAATATTAACAACGAGTACTGATGGATACGCTCAATACTGTAATTACGTTTTCATAAGTGAATTTAATTTAAATACATGTGGCAAACGCAAAATAATGGAAATTTACATTGTTTTCCCATTTCGAAAACGTTTGATTTTTTGGTTAGGACAATGGAACAAGTAACCACATAATATGTTGACCATACCTAACATTTTCTCTTATGACTACACATTTGAGCTGGTCCAAACATAGCAACTAGTTTCGGTCTTCGGGTGATGTGAGTTTATTGTGATGATCACCATCATTACAACATCACTTCAATTAATTAGGGAGTGGGTCCCCCATCACATTAGTACCCACCAATTTGGCGGGATAGAAGTAGGCATTGGAGGGAATTTTCCCGCTTATAACCCAGGGTTCTCTTGAAAAATATCATATTCTGCTCCTTATTTAATGCCTTCCTAACCTCTGCTCAAGTGATTTCTTGCACCAACCTCCTCCACCCACCTCTATACGACTAAAATCAACCTCATGTCACATTAATAAAGCTCCTATCAATCCAAGTACATCAGTAATCACGAACTACAAATTCAAATTTGCAACGAATGGCTAACCTAGGCGAGGAATCAAGGGGGAGAGAGATTATCTACAATTGTGGGGAGCCAGTGGACATCATTCCCGCCGTCGAAGGCCGTTATAGGAGGCACACAGTTTGCAGAAGGTAAAAATGAATCCAATTTATTATTACATAGATATGCACCTATAGGTAAATATTTAATAAATTAATTATTTAATGAATGTACATAATGAAATAACGTATTTAATTAAGATTCTTATAGAGAAATTGCAACCACTTCATGTGGATTGATCACCGTCTGACAAAGGTGGAAAAGATATCTATGCGGGCCCTTGAAGCTAAGAATAGGGCATTGTGGGCTTAATTCCTGATGGCAACTGTGACCCTACGTCATTATGCTGATAGCGAGAATTGTGGATGTTCAAAATATGGCTATGATGGGGCAGTATATATGATGTGTGTTTTCATAACTGTATTTGTTGTATATACGTGGTCATTGTAGCCTCTGTTACCAAGAACTAATAGAGTGTGGCGTCTTTTAGAGGGAAGTTACTTCAACTACTCACAAATGTCATCTTGCGCATACCAACTTTGATTGTAGTAATGTGGTCACAGACAACAGATGCCACGAAGCGTATACACATATGAAAAGGTACCATAGATGTATCCAATTCCTACGGTACCTTCAACTATGTGGTAATTATGCTTTTTATCCTTGTCGTAGTCGCAATTTGTTGTTATACAGTGTGAAACGTATATTTGATGTACAATGTGGTCAAGGACTACTTTGGTGTCTTCCAAATAGGGTGTTACACCATCTTGTATACTTTTGTCATCGACCTTTACCTTATGTGAATTTATTGTCATAACTTGGGTTAGTTTGGTAAACCTAACATATGGGTGTGGATAACCTACATTATCTATCATCATAATTTGGGTTAGTTTGTAGAACCCGGTATATACTCGTGGATAACCTGGGAAGTCTGCTCTTGGTATTGTGGTTATCATCATACCCAGCAAGATTTGCAGCTTGTATCTCCATAAGCAATGCTCAGTTGGTAGAGATATGCACTTTGCACTAGTACAACAACACCAATGCCTGGACATTGTTCTAGAATTCCATTTTACTTTTCCAATTATAGGACATGACAAATTACACACTGAAAAGACGTTCCTAGGGAATGTACTTTAATTTCCATCGTAGCCATATCCACTGAATTACCTAGGTTATTTATTCTCCTTAGTTAGGCTAATTTGTATAACCCGGCATATAGCTGTGCACAACTTTGGAAGCCTGGTGTTAGTATTGTGATTTTCGACGCCGCTCACTAGATTTACAACCCTTCATATCTGCATAAGTAGTGTACCAATGACAGTCCTGATTTAGCATACACATATAGTTGCCACCAGTAGAATAAGGAGGCCAATACCTAAATGATGTCTATTACTAACATCATAACAAATGCATACAATCAGAACATTTGCGAAGTAACTAAAATGTTTGCCCAAAAGTCAAATAAATTGTCCAGTACTCAACAGTCAATGACGATGGAGAACAATAAATGAATACAAAAGGATGAAACCATATGCGGCAGTTACGTTCTCATTTGTTTCGTAGATGCTCTGCCTGTAAAATTATAAGAAAACCATTTACGTTGGTTGTGAATGCAGGGGGAATGTTTAATTAGCAAAATGACGTAAGCCCTTCAGACCTCAGGAATAACATAGAAAATTATGTATGTCCCATTTGAGTAGGTTTGCCAAGCACTTGTCCTTGAAATGACGCACGTACTACTACTGAAAGTACCAGGAATCTACCCCTACGGATATGAGGTCCGTGATAGCTATGACGAACACCCTATAGTCATATCTGCTAGCACATGACAAAAGGTATAAATATAAGTGTCAAAAATGTGTTTCCTTATTTGTAGTGCCGGTGTATAACCAATAATGTAGCATACTCATTTGTCCTATTGCGCACATTTAGCTGTCACCATATCCCAACTGAGCACCTCACCCAGGTTATTGGTTCTTAGCAATGCACCTGCGATGGCCACCTTCTACACGAGGATGGTAACATAAACATTTTTATTCTCCACATCAAGGTTGTAGGGAAAAAAAAAAATAACCCACTCATTACCATCCAACCAAACAATTGCAGCCACATCAAACACTGAAAATGGAACCACCCCGCTAGCCAGCCTGTACCCCTTTTTTCAGGGTACCTATGCCATGATGAGCCTGATTGTCAACTCCCTCTGTATCGAAAATCCTTTATACTTAAGTACTGGCCTGAATAGGGTGCACTCAGCTGCTTCTCTATTACAATCTTCCATTTTCTTCTTAAAATCGCATATCAACTCCAACATGCACCTCCCTCTAATAGTTACTAGAACTGGACCCTTCTTTGAAACTCTATCACCCCTACTCACCAGAGTATCACCTGCCTCCTTACACCTCTATCTTCTACCCTCTCCATGCATAGTCTTCTCCCTGTTGATAGGACGAGTACTTGCCCCCTCAACATCCCCATATGATACTTCTTCTTCACTACTCCCAAAACAATCTATCATGCCTAACTCAACTGACGTCTCCTTCACCAAAAGGCATATTCCCTTTAGTTTCGGTCTCCCTTCCTTTTTCAGGTGAAAGTCACTCCCCAACGAAATCATTAACTCATCATCCATCATAGTTACCCTACTGCTCTTGACCTTCGGAGGTGATCCTTCCTCCGTACGCCTTTTACTTCGCTTCTTAATTTCATTATAACATCTGTAAAGCAATATCATGTCAATTAAGAGTAACACTTGTTACATCAAAATACCTTTACTTATATATAATTCATTCATTTCATCACAAGATATATGTACATGATCCTGCCCCATTCTCACATCCATTATACACCAAACATATCACATTACCATATAGCTTTACTGATAAACCAACTTACCACAAACATAAATAACCTTGGATATAAACCTAGCTATTTTGGTAATCAACCTCGCTTCACCTTAACCAAAATTTGGGTTATACACATATTTCTTCCCCTAACACCCTTACAACGAACTTGGGTTGCAATTCATATCCATATTCCCCTTCATATATAATTAACCACTATTCTCAACGATAAGTACCCAGGGTTGTCCTAATATATTATGTGAGACACCCACAAGGTAACCGCCAACATCTCCAGAAACAATCTTAGGTTTTCCTCCTGTATATTTTGTTCTTTTCACTTCCCCAACATAGATACCACTTAATCCCAACATTGCCCATTTACCAAATTCATACACTTCATCAATTCATTGCTATCGTTCTAAATATTATCCACCCCCAAACAAAACACTTACTACCTACCCGTAAAATAATCATGTCCCATTCAACATACTTCACACACTTATTACCTAGGTTACACATTCCATCATACTAGGTTTCGTTGCTCTTCAATTGCATATTTCACAACACACCCAAAACAAACAATCCTCATCATAGGTTACCCACATCAAAATACATGCACATACCCACATACCCCTATCCTAAACACCCAATTACACATAACCATCTGACACGTCTACAAGCGCACGGGTTTCGTAGTATAGATTAAAAGATCATCCTCAGGGACCAAAGTCCTTGCTATCAGAAAAAGCTAAGCAATTACTTAATCGAGGATTTTAATTTGACAACTTCTAATTAACTGATTCTAAATTCAATCAAGGAAAAACACCTAGGAATTTATTTAGTTAAGAAAGGCATTAGATCAATACGGTTACATGTGCTTTTCTCTAATTGGATAATTTCGAGGAATTGCAATCTATCTAGAATTTAGTTTATTCTTTCGAAATCGACCAAATTGCCTAAACTAAACTAAAGTCGTTCTTTCAAACTAATTTGTCTTAATATAAGTTCAATAGTTTTGATTACTCTCTCATCGTCCTAACATGCAAATCTCTCTTTCGAGTCATAACTATATTAGGTCTTATCAAGCAGCCTAACCATCAAATTTCACCTTTTAATTCTTCATTCAATTCTCTCAAAGGTGCAAGCAAATTTGGTCAAGTCTAATGGCAACATGATAATTACTTGATAAAACGAAATCAAACCAGTCATGAAAAGAAGGAATAATTCAGTGGAATTAAAATTATCCAACTACACTTCCATCAGCAAACAAATCTCTAGACAAGATAAACTACTCACTCATGATTAAAAATTAAACAACTAACCAAATGATTTAGTGAAATCTAAGAGGGAAGGGCTTGGCAATGATAGCCTTTAACGAAGTCTTCAAACCGCCAACAAAACCAAGTTCCTTACTCAAGATTTCTCACTTGCACAAAAATTAAACTAAGTTCCTAACTACAAAAAGTAAAATTTTGGAGAATAAAAATGACTGTCTATGTGGGGATCCTCCTTTTTTTACTACTGAGGGACGGGTTTTTAAGCAAGAATGTGAGCCTTTTCAGTGACGTAGCCGAAGGGAGATGAAAAGGCCATAGCTACCAGCTTACCACGGTCTATGGCAAACACCATGGTCTGACCTTGGTCTTGGTTGGAGCCAAATTGTCTGCTCTTCTCTTATTCCACGCGCATAGCATCTCAGGGACATCCATGTGGGGTCAATATACACTTAAATGGGGGTCAAACTGGGTCAAATGATCTAAGTTCCTACAAAGATCATCAAACAACCATATCCAAGTATAAAACGAGAAAAGGAGTATAAATGGTAACTTAAAGCACACAATTCTCTTAAAAATCCAGCACAATGACCCTAAAATGATATATACATTAAGCACTTATCAAACTCCCCTATGCTTGAACTATTGCTTGTCATCAAGCAATGCTAAGACCAAAAAGTATTCTAAACCTCCTCAGAATAGACATTGGTAGCATTTCAATGGCAAAGCCGATCCAAAGGTAGCCCAAAAAGGTGCAAAAATCATTTAGCAAACAGACTAGGGATTGAAATTTTCGAGAATCACTTGATTTACCATAATGTCAAATTTGAATCAATCCCCTAAATCATCAAATACAATCATTTAATATATGGAATAAATGGAGCTAGCAATGTCGATAGAACCTCACTATAGTCATATGGCACTCATCACTCATGTGTTTGAAAATATATAAAGGTTCCCTCAAGTCTCATTCCATAGACTCAAATGTATCATAAGCTTGATAAGACTCTCTAATTCACCATCACTAAAATGCAAACACACTAGACAATCATGAGGACTTTCGTAAGGTTGTAACAGGGCCATGGGTAAAGGTAAGAAGGGGAGCAAATGTTTTAGAAATGTGGAGCTAGAAGCCATAGACTAACAGCTAAACATTTCCAATGTATCATATAACATCCTCCCCAGACCAATACAATTTATTGACAAAATACATCCCGAATTGAGAGATGAAGAGTTGAAAGTCATAAATACTTTTACAATCCTAATAAGGCTAACGCTCTTTTCATTATTCCCCTTTTTTTGTTTGTTTATTTCCTCTTTTTTCTTTGTTCTTTTTTTTTTTTTTTTTTTTAGAGTTAGCCAAGGGAAATCCATGCCAAACTTTGAATTTTAACTCTTCTCTAAACTTTGTACAATAAGACAAGAGATTTCTTATAGTAAATAAGAACACACATCCCTTCATCAAACAACCAAATCCACTGAAAAGATCTCAATACGCCTTACTAGTTCCTAATTAAACTTGATGCATAAGAAGGAAATGCTCCTTTAGTCCTGGATTAAGAGTGAGACAATCATTTGGATATAGGCTATAGTAGGAGGTTCGAATCAATAAAGACGGATATAAGCTCAAAGGGGCCAGCAAGGATATAATATGCAACAAAGGTGGCTATTTGACCGTTGGGTTTAACAATTCAAAGAATATCTCAATCATATTATCTAAATACATATGCGAAATGTGATCTTGAGTGAGAATCAAAGTAAGTTCTAGAGAAATGATGTCAAGGAAGAGTTGCACATGAAAGAAACATGAGATTAAATTAATAAATTAGTCTTTAAAAGCTCAAAGCCTCACAGGACATCTACCAAGGTCATAATTAGGTCATTAGTAAACACATACCAAAATTCATGTAAAGAATCATGGGGTAATCACTCGACTCAACATATGGTCATTCTCATTCTTAAACATTTTTATGCACAATTGGGCAAATCAAAGGATCAAACTAAACCAAAGAAGTCTACCTAGCCTACGAATATCATCATCGGAGGATTTTTTTTTTCTTTTCTCTTTCATTTTTTTCATTTTTTTTCTTTTTTGTGGTCTTTTTTTTATGCGTGCTCCTAATAACAATGCAAAGAAAAAGGCAAAAACTATAAAAAAAACCATAAAAAACCTAAAACGCAATCTCAAATGAAAAGAAACCTAAATATATTTCTAAAATGCTTCTAACCAAATAAGATTAAAACCTACAATGGAACTCCAAAAACTATCACAAATAATATATACGATACACAAGCACACCAAACCAAATCAAGCATCAGACGCCAACAAATAAGGACTACCTTCCTCATGCTTGAACAACACATTGTCCTCCATGTGTGCACATAGTAGAAAAAGGGAGAGGCGAGTAGCAAAAAAAGTAATAAAAAAGGAGGTGGGTGAGGAGGATGGGGTGGTTGGCCATAAGAGATATGCCAACCCCGCCAGGTTTTTAAACAAGTCCTATAATCTTGGAAGTATTGAGTATGGGTAGTAAGTATCCAACGAAGCTTGTCATGGTGCTCTTAGACAAAGTCATGAACAGCAGTGTTCTCAAAAGCAACATATGCTTGAAGGGATACTTGCTTCTCCTAGATGGACCTAAGGGTGGTTGGGAGGAAGAACTAGGTCCGGCTTGACTAGAATAAGGGGGTGAATAGGGTGTGGGCTAAACAACTTTGGCATCGATAAGTGGCCAATAAAGGTTAGCCCAGTAAAGTAAGGTAGTTCGATCAACATTGGGAAGAGGCAAAAGCTAATCCCTAGGGTAAATCCAACACAAGTGTCCAACCTCTACTTTATAAAAGTTCATGATCTCAAAAGCAGCTTACTCAAGCTGCTCGAACCCAGAGACTTTATCCTCAGGGTGGGGCCCAATACCCAAAAATCCAGCAATAGTTATGACAACACCAATGGCTATCCTACCCTTAGCCCTAACAGCAGTATTATACAATTGCCAGGCCAAAAATGACCCAAGGTCAAGCTAGACACCATCAAGCATGTAAGACAAGAAATATAACTCAGATAATCTCGGGACATTCAGACTATCATCCGGAGCAAAAAAACAACAAGCTAGGATATGCTGAGCTACTCGTATGCAAGGGTTCTTAATATGTGTGCACTTGGATGAACTAGTACTGTGCCTAACACTCCCCGAAAGCTCGCCCCAAAATCTATTTGCATTGAATTTCGCAGGGGACTTGTCGGTTCTGTAAATCCATATTAGGTGGAACATCGAATATACTGTTGAAGGTATCTAAGTTCAACTTTTATAATTATCCTTGCTGTAACACCCCAAGTATACATGATTCATTACCAAATCTGTAACACCCCAAGTATACATGATTCATTACCAAATTTGTAACACCCCAAGTATACATGATTCATTACCTGCATTCTTCTGCATAGGGTTATCAATAAGGTACAATAATTCAATGAACGGGGCGTTACCGCCGTCCATGAAGGACAAGGCTTCTGTTAAACATGAAAACTTGCCATAACCCAAAGGATACCCCGTAACAGGGTATACACCATCATAAACACCCAAACCATTTAGTTATATACGAAAAGGTTCTAACATCCCAAGGATAACATCAACTTATATAACTCAATTTGGAAATACTGTCGCAACATCAAAATGCATAAGTTAACTTAAAATACATTAGGCACTCCAAAAGACATCACAGTATGCCACGATAGCATCTTGGCTCTCCCACACTGTCAACTACATGAATGGTTCTGTCTCATTTATCACCTCCGGCCTCCCTGCCCGCCTCAGGGCGGTTCACTGAACATTTTTCTAAAACAAAACATAAAAATATTTCAAACTGTGAGCCAAAGCTCAGTACATGTATCCCTGTACTGTTAAAGGTTCATTGAAAAGTAATTTAGGGCCCGCTTGCAATTCATTTTAAGTGAAAACAGGGAATAAGATGCATATAAAACTGCATTGCTAATTATTATCTGTTAGTGCACCCCTGAGTAACTGTTACGATCTGTGATTAGGTGTACACCTGCCAAGCCGACCGAGGGACCTGGCCTGAAGCCGCACGGGTAACTGGAGGGCAATGCCCTGTAACTGATAACTGACGGGGTCACTGATTATGTGATGAAGCACTGATTAAAATGATTCATTGAATGTGCTTACCAAAATATTAAGTTTTTGATAAATGCATGCTGATTACTAAAGATACAGGCAGTAAACATACCTGGAAGTTTTAAATGTTAGTTTGCAGAGGAATGAGATGCACTAAAGTGAAGAAAATGAAAGCTTAGGCCTTGATTCTGCTCAAAAGTTCATTACAGGAACATGAGGTCAGAAACGATCTTGATCTTATGATGGATAATTTTAAATACAACTGACTTATGAAGAACTTTTACACATCAGTTCATGATTAACCAAAATGATGTGGATATAAACCAAAGAAATGTGATTTAAGTCATGGTAGCAAGTTTAGAGCATAAGGGTTTAAAAGAAGGGTACGGAAAGAATAATCCACAACTTATAGTCCTGACCTGAAAACGAGACGTAAGACCCCAATATACACAGCTTAGGAAGGCTTCTAAAACTTTCATCAAGGACACCAAACATGATTCTCATGCTAGGGTTCTCAAAATGGGGTTAGAACACCAACATGTCAGTTTTAAGCCTACCCTGCATAGGTTCGGTAAAATGATCATAACTTCCTCTACAGGCCTCGGATTAATGCGATTCAAGAGTCATTTTGAAGCTAACAGACAGGCCTATCTACCCACAAAAAATCAGAATTTTTGGATTGGCCGATCATTACCAGTTTTATTACAAAGGCTGTACTGTTTTTCTGAAAATTCCAACAGCTCTGTTTGAGTGTTTTCCTTCACTTGTTACCCCAATCCTCACCTCAAACTCTTCCTTAAGAGTATGTAAATACACTTTGGTACATACCAACATCATACACAAACACCATACATGATTCCTCTTCATATTCATATCAAATAACACTTCTTTTCTAGTCACATATACACAACACCTCAAATTTATACATAGTTGATTCAAACCTTGCCTTTTGAACAAAACCCTAACTTTGGGTCACTTTGAACTCACTCCCAACTTTTCAAAACACCATAAACAACATAACAACTTCAATATATTAATAGAGAAGCAAAAACAAGGATAAATCAATCACTAAACAACACTTGAACAAGAAGCTTGCATGACTAAAATGAAACCCTAACCCTAACTTCATCTCTACCATAATCCATCAACAAGATGAGTCTTAATACCTCAAAAACAGTATCATCCATCACTAAAACAACCATAATAAGAAACAAAAATCAACAAGATCAAGAATCAAAAACAAAAATCAGCATAGAGGTGAAAAGAACACTCACTTTGAGGTTGAAAAAGTGGTAGAAATGATGCTTGATGCCTATGGAAGTGAAAGAGGTGTTTGGGGGTGGTGAGTGGGGGATGATTTATGGGTTTTTGGTGGTTGAAAGATGGCTGGGAAGGGAAGCTTGCTGCTGTTCTGCCGTGTAGAGAGAAGGAGGAGAGGGAAAAGAGAGAAAATATCTTGAAAGCTTGGTTTAAAATGAAGCAAAAATGAAAATTTTACAATTTATATTAACATTTTACTTGGCTGAAATTAAAAGGAGAAAAGTCAAAAATATCAAGCTTAATTAAGGCTTAATTAAGAGGGTTTAGCTAAACAAATACCGATCAAGTCTTAATACATCGCAAACGGCCCTAAACGGGCTCGGGTTTAAAGAAAGAACTGAAACCGAGTGCGTTTGCGATTTTTTTTTTTTTTTCAAAAGTTTGAGATTAAATGATTAGTGTCATGAAAAAGAATTAAATCGTTAAATTCGTAAATTATCAAGGCCTAAATCGATTTAAAATAGAACCCATGAATTGCAAGGTGGGGGCCTAGTTAGAAATGTCCAAATGGGAATAACAAAAAGAGATGATGTAAATGAATAATGAATTTAGGGTTGGACTATTACACTTGCAAATAAAATGAAACGTACCTGGCTTAACATTGAGGCCCTTTAGTGACCTCAACATGAAGTGTAATGAGGAACTCTAAGGTAAAGTCCCGATATTTATGCTCCTTTAACTCTATGAAATGTCCCATACCATCACATGCAAACAACCACCGAATATCATCTAACATTCCTAAACGTCCAAACAATTCCTCATCATAATAATGATTTGCCACAATCATGCGTTCATTCAAGTAAGCATATCTAGCAACATGATTGGGATTGGTTAAACCAAAAGGATGAGGAATGTTATCTTGAGCTCGTGCATTGGTGGAAGTTTGGGAGGTCCGTTGAGGTCGGCATGGTGCTTGGCTTGATGATCCTACCTCCTTGATACTCCTTTGTCTCTTGGTGGGTGCCATGAGTGTGAAAATGGAAGAAAAATTGAAACTAAAACCTAAAAAATAAAACTTGAGGAAGAAAAATGAAGAATTTAAGTGAAAAGAAGAAGAATTAGAGAGCGAGGGAAGAAGATGTTTATTGAGGATGGGTGAATGTAAGAAGAGGTTGAAGAAGAAATGGTAGAATGAGGTGAAATTTTTGGAAGAAAGAGAAAGATTAAGTGAAGAGGAAGGATTTTGAGTGAAAATGGAGTAAAAATGATAAGAAATGAGGGAGAATTGAAGGTTTAGTAATGGTGGGTTTAGAGAGAGAAAGAGAGAGATAGAGAGAGAGTTGAAGATGAAGAAGAAGATGGGTGAGAATGAAGGGTCATCGAGGTCAAAACCCTTAATCGCGGCCCGTAGCAACTTACCACGGTCTGTGGGGGTCACCACGGGCAAACCATGGTGTCTACTGGACACCAATTTGTTTTTCATTTTCCCAGTTTGGCATCCCACGACTGTGTTGATAGGCTGCTGGCTGTGGTGCCAAACAGTTCTTTTTCCTCATTGCTTTTTTTTTTCCCTTGCCCTTCTCTCTTTTTTTTGTCTCTTTTTTTATTTCTATTTTTTTCCTTCTTTTAATGAAAAACTACAAAAAAATAATGAAAATCAAATTAAAAAAAAGAAAAAGGGCTTGGGTCACATCCCAAGAAGTACTCTTTTAAGGTCAAGAGCTTGGCCATACTGCTATGCTGGGTTTAGATTAGTGATAGTATGGACAACATTTTTATCACGAACCATAAAATCGAATTTCTTCAATTGAAGGTACCACCTCAAAAGTTCTGGTTGAAGGTCCTTCGTCGTCATCAATTGATGCCACAGCGCATTATCAGTGTACATGACCAACCGTGTACGTAGTCCATCAGACTGGCCACTATCACCTTGTGCAATCCCCAAATCAAAATCTGCTTCAAATCCTTCCATAGAGGGCAAAGAGAGAAGAGCTTAAGCAAACCCGTAACAATCACTCACAGAAGACTCATTAGAAGCATGGGCCTCAACCTTCAGCGTGCTAGGCGGTATAGGAGCTATAAGTTCCATATGAACATTCCCTTGATCGGGGTCCTAACTAGAAATCCAATTAAAGTCAGGAGGATCTTGACAATTCAAGATATCCTCCATGTCAATCTCAGGGGAAGGGGGAAATTCATCCAATAAGGAAGAATTTGGAGAAACCACTTTCTCATCCATATGGCAGAACATAGCATAACACCCTTGTACTTCAAATGTTATCTGCCCCCTTTTTATGTCAATATGACAGCCTACGGTAGCCATGAAGGGCTTATCTATTATAATTTGGACATGATCGGTCTTGATCATATCAGCAATGATAAGCTCTTCCAATACCGAAATATCCCCTGTTTTGACTGGTACATTTCTAATTTGCCTAAGGGTTGCATTTCAAAACCGTCTGATAACTGTAGTTAAAAGTATGCGGGTTGTAATGGACCTAAGCGAAGCTTATGAAACAAAGATTATGGCATTAAAATGACGCTTGCACCTAGATCACATAAGGGCCTCTCAATTTGCACCTTTCCTATAACACAAGGGATTGAGAAACTACTTGGGTTAGGAAGCTTAGGTGGAAAAATTGTGGGGATCTCAAAGCTTTCATTCTCTATGAATGCCATGACCTTGCCACCATCATTCCTTTACTTTAAGATGACACAACTACAATGCTCATGAGGGTTGGATTCTGGTTTACTCGGGAGTCTATATGGGGGTATAGTTAAGAAGCTTGCTTGTTGGGCAATTTAGGCTTCCAACATCTTATTGTCAGTTTTAAGCACATCAACCTTAGAGGCTAATTGTTTAATATACTCATCCTGCTTTTGTTATGCCATAAGCATACTTTCCATCATAGCCTCTAAATTGGACTTTTAAGGTACTTATGGAGGGAAAGGAGGTCTTTAAAAATTGGGGGGTGGTTGAACATTCAATGGGGGCATGTTTGAAGGATTTGGATTAGACCTCTGTGAGAAATTCGAATGATTCCTCCAACCTAGATTGTAGGTAATAGAGTAAGGGTCATTGGCGGTCTCGGGTTGAAGTTCTAGACATAGTTAACTTCACTAGAGTCTTCAGAAAAAGCACTCCTAATTTGACAATTCAAAGTCATATGTTCAATAGAACCACAAATTTCACATGGGGGATGAGCACTAGAATTCACGACATTAACATTTATACGGTGCAAGCTTTGAGCCACAACATTAACTTTAGTTGAAAGCAAAGTAAGTGCATCAACTTCAAGCTTACCTCCAACCCGTTTAGGTTGGCCTCGTTTGATGGACCATTGAAAATTGTTGAGCCCCATCTACTCAATCAAACTATAGGCCTCATCTTCAGTTTTATTCATCAAAGTTTCTCCTACCGCCGCATCGATAGTAGACCTTACAGGTTGGGTCACACCATTCTAGAAAGATTGAACAATCATCCATTGTTGAAGACCATGTTGAGGGCATTGCCGTAGTAAATCCTTAAACCGCTCCCAAGCCTCATAGAGCGTCTCATCATCCCTTTGAGTGAAGTTGGTGATTTGATTCCTCAAACTTGCCGTTTTGCTCGGTAGGAAGAATTTGGCAAGGAAAGCTCTAGTAAACTCATCCCTTGTGGTGATACATCCCAAAGGCAAAGAATGCAGCAATGCTCTTGTCTTATCCCTAAGTGAGAAGAGAAATAATCGTAGTCGGATGGCATCAACGGAGACTCCGTTAAACTTCAATGTTATGCACACCTCTAAAATGACTGAGAGGTGTAAGTTCGGCTCTTCTAAAGGGGTGCCTCCATACTGGGATTGTAGCACCATGGAAATAAGAGCCGGCTTGAGCTCGAAATTATTTGCATCAACGTTAGGGCAAGCGATGCTTGAGGCGATTCCCTGGACTCTAGGGGTAACAAAGTCCCTTAGCGTCCTTCTTTATTCAGCTCCTCCTCCTACCATATTTGTTGAAGTTCTTCTTGCCTTGCGTCTTTGTTCTTCAATCTCTTGCTTCTTCCTCCTTAACCGAAAAGGCCTCTCGATCTCGGGATCAGGCTCCTATAGAAATGGACTTCGCATAAACGGGGAAGATTCCTGTAAGCATAATCACCAACACTACCAACACAATCAAATAATAAATGAGAAAGTAAACAAAAGAAAATAAAACACTTAGTCAATTTCGTAAGACCAATTCAAAAGTTAACAAATTGTTCCTGGACAATGGCGCCAAAAACTTGACACGTCCGCAAGTGCATGGGTGTCATAGTTTAGATTAAAAGATCATCTTCATAGACCAAAGTAATCTATCGATTCCTTTCTATCTGAAAATACTAAGAAATTACTTAATCGAAGATTTTGATTTGACAACTTCTAATTAACTACTTCTAAATTCAATAAAGGAAAAACGCCTAGGGATTTATTTAGTTAAAAAAGGTGTTGGATCAATACAATTACCATTTGCTTTTCTCTAATTAGATAATTTCGAGGAATTACGACCGATATAGAATTTAGTCTATTCTTTCAAAAATCGACCAAATTGCCTAATCTAAACCAAAGTCATTCTTTCAAACTAATTTGTCTTAATACAAGTTTAATATTTTTGATTGCTCTCTCATCCTCCCAACGTGCAAATCTCTCTTTCGAGTCATCACTATATTAGATCTTATCAAACAGTCTAACAATCAAATTTCTAATGGAGTCCCCTTAAGTCAAGGCATCGAAGAAGGTAAGAGGAGTCTAACAAGGTCCAATGCAAGTTCCAAGGTCCAAGCTATGGCTTAAATTCTGGAAAAGAGCTAAAGTGATGCATCCGGGTTAAACGGCCAGAATGTACCCGGTTTTGTTCACCTGATTTCTTAAGCTACATTGTGGATTAAGTTTGATATTTTTGCATTTTTAGGATGCTTAAGATGTTAACTTTCAGGTCCAAGCATTAAAACTGAATCATGCTCAGTCAAAGTGAAGATATCAAGCCATTTTCTTTAGCCTGTTAGTTTTGGTCCAAAACTGGACGGTAAAATGTTTTAGTCAAAATGTCCTATGTAAACATGATTTGATCCTGATTTCTTTGCAGGGAGGGTTTGTACACACCCTAAGATATCCCTCTATGGCCTGAAATTAAAATCATGCTCACTTTTGATTGGTGGAAAGAAAGGTGAAAAACTGGGCTGAAAACTATTTCTAGAACCCGGCAAACAGCTGCGTGTATTTTCCTTCCTTCAAGGGTTTGCTTAACTGGTTTCTTGCTTACTTGCTTCAATCATTGTCCAAGAGAGCCAGAAACATAGGGATTTGCTATAAAAGTACTTTTTGAGAAGAGCAACCAATGAGAACATAAAGAGAGAAAACAAGCCCTTCATCCGGATTGGCTAGCTGAAAAGGGGAAAGAACTTTATAGCTATTTTACTTTCTTTTTCTCTAGTAAAATGATGTATTAGGCTTAATTAGGAGTATTAATGTTAAGTATTATCATTTATCTTACTTTCCTTGCATTCTGGTTGTAATTGGCTTAGGTTAATCAAGCTTGTAAACTAGACTAGTCCTAAGTGCCTAAGCTAAGCATATAGAGATGTTTCCTTCCTAGGGAGGAAACCTCCTTTGCTAACATTCTACCTAAGGGCCATGTGTATAAGGTCCTTTTAAGGCTCATTTTGGAAGATAACTTTGATATTGAATACAAAAGCAGAATTGAGAGCATTTGCTTTCGTTTCCCCTTAAACACTTCACTTGCCTATCCTTAATTAGGCCGATTAAGGTGGTGATTAAGTAAGTCTTAACTTTTAATTAGGTGGTATTTTTGTATCCTAATTAAGGTTAAGGGCCTTAAACTCAATCTTAGTGGTGTTTTTGTGTCTAAGAGAGAGTTAAGATTATCCTTCACTCATTCATTCATTCGTGATATCACTTAAACTCCACCTTGATT
Source organism: Carnegiea gigantea (assembly GCA_029747015.1). Classification (NCBI taxonomy): domain Eukaryota; kingdom Viridiplantae; phylum Streptophyta; class Magnoliopsida; order Caryophyllales; family Cactaceae; genus Carnegiea; species Carnegiea gigantea. Next base: position 24,680 of record JAKOGI010001627.1, read on the forward strand.
TCAGTTTGCTTGCCTTTGCAATTGAGATCAACCTTGAGTATTCATGATTCTCTTCCAAGATACATCATATTTGGTATCAAAGCTTAGGTTTCTGCTTGGTCTGGTATGTCCCTCCACTTCCAGAATCATTTCTACCCATTTCCAATCACATCCCTTGTTATAGCTTAAACACACATCCGAATACACTATGAGTACTAGTACAAGTTTCGAAGATAAATTTGATGCACTCATGAGACAGAGTGAGATGCTGATGAAGAAAATCAATGAAGATACCTAACATCATCAAGAGACTAAGGCTCATAACGAGTATCTAAGAAAACAGCTTGGTGCCTTTTTGAAGCAAAAGCAAAAGGTGGACAAAGAGCCTCTCCAATCTGAACCAAGAAGGCAAGATCAACTGTTTAGTCATAACATAAATTCATCTAGTGATGACAAACCTTTGAGAATGGCTAGATTATAACCAAGGTTTCAAGCAAACACGAATGATTTCAAAGTTAAAACTCCGAAGTTTGAGGGTAAGCTTGATCCTAAGGAATTCTTAGATTGGTTACATACCATTACGCATGTTTTTAAGTACAATGATGTTCCTAAAGATAAAAAGGTCAAGTTAGTGGCCTTGAGACTTAGAAAATATGCCTCACTATGGTGGACTAACCTGTCTGCTAAACAGGTTAGATAAAGGAAGTCTAAGATCAGAACGTGGGAGAAGATGAAATCCAAGCTTAAGGCTCATTTTGTTCCCCCAACTTATGTCCAAGGTTGCTATTCTTAACTCCATAACCTTCTCAAGGTAATCTAAATATGGAAGAATACACACGTGAGTTTGAGAAACTAATAATCAAATGTGATCTTCAAGAGCCTGAAGAGTAAACCATTGTTAGGTACTGAGGAGGTCATGATCATAGGTATGCTAATGTGGTTGATGTCCAAGCTTACACTACCTTTGATGAGGTTTGCGTGCTTGCTTACAAGGTTGAGCAACAAAAGAAATCTAAACAGCCCCCAAACCTCAAAATCCTAAGCCCTTCACCCGGAACCAACCCTTTAACCAGGGGAGTTCTAATTCCATATCCAAGCCTCCAAATCTGCCCCCTTCCTTTCCAAAAACAACCCCAGCTCCATAAAAGTTCCAAACCCCTCAAAATAGACCCAATCCCAATCCCAATCCCATGAACAATAGAAGGTGTTTCAAATGCCAAGGACTTGGGCATATAGCTTCGGACTGCCCAAACCGCAAGGTCATAACTTTGACTAAATGGATAACTGTTAAAGAGGTGTTTGAAGAGGAAGAAAAGGAGAATGATTTTGAGGTTGAACTTGAGGAAACTCAAGAGGAGGTCATGAAGGAGGCTGATGAAGGTAAGATGTTGGTTTTAAGAAGCGTTTTGAGGGAAGGTTTGTTATATGATCATTGATGGAGGAAGCTGTGCAAATGTAGTTTCTCTAAGAAAGATTGAGAAACTAGGGTTGCAAACCATGACTCATAAACACCCTTGCAGCATTTAATGGCTAAATCAAAGTAAAGGAATCCAAGTGAACTCTCAGTGCCTTGTTTCTTTCTCTATTGGAAAGAACTATCAAGATGAGCTTTGGTGTGATGTAATTTCCATGGATGCTTGTCATATGCTTTTGGGAAGACCATGGTTATATGACCGTAGGGTTATGCATAATGGCTACTTGAATAGTTACCCCTTTACTAATGATGGTAAGAAGATCACCCTAGCTGCTTTATCCCCATCTAAGCTCCACGAAATTAAACCTCAAAAGAAGTCAAACCATTCGTCTTTGCTTCTTACAATTAGTGAACCATTGTTAAAGGCCTCCCAGCATGAATTCAAGGCCTTTAGAGAGTGGATATTGAACTTATAAGAAGAACCAGAAACTCCCTTACCTATTCACCCCATAGCCCAAGCACTCATACAAAAGTTTTGTCATTTGTTTCCTGAGGAGATACCCACGAGTTTACCTCCTGAAAGAGACATCTAACACCTTATTGATCTCATTCCTAGTTCAATCCTACCTAATAAGCTAGCTTATAGGATGAATCCTAAAGAAACCATAGAGATTCAATAGCAAGTTGAAGAATTGATGTCCAAGGCCTTGATTCGAGAATCCTTGAGTCTGTGTCCTGTGCCTACTCTCTTGGTTCCTAAAAAGGATTGAGGAATGCCTATGTGTGTGGATAGCAGGGCCATTAACAAGATTACAATCAAGTACAGGTATCCCATATCTAGACTTGAAGATATGCTAGATGAGTTACACAGCTCAAAAGTGTTTTCAAAGATCGACGTTCGAAGTGGATACTACCAAATCAGAATCCGTGAGGGATATGAATGGAAAATGGTTTTCAAGACCAAGGAAGGGTTATATGAATGGCTTCTCATGCCCTTTGGTCTTTCTAATGCTCCCAGTACGCTCATGAGGCTAATGAATCAAGTATTTAGGCCTTACATTGGAAAGGTTGTGGTAGTTTACTTCGATGACATTCTGATCTATTCTAAGGATGAGCATGAACATCAAGATAATCTTACTCAAGTTATGCTTGTTCTGGAACGTGAAAGATTATTTGGTAAGCTTAAGAAGTGTGCCTTTTTCACTCATGAGGTAACATTCTTAGGTTATATTGTCACTGGTGATGGTATCAAGGCAAATGAAAGCAAGATTGAAGCTATTCGGTAATGGCCTATTCCAAAGAGCATTCATGATGTCCGTGCTTTTTATGGCTTAGCTTCCTTTTATAAGACGTTTATTCAACGTTTTAGCACTATTATGACTCCCGTGACTGAGGCTATTAAGGGTACATCCTTCAATTGGACCCCCAAAGCCCAAACTGCCTTTGAAGAAATCACGAAAAGACTTACTCAAGCACCGGTTCTCTCCGTGCCTTACCTTGATAAAGTCTTTGAAATTAAATGTGATACCTCTAGAGTTAGTATAGGTGGTGTTCTTACTCAGGAAGGTAAACCATTAGCATTCTTTAGTGAGAAATTATGTGAATCAAGAAGGAAATACACCACCTATGATAAAGAGTTTTAGCAATTATGAGGTGTTTAGAGCATTGAAGTAATTATTTGATCGCAAGTGAGTTTATTTTGCATTCTGACCTTGAAGCTTTAAAGTATATTCAAGGCCAACATATGTTAAACTCACGCCATGCTAAGTGGGTTGAGTTTCTCCATTCATTTCACTTTACAATCAAGCACAAATCTAAAAAGCTCAATCAAGGTGCGGATACTCTATCTCAGAGGTATATACTTTTGTTCCAATTAGATGCTTGTGTACTTGGTTTTCAGCATCTAAAAGCTTTGTATATTGAAGATGAAGACTTTGGGGAGTCGTTTGTTGAATGTTCAAAACATCCCAAAGGTGATATCCTTGTTCAAGAAGGATTTCTTTTTAAGGGTACATGGCTGTGTGTACCAAGGTGTAGCATAAGTGTAAGGCCTGCGTACTTTATATTCCATCGAGTTGTTCGTGATGCCTTTTTACGTTATAAAAATCGTATTTTATGAGCGATATGGGCTAAAATTATTTTCTAAGTGCCAATGTGAATATTAATTTCATTAAAAAGGATATTATTGCCATTGTTATTATTATCACTATTAATATTATTATTAGTTTTGAAAATCTTTCGATGATCTTTAATAAGCGTTATTAACGGTTATTAACGAGTACTAAATCGATTAGGAACCCGAATACGATTAGGTTGTCAACCTTAGAAGTAGCTCGATAATTATTAAATCGAGCCTAGACATGCTTGGGAATGAATAATCGATGAATGATAAGGTTATCAACCATTGAATTTAGAGTTTGGGATGCAAATTAGGCTAGCGACACCGATTCCTGAATAGCTTGGACCAAATAAATAAAAGAGAGTAGGGAGGGACAACTTGGTAATTTGTGCATGTCCCTGCTTTCTCCCTCACCTGCCCGCGAGCCTCCTCCCCCCCAATTCACGACATCTCTTTTCTCTCTCTCTACTTCATCTTCTTCCTCCTCTGCTCCACCATACGCACGCCACCAAAGCTCGAAGCCCAGGAGATTTTCTCCATTTTTTGCTACAAAATGATCCCACTCGACCTCCCCTCTAAGCTAGCCACCCATTTGGTGCGAATTTGGGTCGAAATCCGAATGAACCAACCACGTTCTAGCGCCGAATTGGACCTCAAATGCGTGCCCCAGGTATGGCCATGCACTCCAACTCTTAGTTGTTTCAATTTCCTATAAACGAGGGTGGAAATCACCTCTTAACACACCCAATTCAACCTCAATTCAGGAAGTGATCTTTGGGTCGTTTCTAGGGTTTGAATTTTGGGAGTCTGGGTGCGATTTAGGTCCTGTTCAAGCGTGGGTGAGCAAGAGCCGAAAGTTTGGAGTTGTTTGAGCCCCTAAAGTCGAGCCCACAGTTGTGAATCGAACCTCTAGCTTGGGTTTAAGGTGAGGGTTCCTTTCCTCCTGAATTACTATTAATTTTAATGATTTCAGCTGAATTTAGTTGGTGCATGTTAATTCTAAGTTTAGAAATCAATTTGGGTGAAATTGGAGTCAAAGTTGAGAAATTCGAGCATGGTATTGGCTTCGGGAATGTCGTATATCGAATCGATACCGAATTTTAATAACCTGGCAGATTGGAGAAATGCTTAACAAAAGGATGTTGTCATAGCGTGATTAATTTATCAGTTTAGTAGTTAAATTATGCTTGAAGCCCAAGGATGCTAGCCGAGTGATTGAAATGATTATGGAATGAACTGAATAATATTTAAAGGTCATGGCTAAATCAGTTTGGGTGCGTTGGCAGTTTATTTGTAGGCGTTGCAACGAAATATTATGCCTATGATCAATGGTTTGCGAACTGGAAAGTATATGCCGCTTGAAGTCTCTATTTGCATCAGTTTAGTATACGCTAAAATTCTAAGTTGATTATTAAGCATGAATGTCATACTTATTTATGATCGTTCTATGTATTATTGGTTTGTACATGTCAATATTGAATCGAGCTTAGTAGTTGGATGGTTTGAGGTGGAACTATTAAGTGGTTTGAGGCTCTTATGGTCGGTGTTGTGTGAGGAGGGAGATAGGATTGTGAATTGTCGTAATCGGGTGGATTGCGAGGGCATGTGTGGCTTAATGAATGGTGATATGAAGTGTATGAATGTGCTATGTGTGAACCCCTTTTCGCTCAATGTGCTAAGTGACATTAAGTGAATAGTTTTCGAAATGCAGACATGTTTAAGAAAGATTGTTAAATGCATGTTTTCATGATTTCGAATGCTTCTAAGTACTAACCAATTGTCTGGTAGTTTATGAAAATGTTTGTAGCCTATAAGAAATCTTAAATCGTCGAACTACTCAGTTAGTGACTCAACTAAACAGTTGATAGGTTTAGGAAGTTTAAAAGTGAACTAAAAGTGGATTTGAACATGCTTAAGACTTTGGTTTGTATACGACTTCTCCTTAAGTTTAAAAGGATTTAAACGACCCGAAGAAGAGCACCTTAGGGTGCTAATCATGAAGCTTAGCTTATTTGCATGCGTTTTGCTTACTTAAGTCTCTATTCAGTTTCTATCTACGATTTAGCAAACGCATTACGTTTAAAAGAAGCTTTTAAGCTAAAAAGTGAAGTCGTTTTTATGAGTTAGCAATCGTTTTACATTTATAAAAAGCCTTTTAGTTAGAAACGAAGTCGTTTTTATGATTTAGCAACCCTATTACGCTTATACGAAGCTTTCAAGTTAGAAACAAAGTCGTTTTATGATTAGGCGACCTTATTACGTTCATAAAAAGCCTTTTAGTTAAAAACGAAGTCGTTTTATGATTTAGTAAACTTATTACGTTCATACGAAACATTCAAGTTAGAAACTAAGTCATTTTACGATTTAGTAAATGTGTTACATTTATAAGAAACTTTTAAGTTTAAAGTGAAGTCGTTTTAAGTATTAACCAACTTATTGCCTTTATAAGAAGCTTTTAAGTCTAAAAGGAAGTCGTTTTACGAGTTAATAAATGTATGACGTTTATACAAAGCTTCTAAGTAAGAAATGAAGTCGTTCTACAAACTAGCAAACGTATTACGTCTATAAGAAGTTTCTTAAGTTAAAAACGAAGTCATTTTGCGAGTTAGTAGTCGCGTTACCTTTATACGAAGCTTTTAAGTTATAAACGAAATCGTTTTACGATTTAACCAGCTTATTACGCTTTTAAGAAGCTTTTAAGTTTCAAAGGAAGTTGATTTACATGTTAATAAACCTATCACGTCTATATGAAGCTTTTAAGTCATTTACGAAGTTGATTTACGTGTTAACAGATGTATTACGTTTATACGAAGCTTTTGAAGTTAAAACTAAAGTCATTTTCCGAGTTAGTAAGTCTATAAGAAGTTTTTAAATTAAAAACGAAATGGGCTATAAGCATTTAGAAAGATTATAGTCGTTTTGTTCAAAAGTAAGTTTTCAACAAAGTAAACATTTGAAAAAGAGATATGAAACACGATCTTAAAGGCTAAGAAAGTGCTAGGCAATTGGCCAGAGGGTAGGAACTGGACGTAAGATATGAGTTATCTTGGTGCGAGCTGTTCCTGAAAATTGAATGCAAAGATGGCATGAGCTGTTTCCCCCTAAAGAAATGTTAGAAACTGGACTCAAGATATGAATTATCTTGGTGTGAGCTATTCCTTGGAACTGGACTCAATATATGAATTATCTTGGTGTGAGCTGCTGCCCAGATAAGTTATGATGTGTGACGTGTAAGAAAACCTTGAGGGGGACTGGACTCAGGATATGATTATCCTGGTGTGAGCTGTTGCCCCACAGAGGACAGTATCGAGATTAGAGTTGCTCTGTTGAGACACGTTTTGGCCAAAAGTTAAGTACGTATACCCCGAGGATAGCGTATACCCCTTAGCCAGCACAATAAGATGTTTTTATGTTATAAGTATGTTCCTAATAAATAGAAAATTTGGCAAATTGCCATTCTAAGCAGTTCAGAAAGGATAAGAACTTATTTTAAAAGGAATACGAGCCTCAAGAGGCCAAGTAAGGCGTTTTTAAGAAAATAAGAAAGCTTTCAAATGCACGTAACTTGCATATATTTTATGAATGTATTCTGAATATAATTTACATAAATTTCAAGTGTAGTTAGTTACATCCGAGCAATGCAATGAACGTTTAAGTTTTTAATGGTGCATTTCTTAAGAAAGAATGTTTCTTGCGAAGCTCTTCTTACCAATTTGGGTGTCTAATGAGTTTTTAGAAAAGCTGTAAGTTTTAAAGAAGTTTGTATGACTTATAAGTTCTTGGCATATAACGTGAGTCACTATGTTTTTCACAAGTGTGTTTGAAAGCATCATATTTATCCTTGTGCTACTTGATTAAGTGCCTGAATGCTTGTTAGAAAGGAAGATTGGTCATTAAGGACCTAGGAACGAGTTGAGGGGTCAGAATGAAGTTTTAAGGGCGGTGATCTTTCCTTGGGGATTTTGATTGCCTAATATGATAGTAAAGTATGAATACGTGATATGTGACTATTATTAGTATTATTGCCTGTAATTGTTTTGGATTTTAGGGAGTAGGGGAATTCTCACTGAGCGTGTGGTTACTCATCTCATTACTTTTTCCCCCTTTTCCCCAGACTTTTGTTATGAAAGGTGGAAGTCAAGCTACTTAAAGGCGGTGATCTCTCCTTAGTGATTTTGATTGCCTAATATGATAGTAAAGTATGAATACAAGATATGTGACTATTATTAGTATTATTGCCTGCAATTGTTTTGGGTTTTAGGGAGTAGGGGAATTCTCACTGAGCGTGTGGTTGCTCATCCCATTACTTTTTCCCCCTTTTCCCCAAGCTTTTGTTATGACATGTGGAAGTCAAGCTACTTATGCGAGCTGGAGTCTACCCCTACTTGAAAAAGAGTCATGTGTGCCATATAGAAGTAGATTCATGTGTTTAACGATGTAATGTAACGTATCTTTAGTTTGTAATTGCTGTAAACTAAGTTTTCTAGCTCATATAATGCATATTGTTTATGAGTCACTCTGTCTGGCCGTGTGAGCTAACCATCTAATTAGTTAGATGTCTTTATTCGAAATTAGCTGTGTTTTGGGATGTAAACCCCAGTACTCTGGTTGTATAGACTGTCGAGTTGTATCTTTTACTTTTCATGTATTAAAGAACTATTCTGTTTGGTGTACTCCCAGCGGGTGGCTCGTTGAGTTATAAACTCTAGCGTGTGGCCGTTGAGCTTCTTTTAAATGTTATGCGCTTCCGTTGATTTGCAGGGGATTTTTGTAAGGCTTGTAGCCTGGAAACGATCAGTTTTTAGGGGAAACTCTGTCCGTTTCGTCCCAGAAATTAAGTTGAAAGTTAAGAAAGCATAACACTTTCGGCCTTAGGGGTTGAAGGTATTACAATAAGAGAGCTCTTAATCAGAGAAGTTCATGGAGATTCTCTAGCTGGTCATTATGGAGAAAACAAAACACTCATTATGCTAAGAGAGCATTATTACTGGCCAAGTATGGAGAAGGAGGTACAAGACATTCTGAAAAGGTATGGGACTTGTCAAGTGGCCAAAAGCCATTCTCTACCCTACAACCTTTACACACCTTTGCCTATTCCCACTACTCCTTGGGTTGATGTAAGTATGGATTTCATTCTTGGATTGCCTATAACCCAAAGAAACAAAGATTCAATCTTTGTTGTGGTAGACAAGTTTTCAAAGATGTTTCATTTCATTCCATGCAACAAAACTACTGATGCTACATACATTTTTGAGTTGTATTTCAGGGAAGTAACTAGATTGCATGGTATACCTAGATCAATTGTTTCTGATCAGGATACTAAGTTCCTTGGCTATTTTTGGATTACATTGTGAAGAAAGTTAGGTACTAAACTCAAGTATAGTACTACTTGCCATCCACAAACTGATGGACAAACTGAGGTTACAAATTAGACCCTAGGAACACTTCTAAGGGCCTTGATTAAACCTCATGCGAAGGCTTGGGATATACTTTTAGTCCATGCAGAGTTTGCATACAACAGAGCTCCTAGTAAAGCTACTGGTCTATCACCATTCAAGGTGGTCTATGGGATTGATCCTATTAGTCCACTTGATCTTACTCCACACTTTAGATCAAAAGCCAAGTGCGGATGCAGTAGCAACGGTAAAAGAAATCTAGAAGATACATGAGTTGGTGAGGAGTAGAATAGAGAAAACCAATGTATCCTATCAAGCTCAAGCTAACAAGCATAAGAAGAAGGTGGTATTTTAGCCTGGAGATCTCATATGGATACATTTAAGGAAGGAAAGATTTCTTGTAAAGAGGAAGAACAAGCTCATGCCAAGGGTTGATGGTCCATTTAAGGTATTTGAATGGATTGATAACAATGCTTATAAGGTTGATTTGCCAGGTGACTATGGAGTTTCAGCTACATTCAATGTGGCTGACTTGAGTGCTTACCAAGCCGATGATTACCTTGCTGATTTGAGGATCAAATCTCTTCAACAAGGGGAGGATGATGGAGTCCCCTTAAGCCAAGACATGGAATGAGGTCCTAGGAGTCCACTAAGGTGCAATGCAAGTTCCAAATTCTAAGCTATGACTCAAATTCTGGAAAAGAGCCAAGGTGATGCATCTGGGTTAAACGGCCAGAATGTACCTAGTTTTGTTCACTTTCTTAAGCTACATTGCGGCTTAAGTTTGATATTTTCATATTTTTGGGATCCTTAAGATGATAACTTTCAGGTCTAAGCATTAAAACTCAATCATGCTCAGTCAAAGTGAAGAGATCAGGCTATTTTGCTCAGCCTGTCAGTTTTGGTCTAAAACTGGACAGTAAAATGTTTTAGTGGAAATCTCCTACTTAAACATGATTTAACCTTGATTTCTTTGCAGGGGGCTTGTACACACCCTAAGGTATCCCCCCATGGTCTGAAATTAAAATCATGCTCACGTTTGACTGGTGGATAGAAGGGCTAAAAACTGGGCTAAAAACTGTTTCTAGAACCCCACAAGCAGCTGCATGTATTTTCCTTCTTTCAAGGGTTTTCTCAGCTAGTTTCTTGCTTACTTGCTTCAATCATGTCCAAGGCAGCCAGAAACACAATGATTTGCTGCAAAAATCCATTTTAGGAAGAGCAACCAATGAGAACATAAAGAGAGAAAACACACCCTTCATTCGGATTGGCTAGCCAAAAAGGGGAAAGCACGTTGCGACTATTTTACTTTCTTTTTCTCTAGTAAACTGATGTATTAGGCTTAATTAGGAGTATTAATGTTAAGTATTATCATTTTTCTTGCTTTGCTTGCATTCTAGTTACAATTAGCTTAGGTTAATCAAGCTTGTAAACTAGATTAGTCCTAAGTGCCTAAGCTAAGCATACTTAGATGTTTCCTTCCTAGGGAGGAAACCTCCTTTGCTCACATTGTACCTAAGGGCCATGTGTATAAGGTCCTTTCAAGGCTTATTTTGGAAGATAACTTTGATATTGAGTACAAAACCAAAATTGAGAGCATTTGCTTTCGTTTCCCCTTAAACACTTCACTTGCTTATCTTTAATTAGGTCGATTAAGGTGGTGATCAAGTAAGTCTTAATGTTTAATTAGGTGGTGTTTCTATATCCTAATTAAGGTTAAGGGCCCTAAACTCAATCTTAGTGGTGTTTCTGTATCTAAGAGAGAGTATAGATTATCCTCCACTCATTTATTCATTCATGATATCACTTAAAATCCACCTTGATTTCAGTTTGCTTGCCTTTGCAATTGAAATCAACCTTGAGTATTCATGATTCTTCTTCCAAGATACATCAATTTCACCTTTCAGTTCTTCATCCAATTGTCTCAAGGGTGCAAGCAAATTCAGCCAAGTCTACTTACAACATGATAATCACTTGATAAAATAAAATCAAACCAGTCATGAAAAGAAAGCATAATTCTATTGAATTAAAATGATCCAACTACACTTCCATTAACAAACAAATCCTTAGACACGATAAACTACTCACCCATGATTAAAAATTCAATAACTAACCAAACAATTCAGTGAGATCTGAGAGGGAAGGGCTTGGCAATGATAGCTTTTAACAAAGTCTTCAAACTACCAAGAAAACCAAGTTCCTCACTCAAGATTTCTCACTTGCACAACAATCAAACTAAATTCCTAACTACAAAAAGTAAAATTTTGGAGAATAGAGATGACTATCTATGTGGTGATCCTCCTTTTTCTGCTACTAAGGCATGGGTTTTTAAGCAGGAACTTGAGCCTTTTCAGCCACACGGCTGTAAGGAGATAAAGAGGCCACAGCTACCAGCTTACCGCGGTTAGTGGTAGACATCACGGTCTAACCGTGGTCTTGGCTAGAACCCAATTCTTTACTTTTCTCTTGCTCCACGGGCATAGCATCTCTGGGGCATCTATGGGGGATCAATATACACTTAAATAAGGGTAAGATGTTGGGTCAAATGATCCAAGTTCCTGCAAATATCATCAAACAACCATACCCAAATATAAAACGAGAATAAGAGTATAAATGGTAACTTAAAGTACACAAGTCTCCTAAAAATGTAGCAAAATGACCCTAAAATGATATATACGTTAAGCACTTATCACCATCCCACAATCACATGCATACGTTCGTAAAAATATTGTCACCCTTACTATGCTATCGCACCAAGGCAACCATTCAGATGAGAGATATTGACTTCTCAATGCAAGTATTACTAACATTCAACCTAAACAACTACTGAACACCAAAACACTTATTCACAGGCCTTGCTCAACTTACTGCAATTTTAAATTCAGAATTTCTCATCTCATATTTCTCTTCAACCCAACATAGAGGTTACTGCCACAAACCATTGCACCCATAACAGCTTCCACCAGATTTCGGCCGTTGTCGAATGGCCCACCTTTAAGTGCCTAGTCGTTGTGTCCCCTCCTTCTCTAAGGTAGGCGATGACACCTACACTACGACACTCACTCACTGACTTCCACTTCTGTGCAATTGGCCACCAGAATCGCTTCTCTACGGACCACGAACACTAACCTCCTAATCAAAATGTACAGTAACTACCCAACCCTCTTCCCCAATTTTGTGTCTCCTCAAATGAAAAAACAAAATAAAATTAACTCCCACTAACTTCATTTACTTTTTAGATAAAGCCGTGTTTCATTCATTTCAAACAATAGGGCAACTTAATCATAGCAAATATTATCACCCCCCCAATTGACACATTAAAAGCAACGTTAGCCCTATCAGGCAACACAAATAATACATCTGAAAAAGGATTTGCACTATTGGCAAAGTGTTATTTAAACCAATACCCACAAGTAAATTTCCCTTTAAGGAACATGTGTGAGAAAGAAATGAGGGAAAATGGGTAACACGTGATTGGGCTGGGGAAAAAAAAGAAAGAGAAAAATAAGGTTGGGCATGTAAGGGTCAGTTAGCATGAGAGGGCAAGAGAACTAGGCTTCTCAGCTGAGTTAAAGGGAAGGCAAAAAGAATAAGCCCTTGCATGACGAAGAGGCAGTCGAAGTTGGGATGCTAGTTGGGTTGAGCAGTTGGCAAAGAACTACACTTGTATTTTCTAAACCAACTCCTTTTGCACCCAATTTGAACTTTTTGTTCAAATTTTTTGAAATTTCATTATTCTTGCAAAATAAATAAAATTCACATTAAAAACCATAATCTAATAGTTATTCCAAGTGGAATATTAGGTATTAAAGGATAATAAAATGTAAGAATTTTGGGCTGAACATAAACTTATTTGCATATTCGATTACAGACATCTTACCTTGACTTAATCCTTAGAATCCTTGTTCTATCATCCTTTAGGAAGATGTAGGGTAGATTTTTCCCTTAATAAGTCTAGAAATTTTTTCTAAGTTTCTTTTATTTTTCTTTCATATTTCCCCCGCCAGATGTCGGCTTGCCCTTGCCTTGATAGATAAAATTATCCTACACTCATTTTCTTTCTTTTGGTACTTGGACAAGCTCAAAATCTTTTCCATATTTCTTATAGAATCCTCTAGCTTCACAAGATCGACTTTTCCATTATATGTCTTAGGGTTCTGTGTGGAGGCCTTCCTAATGAGTTTAATACTATTGTTTTCGTATGAGCTAGCTGTAACACCCCTAACCCGAGGAGGGTTCACACCGCCAGGGCTCCCTAGAAGGAAATCCCTAAGGCTCTTGAAGATCATGGGTTTGGATTAGCATTTAGATAGTTATTTTAAAACAAAACTGCAAGAACTTCCCCTATTTTGGTGACGTTTTACGGTCTTAGCTTAGCTAGGTACCTGCAAGCTGGTAATAAGGTATGACGTGCGCTAAAATAACCCAAATTCACCTCCTCGGGCCACTCGCCCAGGATTACTCATAATTAAACAACTAACACAAGGGTCAGAATGATACATATACAAGTACATAGTCAGCTACATGCTTACTTATACAACAATAAACTTTAATATTTACAACATAGTAGGCATCGAACACTTACAAAGTTGACAAAAGAATTCTGATGGGTCGACGTCAAAATAACTTCAAAATACCTCTTATACCTGCTCAGACTGAACCTCAAAAAGGGTATAGTAAAGGGATGAACAAACACACACTCAGTAAGAATTCGCCTACTCCTTAAAAACCATTTGCACGTAATAATACCAATAATAGTCACATATCACATATTTATATACTACTATCATATTCGGCAATCATAGTCCCTAAGGAAAGATTACCACCCTTATACTTCATGCTAGCCCCTCAACTCATTCCTAGGCCCTTAATGACCAATCTTCCTTTCTGACAAGGATTCAGGCACGAAATCAAGTAGCACAAGGAACGAATATGATGCTTTTAAACACACTTTCGAAAACATAGTGACTCTCGACATGTTCCAAGAATAGTTTATAAATCACCCTAACTTCTTTAAAGCTTATAATTCTTTCTAAAAGTTCTTGAAACATCCAAACTAGTAAGAAAGACTTGGCAGGAAACAGTCTTTCATAGAATATGCACATTAAAAAGCTTGAAAGTACGATGCATTACTAGGATGTAACTGAACTTCATTTGAAACTCCATTTAACTATACTTAGAGACACATTCATAAAATATGTGTAGGATATGTACATTTGAAAGCTTTCTTTCTTTTCTTACAAATACTTTACTTAGCCTCTTAAGGCTCATATTCTTTAAAAGAAGTTCTTTCATAATGGTCCTCTAATGACCCTTATAAGCTTTTCAAATCTTATTCAATATGGCCTTGTAATGGCCCTTAGAAATCTTTCTTTTTTGAACTGCTTAAAATGGAAAAATGCCAATTTCCTATTTATTAGGAACTTACACATAACATAAAAACATCTTATTGTGCTGGCTAAGGGAGGTCTACACTGCCCCTAAGTGAGATCGTCACTCACAACTCATGTTATCCCCGAGGTATACGTATTGAACTTTTGGCCAGAACGCATATTAGCAGAGCAACCTGACTTTGATATTGTCCTATGTGGAGCAACAACTCATACCAAGATAATCATATCTTGAGTCCAGTTCCCCTCAAGGTTTTCTTACGTGTCACACATCAGAGAACAGCTTACACCAAGATAATCATATCCAATTCCCTGGAATAGCTCACGCCATCTTTGCATCCAGTTCCAACCCTCAAGGTCTGGCCACTTGCCTAGCACTTTCTTAGCCTTTAAAATCGCATTTCATTTCTCTTTTTTAGTTGATTACTTCGTTGAAATCTTACCTTTAACAAAATGACCATAACTTTTTGAAATGTTTATAGTCCATTCGTTTTTAGCTTTAAAACTTCTTATAAACGAAATAAGTTTGCTAACTCGTAAATCGACTTTATTTTTGACTCAAAGCTTCTTACAAACATAATAAGTTTGCTAACACATAAATCGACTTCGTTTTTTAATTAAAAGATTCTTATAAACGTAATAAGTTTGCTAATATGTAAATCGACTTTGTTTTTAACTTAAAAGCTTCTTATAAACGTAATAAGTTTGCGAACACATAAATCGACTTCATTTTTGACTTAAAAGCTTCTTATAAATGTAATAAGTCTGCTAAGCCATAAATCAACTTCATTTTTAACTTAAAAGCTACTTATAGACGTAATGAGTTTGCTAACACGTAAATCGACTTCGTTTTTAACTAAAAAGCTTCTTATAAACATAGTAAGTTTGCCAACATGTAAATCGACTTTGTTTTTAACTTAAAACTTCTTATAAACGTAATAAGTTTGCCAACAAGTGAATCAACTTCGTTTTTAACTTAAAAACCTCTTATAGACGAAATAGGTTTGCTAGCTAATAAATCGAAACTCATTTGGAACTTAAGGTACTTAGTTAGCATCTGATTCAAACTAGATTTATAATTGAAGCTTATTGAAACATAAAGTATTAATCAAACTAGATTCGTAATTGAAGCTTATTGAAACATAAAGTATTAATCAAACAAGATTTGTAATTGAAGCTTGTCGAAACATAAAGTATTAATCAAACTAGATTCGTAATTGAAACTTATTGAAACATAAAGTATTAATCAGACTTTCTTCGTAATTAAAGCTTATTGAAACATGAAGTGTTAATCAAACTAGATTCGTAGTTGAAGCTTATGGAAACATAAAGTAATAATCAAACTAGATTCGCAATTGAAACTTATTGAAACATAAAGTAATAAACCTTTTCAAACAAGCATATAATTCAGATTAAGTTTCGTGATAAACTCATTTAGTTGCCTAATTTTAGTTCGTTCGAAATCCTTTTTACTCGAAGAAGGGTGTTTAAGCAAATTAAGACTTTAAATCATTCTCAGCTTACTACTGCTCAAAACTTAGAATACGTGGCTCGCTTTGATTCAAACAAGGTTCCTTCATAATTTTCAACATAAACGCTTCTTGAAATCATAAAAAGTTTACTAGCTCGTAATTCGAAACTCAATCGAAAATCAAATAAGCAACTAGCATACAAATCAAGCCAAATTTTGTAATTAATACATTACGTCACCTCTTTTCAGATCGTTTAAATCCTTTCAAAAGCGAGGAGAAGTTACATATGAACCAATGCCTTAAAACATTTTTGAACTCATGTTTAGTTCACTTTTTAACTTCCTAAACCCATCGACCATTCAGTTGAGTCACTCACTACGTAATTCGACGATTTAGGATTTCTTTTAGGCTACAAACATCTTCATAAACTATCAGGCAATTGGTAAGTATTTAAAAGCATTCGCAATCATGAAAACAAGCTTTCCAAATGACCCTTTTTTTAAAGACGTCTAAAAATTCGAGAATCAAACACATAGTGTCACGTAGCAGATCGAGGGGAAAGGGTTCATAGATAGCACATTCATACACTTCATAACACACTTCGTAGAATCTAGCCAATGAGCCACATAGGCCTCACAATCCACACGATTGCGGCAATTCACAACGTAGGCTCCCTCCTCACATAACACCGACCACAAGAACCTCAAATTTCTCATTAGTTCCACCTCAAACCATCCAACTATTCTGCTCGGTTCAATATTAACATGCACAAACTCACAATACAGAAAACAATCGTATGTAGGTGTAACATCCATGCTTAATAGCCAACTTAGAATTTAACATACTAAACTGATGCAAACAGAAACTTCAAAGCAATATTTACTTTCTAGTTCGCAAACCAATATCCATAGGCATAATATTTCATTGTAATTACTACGAATAAACCATCAACATGCCCAAACTGATTTAGCTATAACCTTTAGACATAATTCAGTTCATTCCGCCATTACTTCCATTAGCATCCTAAAGTTTCGAACGGAATTCAAACCAATAACTGATGATATCACAATGCTATGCCAACATTCTATTCATTAAACATTTCTCCAAACTGCCCGGTTATCAAAAGTGAGCGTAAATTCTACAAACGAGTGACCCCGAAATCAACAACATGTTTATGATTTCTCAACCTTGATTCTAATTTCACCCAAACTGATGTCCAAACTCAGAATTAACATGCACTAACTAAACTTAGCTAAAATCATTGAAAATAGTAATAATTAGGAGTAAAGAAATCCCCACCTCGATTCCAAGCTAGGCGTTTGTTCGAAGGCTGACTGGCTTGACTCTAGGCGTTCGAACCACTCTAATTCCTTAACTCTTTCTCACCCATGTGCAAACAGACCCGAATCACGCCTTAACCCACGCAATTCGGACCCTAAATTTCAACCAAAATGCTCACTCACAGACTTGAATTCGTGGTGGGTGCTTGGGGCCGCGAATTACCCCCAATTTATTGAAGATTCGAAGCAACTAGAAGCAAGGTTGCGTTGCCAAGCATGGGTACGCGTTTGATGCCCCGAAACAGTGCCAAAATCCACCAAAAATGTGGTGGTTCTGCTCTGTTTTTTGCCTAGCTTTTGCACCAAATGCTTGATAGCTTGTGAGGAATGTAGAACGGATGGATTTTCAACTGAGAGAGGTGAAAATCAGGTGATTTTTGTGAGATTACAGCCATGGATATGGTGCAGATGAGAGGAGGAAGAAGAAGACAAAGAGGAGAGAGATAGATGTTGGGTCAGGGGGGTCGTGATCGGGAAAGAGGAGAAAGAAGGAAAGGGGTTGGAAAAACGCCCCTCCCTCTTCTGTTTTTGTCCCAAACTGTTCAATACTTAGCACCGCTAGACCCATTCGTAACCCGAGCTCTAAACCCAAATCGATAATACGATTTTCATCGATCATTCATTCCCAAATATATCAAGGATCGACTTAATAAATATCAAACTATATTTAAGGTTGACAACCTAATCGTATTCGGGTTCCTAATCGATTTAGTACTCGTTAATAATCTATATTAACGCTTACTAAAAATCATCAAAAGATATTCAAAACTAATAATAATAATAATATTACTGGCGACAAAAATATTCTTTTTAATAAAATTACCATCCACGTAAGCACATCAACAATAATTTAACTTATATAGTTAATAAAAATAAGATTTTACAACGTAAAAAGGCAATACGACCAGCTTAACGTAAAATAAGGAACGCGGGTGTTACGTTCTTCCCCCCCTAAAAGAATTTCATCCTCGAAAGTGTGCTTACTTGGAGGAATTAATGTAGGTACTTCTCCTGCATTCTTTTCACAATCCAAGTCACTTTACGCTTAGCTATCTAATCCGTCTCCACAATAACATCCCATCCTTGGATTTCTTGTTGCACCAAATCATCAGGGAGGGTTTTCCCTTGTACTATAACAACACAATCTCTACAGGTAAGATCGGTATTATAGATAGCTTCTAAGGAAGAGGTCATATAAAGTTATATATACATCTCGGGAGGCTTACTAACAAGTTTCTTCGAAAATCAAGGATAACAAAAGGGCGAGTAGCAACAGAATCAGACAGAATGGGGGTATAAAGTGAGTTAACAACAAGAAGAATACCTGACATGGTGTTAGCAAGTTCCCCTACCCGAACTCAGCTTCTTTTTCAAATTGATAGGTGGCCAGGTGCACCTTGAACCTCTCAAGGCACCCCATGATTTCAAAAAAGTTTTTCGTTCTCTGAAGCCACTTGTCATACACAATAGGGTCAGTTCCACCTTCAAACTTGGATGGTTTAAGCTTATTAAACTGACATATCATCTCCATGGCAATTGGTTCTGGTATTAGTTGACGTCGAGGAGGCATCTGTCACATAATATCAAAATTCACTGAGTAGCTAAAAATCCTATATGTAACAACTATCTATTCAAGATCTACTACACTAATTCTAAACTTCCAAAAACTTATGTCCCTAACTATGCCTTCTGTAATCTCATATTCTATCTAATCACCTCATTCAAATTCTTCTTTGGCCTTCCTCTATCCCACTTACAGGCCTAAAGGGCAATGCTCTCACACCTTTGCAAGTGCAATTGTATCCTTTCTCTTGATATGACTAACCATCTAAGCCTTACTTCCCTCATTTTATGCTCTTTAGGCGTCACTCATACTTTACCTCTAAAAACTTTGTTACTGATCTCATCCAGTCTTATGTAACTACACATCAACCTAATTCTACTCATCTCTCCTATAACTTGGGATCTTCTTATAACACAACACTCTAAACATATACCTCCATTTCTATCATCCCAGCCTGATATCGCGAAGCTAATGTCCTCATCGATATCTTCATTGCCTTGTATGATCAAATCCAAGTATTTAAACTTCTAAATCTTCGGTATCATCATATCAATGGTGACTTCCTCCCGTGCCTCTTCATTCCTTTCACTTAACTTACATTCCATGTACTCAATCTGAAGTCTTTAGACTCCAAAATACGTCTCTACTTTTCTAACAGATTGTTAGGTTCCGTCGAGTGTCTCTCTATTAAGACAATATAGGCAGCAAACAACATTCACCATGGTATTTCATCCTACATGTCATTTGTGAACTCATCCACGATGATTGTAAAAGGGCTTGAAGCCAATCCTGGATATAACCTAATATCAACAAGGAAGTCCTTTAGGCCTCTTCCTAGCATCCTAATCCTTAGTCTCCGCTCTCTCATGTATATCTTTAATAACCCTAACATAATGAAAAGGTAAATAATTCTTTTTTCAACAATTCCAATGCACTTCTCAAAGCACCCTGTCACAAGCCTTCTCGATATAAATGAACACCCTATGCAAATCTTTTTTTTTTGTTTTTTCTGTCCCTCTAGAATTCCATAAGCCTTCTCATAAGATTCACTGCTTCTTTAGTTGATCTTCTTGCAATGAAACCAAACTGCTTCGTAAAAATTAAAGTCTCCCTCCTTTACCTCTTCCCCATCATCCATTCCACCAGTTTCATCGTATAGCTAGGTAACTTGATACCTCTATTATTGTTGTAGCCTTGAACATAGTCTAATCACATTAATTCTCCACTCTTGCGGATTGTGCATTCTTAAGAATGACATTGAATAACATAGTTAGCTAGATAATTTATTCTTCACGTAAGCATTTTTCACATGACACACGCCGATTATGCTATCTAAATGCATAATGCAAACTTATGGCTCTGATACCACCAAATGTAACACCCCTAACCCGAGGAGGGGTCACAATACTAGGGCTCCCTAGAAGGAAATCCCTAAGGCCCTTGAAAATTGTGGGCTTAGGTTAGCATTTAGATAGTCATTCTAAAATAAAACTGCAAGAACTTCCCTTGTTTTGGCGGCGTTTTAGGGTCTTAGCTCAGGTAAGGGTACCTGTAAGCTGGTAATAAGGTATGACGTGTGCTAAAATAACCCAAATTCACCTCCTCGGGCCACTCACCCAGGATTACTCATAATTAAACAACTAACACAAGGGTTAGAATGATACATATACAGGTACAGAGCCGGCTACATGCTTACACATACAACAACAAACTTTAATATTTACAACATGGTAGGCATCGAACACTTGTAAAGTTGACAAAAGACTTCTAATGAGTCGGCAACAAAATAACTTCAAAATATCTCTTATACCTGCTTAGACTGAACCTGGAAAAGGATATAAGTAAAGGGATGAGCAACCACACACTCAGTGAGAATTAACCGACTCCTTAAAACCAAGACCATTTGCAGGTAATAATACCAATAATAGTCACATATCACGTATTTATATGCTCCTATCATATTAGGCAATCATAGTCCCCAAGGAAAGATTACCACCCTTATACTTCATGCTAGTCCTTCAACTCATTCCTAGGCCCTTAATGACCAATCTTCCTTTCTAACAAGGATTCAGGCACATAATCAAGTAGCATAAGGAAGGAATATGATGCTTTCAAACACACTTTCGAAAACATAGTGACTCTCGATATATTCCAAGAATAGTTTATAAATCACGCTAACTTCCTTAAAGCTTATAATTCTTTCTAAAAGTTCTTGAAACATCCAAACTAGTAAGAAAAACTTGGTAGGAAACATTCTTTCATAGAATATGCACATTGAAAAGCTTGAAAGTACGATGCATTACTAGGACGTAACCAAACTTCATTTGAAACTCCATTTAACTATACTTGGAGACACGTTCATCAAATATGTACAGGATATGTACATTTGAAAGCTTTCTTTCTTTTCTTACAAACACTTTACTTAGCCTCTTAAGGCTCATATTCTTTAAAAGAACTTCTTTTGTAATGGTCCTCTCATGACCCTTATAAGCTTTTCAAATCTTATTCAATATGGCCTCGTAATGGGCCTTAGAAATCTTTCTTTTCTTAACTGCTTAAAATGGCAAAATGCAAATTTTCTATTTATTAGGAACTTACTCATAACGTAAAAACATCTTATTGTGCTAGCTAGGGGAGGTCTACACTGTCCCTAAGTGAGATCGTCACTCACAACTCACGTTAGCCTCGGGGTATATGTACTTAACTTTTGGCCAAAACGCGTCTTAGCAAAGTAACTCCAACTTTAATATTGTCCTCTGTGGGGCAACAACTCACACCAAGAAAATCATATCTTGAGTCCAGTCCCCCTCAAGGTTTTCTTACGCGCCACACATCATGGAACAACTCACACCAAGATAATCATATCTTGAGTCCAGTTCTAGGGAACAGCTCACGCCATCTTTGCATCCAGCTCCCAATGTTACCTTTGAGGGAAATTGCTCATGCCATCGTTGCATCCAGTTCCCACCCTCATGGTCTAGCCGCTTGCCTAGCACTTTCTTAGCCTTTAAAGTTACATTTCATTTCTCTTTTTCAGTTGATTACTTTGATGAAATCTTGCTTTTAACAAAACGACCATAATTTTTCAAAATGTTTATAGTTCCCTCATTTTTAGCTTAAAAATTTCTTATAAATGAAATAAGTTTGCTAACTCGTAAATCGACTTCGTTTTTAACTTAAAAGCTTCTTACAAAGGTAATAAGTTTGCTAACACGTAAATCGACTTCGTTTTTAACTTAAAAGCTTCTTACAAACGTAATAAGTTTGCTAACACGTAAATCGACTTTGTTTTTAACTTAAAAGCTTCTTGCAAACGTAATAAGTTTGCTAACAAGTAAATCAACTTCGGTTTTGGCTTAAAAGCTTCTTACAAATGTAATAAGTTTGGTAACACATAAATCGACTTCGTTTTTAACTTCAAAGCTTCTTACAAACATAATAAGTTTGCTAACACATAAATTAACTTTGTTTTTAACTTAAAAGCTTCTTACAAACGCAATAAGTTTGCTAACACATAAATTGACTTCATTTTTATCTTAAAAGCTTCTTATAAATGTAATACGTTTGCTAACAGGTAAATCGACTTCGTTTTTAACTTAAAAACTTCTCATAAATGTAATAAGTTTGCTAACATGTAAATCAACTTTGCTTTTAATTTAAAAACCTATTATAAACGAAATAGATTTGCTAACTCGTAAATCGAAGTCATTTGGAACTTAAGGTACTTAGTTAGCATTTAATTCAAACTAGATTCGTAATTAAAGCTTGTTGAAACATAAAGTATTAATCAAACTTGATTCGTAATTGAAGCTCATTGAAACATAAAGTATTAATCAAACTAGATTCGTAATTGAAGCTTATTGAAACATAAAGTATTAATCAAATCATATTCATAATTGAAGCTTATAGAAACATAAAGTATTAATCAAACTAGATTCATAATTGAAGCTTATTGAAACATAAAGTAATAATCAAACTAGATTCATAATTGAAGCTTATTGAAATATAAAGTAATAAACTCATTCAAACTAGCATATAATTGAAATTAAGTTTCGTAATAAACTTTCATTCAATTGCCCAATTTTAGTTCGTTTGAAATCCTTTTTATACTTGAAGAAGGGTGCTTAAGCAAATTAAGACTTTAAATCAGTCTCAGCTTACTACTGTTCAAAACTTAGAATTTGGCTTGCTTATGATTCAAACAAGGTTCCTTCATAATTTTCAACATAAACACTTCTTGAAATCATAAAAAGTATACTAGCTCATAATTCGAAACTCAATCAAAACTCAAATAAGCAGCTAGCATATGAATCAAGCTAAATTTCGTAATAAATACCTTAAGTCCCCCCTTTTCAGATCGTTTAAATCCTTTTAAAAGCGAGGGGAAGTTACATATAAACTGATGCCTTAAAACATTTTCGAACTCACGTTTAGTTCACTTTTAAACTTCCTAAACCTATCGACCATTCAGTCGACTCACTAAGTAGTTCGATGCTTTAGGATTTGTTTTAGGCTAAAAACATCTTCATAAACTATTAGGCAATTGGTAAGTATTTAAAAGCATTCGCAATCATGAAAACAAGCTTTCTAAACAACCCTTCTTTTTAAAGATGTCTACAAATTCAAGAATCAACCACATAGTGTCACGTAGCACATCGAGGGGAAAGGGTTCGCAGATAGCACATTCATACACTTCATAATACAACTTGGCGGAATCTGCTCAATGAATTACACATGACCTCGCAATCCACACGATTGCGGCAATTCACAACCCAAACTCCCTTCTCACACAACACCGACCACAAGAACCTCAAATTTCTCATTAGTTCCACCTCAAACCATCCAACTACCAAGCTCGGTTCAGTATTGACATGTACAAACCAATAATACAGAAAACGATCATATATAGCTATAACATTCATGCTTAATAGCCAACTTAGAATTTAACTTACTAAACTGATGCAAACAGAAACTTCAAAGCAATATTTACTTTTTAGTTTTCACACCAATATCCATAAGCATAGTATTTCATTATAATTACTACTAATAAACCATTAACATGCCCAAACTGATTTAGCCATAACCTTTAGACATAATTGAGTTCATGCCACTATTACTTCCATTAGCATCCTAAACCCTCAAACAGAATTCGAACCAACAACTGATGATATCACAACGCTATGCCAACATTCTATTCATTAAACATTTCTCCAAACTTCCCGGTTATCATAAGTTAGCATCAATTCGACAAACAAGTGACCCCAAAATCAGCAACATCTTTATGATTTCTCAACCTTGATTCTAATTTCACCCAAACTGATTTCCAAACTCGGAATTAACATGAGCTAACTAAACTTAGTTAAAATCATTGAAAATGATAATAATTAGGAGTAAACAAATCCACACCTCAATTCCAAGCTAGGCGTTCGTTCGAAGGCTGACTGGCTTGACTCTAGGCGTTCGAACCACTCCAATTCCTCAACTCTTGCTCACCTACGTACGAACAGACCTGAATCTCGCCTTAACGCACGTAATTTGGACCCTCAATTTTGACCAAAACGC
Organism: Carnegiea gigantea; assembly: GCA_029747015.1. Taxonomy (NCBI): domain Eukaryota; kingdom Viridiplantae; phylum Streptophyta; class Magnoliopsida; order Caryophyllales; family Cactaceae; genus Carnegiea; species Carnegiea gigantea. Next base: position 48,916 of record JAKOGI010001627.1, read on the forward strand.
TCAGTCACAGACTTAAACTCGTGGTGGATGCTTGGGGCCGCGAGTTACCCCCAATTTGTAGAAGATTCGAAGCAATTAGAAGCAAGGTTGCGTGGCCAGGCATGGGTACTCATTCGATGCCCCGAAACAGCACCCAAACCCACCAAAAATGTGGTGGTTTTGCTCTGTTTTTACCCAACTTTTACACCAAATGCTCGATAGCTTGTAGGGAAGGTAGAATGAATGGATTTGCAACTGAGAGAGGTGAAAATCGGGCGATTTTCGTGAGACTACAGCCGTGGATATGGTAGAGATGAGAGGAGGAAGAAGAAGAGTGAAGAGGAACGAGAGGGATGTCGGGTCGGGGGGTCGCGATCGGGAAAGAGGACAAAGAAGGAAAGGGTTGGGCAAAATTACAAAAACGCCCCTCCCTATTTTGTTTTTGTCCCAAACTGTTCAATACTTGACACCGCTAGACCAATTCTAACTGGAACTCTAAACCCAAATCGAGAATACGATTTTCATCGATCATTCATTCCTAAATATATCAAGGTTCGACTTAATAAACATCGAACTATATTTAAGGTTGGCAACCTAATTGTATTCGGGTTGCTAATCGATTTAGTACTCATTAATAATCTATATTAACGCTTACTAAACATCATCGAAAGATTTTCAAAACTAATAATAATAGTATTACTGGCGACAAAAATATTCTTTTTAATAAAATTACCGTCCATGTAAGCACATCAGTAATAATTTAACTTATATAGTTAGTAAAGATACAATTTTACGACGTAAAAAGGCAATACGACCAGCTTAATGTAAAATAGGGAACGCGGGTGTTACAATAGCTCCCATCTTTTTTAGCAATTCAGTTAATAAACTTCAATATGAGTACTATGGTATTAGTATCTATTCCATTAGGACTATTAATTGAGGTGTTGTTATTATTATGGTTGGTGTTGGTTTGCTGGGGTTCAATATGAGTACTATGGTTGTTGCCTTGGCTTCTATCCACATCATGCATTCTAAAAAACAACAATATTATGCAAATATAGGTTAGTAAATTATGTTAGTGCTCTTTTTTTAAAACATATATTTGGATCTTTCTTTTTAAGCATCACAATTTGGAAATTTACATCCCAATATAACTTGTTATTAGACATGAATGCCTCCAACACAAAGCCAAAACTAGTAATAACTTAGGTATGTATAGAAACACTCATCACTAGTCCTAATACACTCAATCTTGGCATTTATATCAGAATAGGTACTGCAAACCTTTCTTAACTTCCTATAGGCACTTCCTACTCCATACAGTATTAAGGCGATGATTATACTTGCCCCAAAGTAGATTAGTGACCACTGTCACAAGCGCACGGATAGTCGTAGTATAGATAAAAAGATCACTCCTCAGGGACCAATGTAATCTATTGAGTTTTTCTTAGCAAAATACTCTAAGTAAAATTCTAATTCAAGAGGGTTTGATTTAACAACTTTGAATTCATTAATTTGAAATTAATTAAGAAACGATGCCTAGGAATTCATGTAGTTATGAAAGTTAATTAGATCAGAATGATAAGCATGTGCTTTTCTCTAATCTGTTAATCTCGAGGAATTGCAATCTCTCTAAAAATTTAGTCTATTCTTTCGAAATCAACCAAACTTGCCTAAACTAAGCAAAAGTCGTTCTTTCAAACGAATTTGTCTTAATCCAAGTTAAATATCTTTGATTACTCTAGTTATCCTAACATGTAAATCTCTCTTTCAAGATGATGTTATGTCACGCCTTATCAAGCAGCCTACCAATCAAATGTCACCTTTCAATTTTTCACTCAATTGTTTCAAGTGTACAAGCAAACTTTGGTCAAAAATCTACTCACAACATGATAATAACTTGATAGAATGAAATCAAACCAATCATGAAATAAGCATAATTCTATGGATTAAAACATTATCCAACTGTACTTTCATAAACTACTAAATCCCTAGACAAAATAAACTACTAACACATGATAAAAGACCAAACAACTAACCAATGTTTTGGCGAAATCTGAGAGAAAGGGCTTGACTGAGATAGCCTTCAACCAAAGGCTTCAAACCGCCTCAAAATCAAACACACACACTTAAGATTTCTCACTAGAATGATAACCAAACTAAGAATCTAAACTAAAAAGAACAAATTTGAGAAAGAGAATTGAACTATGCTAATGCTTGCTTTCTTCTTTGCTGCTGAACGTCGCCTTTTAAGGAAAAATCTGGATGTTTTCAGCCATATAGCTAAAGGAAGATGAAGAGGCAACAGTTTCACCCCTCATCATGGTCCGTGACAGGCACCACGGTCTGACTGTGGTCTTGGCTGGAGCCGATTTTCTGTTCCTTTCTTGCTCCACGGGCATAGCAGCACGTGGATGTCCATGGGGGAGGTCAAAATACATCCAATGAGGGTCAAAAGTTGGGTAAAAAGGCCTAAAATCCTGCAAAACACATCAAACAACCATACCCAATCATAAATCGAGAAAGGAGTACAAATTATGACATTAAGCACATAATTCTCCTTAAAATGTGGCAAAATAACCCTAAAATGATGTATACATTAGCACTTATCAAACTTCCCCATGCTTGAACTGTTGCTTGTCCTCAAGCAATGCTAAAAACTAAAAAAATAATAATATCTTCTCAAGATAGATATAAGTAACACTCCAGTGGCAAAGTGGATCCAAAGGTAGCCTAGAAAAAGATGCAAAAATCATTAGCAAACATATTAGGGAATGAAATTTTTGAAAAATCTCTTGATAGACCATAATGTCAAACTTGAATCAATCCCCCCAAATCGTCAAATACTGTCATTCAACATATGAAACAAATGAAGCTAGGAAGGCCGGTAGAACTTCACTATAGTTATGTGGCACTCATCGGTCATGTGTTTGAAAATGTATACATACACAAAGGTTCCTTTAATTCTCATTTCTTAGACTCAAATCTACCATAAGCTTGACAAGACCCTCAAATTCACCATCACTAAAATGCAAACATCCTAAACAATCATGAGGACTTTCATAATGTTGTAATGGGGCTATAGGTAAAGGTAAGAGGGGAACAAATGTTTTGGAATTAAAGAGTTAGAAGCTATAGACTAAGAGCTAAATGATTCCAATGCATCATACTACATCCCTCTTAGACCATTATAATTTATCAACAAAATACATCCCCAATTGAAGAGAGAAAGAGTTGAAAATCACATGAATTCACAATTCCAACAAGGCTAAGACTTTCTCCCTTTCTTTTTCGCTTTTCTCTTTTTTTTGTGTTTGATGTTTTTTTTTTTTCAAATGATCTAGCTAAGGGAAATTCATAACGAACTTTAAATTACAACTCTTCTCTAAACTTTGTACAGTTAGACAAGGGATTTATCAAGATTTCACATCCCTTCACCAAGCAACTAAAACCCACTAAAAGAAAGTAATCCACCTTACTAGTGCCCTATTAAACTTGATGCAAAAGAATGAAATGCTCCTCTAGTCTTGGCTTAAGGGTAAGATAATTATTTGGCCATAGGCTAAAATAGGAGGTCCAAATCAAAAAAAAAAAAAGAATTTATGCTCAAAGGGGCTAGCAAGGGACATAATATACAACAAAGGTCGCTATTTGGCCGTTAGGTTTAACAAATCAAAGAAAAATGCCCCAGTCATATTGCCTAAATGCCTACACGAAATGTGATCTTGAATGAGAGTCAAAGCAAGTTCTAGAGAAATGATATTAAGGAAGAGTCATACATGAAGAAAAATAGGAGACTAAATTAATAAATAGTCTCTAAAAGCTCAAAGCCTCACATGACATCTACCAAGGTCATAACTAGCTTATTAGTAAACACATGCTAAAATTCATATAAAGACTCATGGGATAATTAACTCGCACTCAAAATGTGGTCAAAACATGGATCTTATTTTTGCAAACTCATTTTCAAATATTTTATGCACAATTTGTGTGATTCAAAGGATCGGACTAAACCAAAGAAGTCTACCAAATCTAGAAAGATAATCATCGGAGGATTTTCTCTTCAATTCTCTTTTTCTTTTTTCAAAACTTTGCATTTTTTTTTTTATGCATGCTCCTAATAACAATGCAAACTAAAATGCAAAGGGACTAAGAAAAGAAGGAGAAAAGAAACTAAAATGCAACCTAGAATGAAAAGAAAACTAAATGCACTTACTAAAATACTGCTAAACAAAACTAAAACCTAAAACAAAAACGCTAAAAACTGTCACAAACGACATATACAAAGTACAAGCACACCAAACCAATTTAGGCATCAGACGCCAAATATAATGACTAACTCCCCATGCTTGAATCACACATTATCCTCAATCTGGGCACACAATTGAAAAGGGAAGGGGAATAGCACAAAGCAATCAGAAAGGAGGTGGTGGAGAAGGATAGGGTGGTTGGCCATAAAAGATATGCCAATCTTGCCAGGTCTCTAAACATGCCCTATAGTTCTGGAAATATTGAGTCTGGGTAGCAAGCATTCTATAAAGCTCATTGTAGCACTCTTGGATAAAGTCTCAAAGAGTGGTGTTCTCAGAAGTAACAAATATTCGAAGGGAAACTTACTCCTCTTCAATGGATCTAAGCATGTCTTGAAGGTCGGTATAGGCAGTAGGGGTGGTTGAGAGGATGAACTAGGTCCTAGTTGACTAGAATGAGGGGCTAGATGATAGGGTGCGGGTTGAACAACCTTGCCATCACCAAGTACCCAATAAAAGTTAGCCTGGTGAAGTAAGATGGTTCAATCGACATTAGGAAGTGGCACAAGCTGATCCCCAGGGCAAATACAACATAAATGCCCATCCTCAACTTTACAAAAGTTCATAATTTCAAAAGCAGCTTTATCAAGCCGCTCGGACTCGGAAACTCTATCCTCAGGGTTGGACTTAATACCCAAAAATCTAGTAATAGTAGTCACAATCCCATCTATGACCATCTTACCTTTACTGCTAACAGTAGCACTATGCAACTGCCTGACCAAAAATAAATCGGGGTCAAGCTGGACATCATCAAGCATATAGGACAAAATGTATAAATCAAACAATCTCGGAACATTCAAACTATCATCCTGAGCAAAGAAACAATAAGCCAAGGTATGTTAAGCTACTCTAATACAAGGATGCCTAATAGCCATGCACTTTGATGAACTAGGGTTGTAGTTAACACTCCTCGAAAGTTTGCCCTAGAATACATTCGGATTGAATACGTGGGGGACTTAGCGGTTCAGTAAATACATGCTAGGTGAAAAATTGAATATACCATTAAAGGCACCTATGTTCAACTCATAAAATTATCCCTGTAAATAAAATGATATAAACCTGGCTTGACATTGAGGCCCTCTAGTGACCTCAACATGGAATGTACTCAGGAACTCTAGGGTCAAGTCCCGGTATGTATGCTCCTTTATTTCTAAAAAGTGTCCCATACTAACCCGTGTAAATAACCACTGAGTATCATCTAACACTCCTAATCTAGCTAACAATTCCTCATCATAATATCTAGTTGCCATAACCATGCATTCATTCAAGCAAGCATATCTACCAACATGATCAGGATGTGTTAAACTAAGGGGGTGAGGAATGTTACCTTAAGCTCCCGTATTAGTGGCGGTTCGGGATGTCCTTTGAGGTCGAGTTGGTGCTTGACTTGAAGATCCAACCTCCTTGATACTCCTTTGTCTCTTGGTAGGTGCTTGTTGCAAAATGAACCAAAAACCAAAACTAAAACCTAAATAAGAAAATTTGAGAAAGAAAAATGAAGATTTTAAGTAAAAAGAAGAAGAATAAGAGAGAGAAAAAGATGGGTATGGTGGATGAGTGAAGTGAGATGAGTGTGAAGAAGAAGATGAAGAAAGAGATGAAATTTGTGTGGAAAAAGAAAAGATTAAGTAAAAAGGGATGTTTTTGGGTGAAAATGGGTGAAAAATTGAGAAGAAATGAAGCAAGAACGGAGTTTATAGTTATGGAGTTTATAGAGAGAAAATGAAGGTAGAGAGAGGGAGAGAGACTGTTGTGAAGAAGATGAAATGTTAGGGAAAATGAGGGGGCACCACGGTCAAAGACCTAGACTGCAGGCCGTAGCAGGTTACCACGGACCATGGTGTTCGTCACGGTTGGACGTGGTGTCTGCTAGTTCCGATTTTTTTCAATTTTTTTGAGTTAGCACCCCATGGCCGCAATGCTAGGTACCCTGGTCGTGGTGCCAAAAATTTCATTCCATATATTTTTGTTCTCTCCCTCTTTTTTTTCTTTTTTTTTTTTTTGCAATATTTCTGAAACTATAAAAATAATATAAATCAAAGCTAAGGAAGAAAAAAGGAAAAGAGCTTATGTTGCCTCCCAAGAGGCGCTCTTTTAAGGTCAAGAGCTTGACCCTTCTTTATGCGGGTTCCGGATTAGTAAGTGTATAGACGTTGACTTTACCAATTGGTTGTCCTGCAAGATATGATTTTAATCATTGTCTATTAACTGTGAACACACCAGTGGACTCACTCCATATTTCAACTACTCCATTGGGTTGAACCTTGGGGATCTTAAATGGTCCCGACCATCGGGACTTCAGTGTTCCCGAAAACAATCTCAATCTGGAGTTAAATAATAGGTCTCCTTTTTCGAACCTCTTCTTCATGATATATTTTTCATGCCACCTCTTAGTTCGCTCTTTGTAAATACGTGAACTCTTATAAGCTTCTAACCTTAGCTCATGTAGCTCGTTTAGTTGTAAAAATCTCCATTCTCCAGCTACCTTAAGATTAAAATTGACTGTCCTTACAACCCAATATGCCCTATGTTCCATCTCTACTGGCAGATGACAAGACTTCCTAAACACCAACCGGTATGGAGTGGTGCCTAGAGGAGTCTCATAAACGGTGCGGTACTCCCAAAGAGCACTATTTTTTCCAATGTGCTCTTCAATTCTCTATTTGAGAGTTCCACCTGCCCATTTGTTTGGGGGTGGTAAGGCATAGCTATCGTATAAAATATCCCATATATTTTTTAATAGTAACTCAAGTAGCTTGTTGCAAAAGTGCATGCCATTGTGTGTGCTAAACCTTGTGAAAATATTTTTCTTGAGAAACTTAAGGATAACCTTGGAATCATTTGTCGGGGAGGCAATGACTTCCACCCACTTAGAAACATATTCAATCGTCACAAGGATATAAAGGTCGTTATGAGAAGGAGGAAAAGGTCTTATGAAGTCAATCCCCTATACATATGCCTCTTGTAAATGTTCCCTATTCGCTGACATCAATCACAAGTCATAACAAATTTCCTTGCATCCTTAAAGAGCGTGGGCCAATAAAAGCCTGCTTAGAGTACTTTTGCAATCATTTTATCCGATCCATAATGGCGACCATAGGTTAAAGCATGGCAATGGTGCTAGACACTATGGACCTCATCTTTAGGCAAGCACCTTTTATAAATCCCATCTCCACATATCTTGTAAAGGGAAGATTCTTCCCACACATAGTATTTGCCATCAGCAAAGAACTTCTTTCTTTGTTGGTAGGACAATCCCGGAGGTAACACTTGGCACACCTTAAAGTTCACCAAATCAGCAAACCATGGGGTAGCTTGCTGGGTATAACGAATAGCTGCTCATTGGGGAAAGTGTCATCAATGCGGAGTTCTTCGCTAGGAGTAGCCTATGGGCCTAAATGAGATAGATGATCAGCAATCACATTTGCTAACCCGGCCTTATCTTTGATTTCTAAATCAAACTCTTAAAGAAGGAGGACCCATCGAATAAGTCAAGGTTTGGAGTCGGATTTCTTCATTAAATGTTTCAAAGTGGCATGATCCGTGAAAACAATGACTTTAGAATTGATCAAATAGGATCAGAATTTTTCCAAGGCAAAGATAACTACTAAGAACTCCTTCTCAGTCATGGCATAATTCAGTTGAGCCCAATCAAGAGTACGACTTGCATATACTATGGGATATGGCTTATTGTCCTTTTGTTGACCTAGAACAACCCCCACTACATAATCACTTGCATCAGACATCACTTCAAAAGGTAGCTCCCAATCTGGCGCTTGCATTATTGGGGCGGTGATTAATGCCTCTTTTAACCAGTGAAAAGCACTCAAACATTCTTCATTAAACTCAAAAGGCACATCCTCTACAAGCAATTGGGTGAGAGGTTTTGCAATTTTTGAAAAATCTTTAATGAACTGCCGGTAAAAACCGGCGTGCCTAAGAAAACTCACCACACCTTTTCAAGAAGTTGGTAGTGCCAATTTCTTAATCACCTCCACATTTACTTTGTTAACTTCAATGCCTTCATTAGAGACAACATGACCAAGGACAACCCCCTCTTGCACCATAAAATGACATTTCTCCTAATTCAAGACTAAATTCACATCTTCGCGTCTTTGCAAAACCTTAGATAAGTTATTCAAGCACTGGTTATAAGTTACACCATACACAGAAAATCATCCATACAAACTTTTATTATTTGCTCAATAAAATCAGAAAAAAACGGCCATCATACAACACTGAAATGTGACAGGGGCATTGCACAACCCACATGGCATTCTTCTATAAGCATACATACCAGAAAGACATGCAACAACAGTCTTTTCTTGCCATTATGATGCATAGGGATTTGAGAGAATCCCGAATATCCATCCAAGTAGCAAAAATATGACTTTTTAGCCAATCAATCAAGCATTTGGTCAATGAAGGGAAAGGAAAAGTGATCTTTACGGGTGGCTGGATTCAGTTTCTGATAATCAATGCATATATGCTAGCCTGTGACAGTCCTAGTAGGGATTAGCTCATTATTCTCATTTTTAATAATAGTAATCTCTCCTTTCTTAAGTACAACATGGACCGGGCTTACCCATGCACTATCAAAGATATGATAGATAATGCTGGCCTTAAGCAACTTCAAAATTTCCTTTCTAACCACCTCTTGCATGCTAGGGTTCTTTGGTGTTCAATTGAAGGCTTATGATCGTCTTCCATTAGGATTCAATGCATACACAAAGAAGGATGAATTCCTTTTAGGTCATCAAGGTTGTATCATATGGGTTTACGATGCTTCCTAAGTACTCTAAGCAAAGATTCAATCTGGGATGCATTCAAACTTGTATTCACAATCACTAGATATATAGATTTTAGTCCAAGGGATTCATACCACAGGGATGAAGGGAAAGGTTTCAGTTTAACATCAGGAGCTTCTACCTCATTAGACAAGGGCTTATTTTCATCTAAGCTACTTTGGGATTTTCATCCTTAATAGTGCTATTATTCAACATTAAGTGCTCAAGTGGATCATTAGAATCAAGGTTAGAGATGGTTTCCCGTATTAAACCATTAACCATGTCAATCTTATTATACTCACCAGAAATGGAAGGAAACTTAGCAGCTTTTAGTAAATTCAACTCCACATGATCATTTCCCACATCAAAAGATAGTGTACCGTTTTTCACATTGATATGGAACCATGCGGTGGCTAGGAATGGCTTCCCAAGAATGATGGGGGTCCTTGTATCCTTCTCCATTCCTAGAATCATAAAGTCTACTAGTACAATAAATCCCCTACTTTTATTGGGACATCCTCTAAAATTCCCATGAATATTTTACAGAACGGTCTACCAATTGTAAGGAGATAGTAATTGGTCTTTTCTCTCCTAGTTTCAATTTTTCACACATAGAAAGAGGAATCAAGCTTACACTTGACCTTCAATCACATAAAGCACAGTCTATAGGCACATTCCCAATTAGGTAGGGAATTGAAAAACTACCAGGATCCTTCAACTTAGCTGGAAGCTTATTTTGGATCGCCGCACTGCATTCTTCAGTCAAAGCTATAATTTCATATTCTTCAAGCTTTGTTTTATCAGATAGAATTTCGTTCAAAAATTTAGAATATGAAGGCATTTGAGTTAGGGCTTCAATAAACGAAATGTTTATGTAAAGGTTCTTAAGGACTTCTAAAAACTTCCCAAATTGCGAATCAAGTTTAGCTTTAGCCATCCTTTGAGGAAATGATAAAGGTGGGGTATAGGGCTTTGGGGAAAAGATCTTAGGGTCCTTAGGAACCTCATCAGGCTTATGCCCGACGTCATCAATCACTTCCTTAGAGGGTGAAGACTGAAGACATCTCTTTCTCAACATTCTCAACATGCCCCTTGTTATCATGTAAAGACACATCATTGGTAACCTCCTCAGGTCCCTCTAGTTGTTTTCCTCCTCTCAAAGTCATTGCATTACATTGCTCCCTGGGATTAAGCCCTGGCTTACTAGGAAGTCTATCTAGGGGCGTAGATGAAAAGCTAGCTTCTTGGGCAATCTGGGCTACCAACATCCTATTATGAGTTGTAAGCATATCAACCTTTGAGGCTAATTGCTTAATGTACTCATCCTGTTTTTGTTTTGCCATAAACATACTTTCCATCATCGCTTCTAAATTAGACCTTTGGGCTACTTGAGAAGGGAAAGGAGGTCTTCGAAAACCAAGAGGTGGTCTAGCATTCATTGGGGGCATATTCGAGGGGTTTGGATTAGACCTATATGATAAATTCGAGTGATTCTTCCAACCCAGATTGTAGGCATTAGAGTAAGGGTCATCGGCCGGTCTCGGTTAAAGCTTTGAACATAGTTAGCTTCACTCAGGTCTTTCTAAAAAGGGCTCCCAACTTGACAATTCAAAGTGACATTCTCAATCGAACCACAAATTTCACAAGAGGAAGGGACACTAGAATTCACAGCATTAACATTCATTCGGTCCAATCTTTGAGTCATAGCATCTACTTTAGCAGAAAGCAAAGTAAGTGCATTAACTTCAAGCTTACCTCCAACCCATTTTGGTTAGCCTCGTTCGGTGAACCATTATTAAGTGCCATCTCCTCAATTAGGTTATAGGCTTTACCCTTCATTTTGTTCATCAAGGTTCCTCCCGCTGCCTCATCAATAGTAGACTTTACAAATTAGGTCACACCATTATAAAAAGCTTAGATAATCATCCAATGTTGAAGACCATGATAGGGGCATAAGCGCAGCAAATCTTTAAACCGCTCCCAAGCTTCATAGAGCGTCTCTTCATCTTTTTGCATAAATTGGTGATTTGATTCCTTAAACTGGCTATCTTGCTCGGAGGGAAAAACTTGGTGAGGAAGGCTATTGTTAAGTCATCTCAAGTGGTGATACCTCGCAATGGCAAAGAGTGTAACCAAGCCCTTACTTTATCTCTCAATAAAAAGGGAAATAAGCACAAACGGATGGCATCAATAGAGACTCCAGTAAGCTTCAACATGTTGCACACCTCTAGAAAGAACGAGAGGTGTAGATTCGGATCTTCCAAAGGAGTTCCTCCAAACTAGGATTGTTAAACTATAGAGATGAGTGCTGGTTTGAGCTCGAAATTGTTGGGATCAACAGTAGGGCGAGCGATGCTTGAGGTGATCCCTTGGACTCTAGGGTTAAGGAAATCTCGAAGTGTCCTTCTTTGGTCACCTTCTTCTCCCGCCATGTTTATTGGATTCCTTCTTGCCTCGTGTCTTTGTTCTTCAGTCCTTTGCTTCTTCCTCCTAAAGTGGAAAGCCCTTTCAATCTTGGGATTGGGTTCGTACAAGATTGGACTTTGCATAAATGGGAAAATTTTCTACAAGCAATATCACCAACACTATCAGCGCAGCTAAACAAGAAATTAAAAAGAAAATAAAAGTAAAAGGTAATAAAATACTTAGTCACTTTCGCAAGACTAACTCAATGGTTAAAAGATTGATCCCCAGCAACGGCATCAAAAACTTGACTACTGCCGCAAGCGTGCGGGTAGTCGTAGTATAGATAAAAAGATCGCTCCTCAGGGGCCAATGTAATCTATCGAGTTTTGCTTATCAAAAATATGCAAAGTAAAATTCTAATTCAAGAGGGTTCGATTTAACAACTTTTAATTCACTAATTTTAAATCAATTAAGGAAAGATGCCCAAGAATTCATGTAGTTATGAAAGTTAATTGGATCAAAATGATAAGCATGTGCTTTTCTCTAATCGGTTAATCTTGAGGAATTGCAATCTCTCCAAAAATTTAGTCTATTCTGTCGAAATCAACCAAATTTGCCTAAACTAAGCAAAAGTCATTCTTTCAAACTAATTTGTCTTAATCTAAGTTAAATATCTTTGATTATTCTCTAGGCCTCTTAATATGCAAATCTCTCTTTCGAGATGATGTTATGTGAGGTTTTATCAAGCAATTTAACAATCAAACGTCACCTTTCAGTTTTTCACTCAATTATTTCAAGTGTGCAAGCAAACTTTGGCCAAAAATTTACTCATAACATGCAAATCACTTGATAGAATGAAATCAAGCCAATCATGAAATATGCATAATTCTATAGATTAAAACATGATCCAATTACACTTTCATAAAACATTAAATCCCTAGACAAAATAAACTACTCACACATGATAAGAGATCAAACAACTAACCAATGTTTTGGCGAAATCTGAGAGAAAGGGCTTGACTGAGATAGCCGTCAACCAACGGCTTCAAACCGCCTCAAAATCAAACACACACACTCAAGATTTCTCACTAGAACAATAACCAAACAAAGAATCTAAATTAAAAAGAATAAATTTAAGAAAGAGAATTGAACTATGCTAATGCTTGCTTGCTTTTCTACCACTGAATGTCGCCTTTTATGAAAAAATCTGGATGTTTTCAGCCGCACAGTCGAAGGAAAACAAAGAGGTAACAGTTTTACCCTTCACCATGGTCTGTGACAGGCAACACGGTCCGACCGTGGTCTTCGCTGGAACCGATTTTCTATTCTTTTTTTACTCTACAGGCATAGCAGCATATGGATGTCCATAGGGGAGGTCGAAATACATCTATAAAGGGTCAAATGCTAAGTAACAAGGTCTAAAATCCTGCAAAGCACATCAGACAATCACACTCCAGCATAAATCGAGAATAGGAGTATAAATTATGACATTAAGCACATAATTCTCCTAAAAATGTGGCAAAATAGCCCTAAAATGATGTATATGTTAAGCACTTATCAATTAGAGCTTCCCATCATCTAATAGTACTTCTATGGATGATAATCGAGATCTTTTAAATCATCACTAGTTTCACCTCCTGAGTAAGTACTCCCATAATGCTATGAATCAAATACATTGTTAAAGCGTTTAGGACATTCTTCATTTATGTTTTTCTTTCCTCATCTGTTCATTGTTTCACCTAGTTTTCCCACTGTGTCTTAAGTGCTTTTAGATGTGGTTTGAGATAATCTGATTCACTACCAATCTCTAAAGGTGTCACATACTCCTCTTCTTCAGAACTATCTTCTAAATTGTTTTTTTTTTTCAAAATTATACTCTTGTGGCTCATTCATTCGTTCGTCCTTAGGCTCAGATTCAAAATCATCAAGAGAGAGACCAAGGTCAAGTTCTGTGTAATAGTTACTCATACAATTTGTTGTAAACCCATTCTTATCCAACCTTTCTGTCACAAATAACTCATAAGTTATTGTATTCTAGGATCCTTTATTAAGATGCTCCTTAAAATCCATAGGGTTTTCTATCTCCGCATAACATTCATACTTATTCTTGAAACAAACCCAAGGGACTACTTCAGGTAAGGTACATAATTAATAGTGCCCCTAAACATCAACATTCCAGAATGGGGACTAAGGTTCCTTAAGATTATAATTCATACAATTGTTCAAGGGCAAAATATGCCTTCTCACATTAGTGCCTTTTCTCACAAGTAATGTATACAGATCCTGAGGCTCAATATGATCTTCAACCATCTAATTTATAACAAAGCATGTACATAATTATACTGCATGTGACAGAGGATTTTTTTGGGTATAGCTAACAGATTTACATAGACATATAAAAAATCACGAAAAACTTTTATCTAACACGTTTAAACATGGTATGAAATATAACTTCCTATAGTTCATATTTAATTCCAATGCATATTATCTAGTTTGGCTCTGATACCATTTCTGTAATGCCCCTATAATTATAGGAGCATAATCATAATATTTTAGTTACTTTAGAAGAATTTTATGGAAACATAAGCATCTAGGTGTTACCACCGTTTTCTAATAAATAGAAAAGCAAGGCTTGGTTAATGAATAAAATAAACAAATAAAAACAAATGAAGCATGGCAAGCAACCAAGATTTCATTCTTACGATGAAATTATTTACATAAAATGTTAGGTTAGCCAATATTTGGAATGATTAACAACATAACAAAATTAGACATAACAAAAACAAAGTTCAATTTTCATAGTTTTCAGTCTTATTCTTTAAACATAACTATAATTCTCACCTAAACCATAAATATGAAAAAGAAATAATGAACCAAAGCTCATCACACCGGATATTATACTATCAAGAATAAATATATTTTATTTGGGCATGCATATAGTAAATTCATTTTTATTTAAAATAGAGAAGAGTGAAATAGTAAAATTAGTATAATTTTATCTTATTTGAGTGGAACCCATAACAATAAGGGAGGGGAAAACCTCCAATAATTAATAAGCTTAATGACAATGAACTTCGGACAAGTCTAAATATACACATACTCAGGGCAATCAAGGCTAATTGTCGTGCACCGGTACCAGGTGTAACAATAACAATAATGAGTACTCTGATTATGTGATACAGCATATTAAATTTTGAAAAGACCATGTCTTATACTTGCATTAGATAGCTTCAATTTTGAATACAAATGGATAATAGTAAACGTGTGATCATCAAAATGTACCTTTTCAAGGAATCAACTCAGGGATCCCAGCTATACACAAGTTGGCAGATATCATAAAGCACAATAAGTACATAGTAAGCTTGAGTACGTACGCCAAGAACTTAAAAAAAAACAAAAAAGGTTCAACTCTGTCTATTTAACTAAAACACCAAATCACATTATTTTTCACAATTTCACACCTTTCTCTTTCTTCCCATCTCTATGTGAGCTTTTTCTATCTCCTCTTTGCTCATCAAAACCCTAGATCTGGCTCCTGTTGACGAGGTTGTTGATGAAATTCTTGACTGCTTCTTTCAATATGCTATGCTCAACTTTCGTTAAAATCTCCTATTGTAAGTACATCTCTCTCTCTCTCTCTCTCTCTCTCTCTCTCTCTCTCTCTCTCTAATGAGTCATAAAGTCTTCTTGTTAATATGCATGTGTTTCGCATGATTTTCGTTGCTTTTTTATGTGAATAAGAGTTTAGGGTTTGATTTTCAATGTTTAGGCTCCTCATTTGTTGTTATTTCATTTTGGGGCTGATGTGAGCTTTGATTGTTGATTTGCTCTTGAAGTATGTTGATTTTGACAGTCCTAGCATAAAAAGTCCTTCAAGTGATGGATATGAGCTTTTTTGAGCGATGAATTTCATTAACTTATGATGAATTTAGGTTAAATATGGGATGTACCTTGTTTACTATGAATCTATATTATATTCTAGTGAATAAGTGTCATGGCTGATGAATATGCTTCTTCTTAATGGATCTCTCTTATAAGCCGGTGAATACAGTTCTTTAATGAATGTTTCGTGGTATTTGAAACATTGAATACAATTTGTAGATCATTGGAACACCAAGCATACAACTAATGAATATGACTCTGTTTTCTGATCAATATGTCATCTATGATGATGAATATATGTTTTTTCTAATAAATCCAGACTATATCTGCTAAGTACATTTTGTGAATATGCTTTTACGGATGAACATAGTCATTTATTTGGTGAACCTATCGTGCTTGCTAATGGATATTCTTTTTTGGGTTTTATTATGCATATGGACCATTTGTTTGTTGAATATACCATAATGTTTTGATGAATTTGTCTTGTATCTTGTCAAAGTATACTATCATTATTCACGAAGCTAATTATTTATAAATATGTGTTACATGATAATGAATTCATCTTGTATACTGATGAATATGCACTATTTTCTTTGACATATACATGTCATACATTGATAAAGATGTCTTTCCCATTCTATAGTTCTTTCTAATTCTTTTTCCTAATGGATGGTTATTATACCAGCAAATATTGGGATTATCAAACTTCCAAAAGAAAATGAGACAATTAATCTAGTGGAAGATTGATGAACTAGACAAAAAGATTGTTGAACTAGGTCATGAAAGGGAAAAATAAGTAACAAAATCCAATTAAAATCTCCAACAAACTAATGAGTCCATGCACAAGAATGTTGAATATCTCCACAGAATAGAGCTCTTGCTAAAAAATGTCACTAAACTTTGTAAAATATTCATGAATGCCACTCAGCTTTTTTTGTTAAAAATATCATTAAACTTTACAAAATGTTTAAAAATGTCATTGTGATAGGGGCATGTTTGAGTCATTTTGAAAATTTCAGTGGTATTCTTTTATGTTTTTGAGCAAGTTCAATGGCATTTTTTACTTAAAAAAGTTAACTTGCATATTTGAATATTTTAAAAAGTTCAATGATAGTTTTTAACAAGAACTCCCATAGAATATGATGAACATATGTAGGAGTCGATATATTTCAAAATTAAAAATTTCATCTAGTTTTAATGAATATGTGCAGTTGATGCGCTTAAATTTTTTAAATATCATATGAGATAAATGAAATTTCTTTTTATCATTAGCTAATTTATATTTTTGTAATTAATGAAATATTTGTTTCAATTTTTCAAGTTTGTCATTGTTTTATCAAATTTATGAACAAAGCTAAATTAGTTGTTAATCAAGATGTATTGATTTTATCAAATGATACATGTTCATTAGCGTAATCATTTATTTGAATTTATTTCAAGTAGTTCAGTTTTGCAAAATGACTAGTATACAATTGCTATGATTATGTTATAGATTCATCAATAAAAATGCAGTGATTCATCAATATTTACTAATTCTTTTATTAAAGTATAAACAAAAACTTAAAAAAGCCAAACTAAGTAATTAAATTCTAATCAACTTTTTACACCGAAACAAATATAAGCATAAGAATTCATCATTACGTTGCAAAATTCATAAAAAATACATGAATCCATCTGCATGTTCCAAAATTCAATAGTTATGCATAAATTAATTAGTTTTGTAATCAAATTCATTAGTGATAGGATTGAGTTATACGCACATGCATTTTTTTATAGAGTACAATATAATTTTCGACGTAAGGAAGGTGAAGAGGATGATGTAATTGATGAGCTAGTGTTGATGGCCAATCATGTGCTTGGCACATGACTAGTAAGGAAAGGATTTCTAATTCCCTTTTTTTTTTGAAATTTTTGGGTAAATAGATACTAATTTTGAATAAATAAATAAGTAGGGTGAGAAATCATAAAAAAACTAAAGCTTGGAATTATTATTAAATTTTCAGGCTGATTAGCAACACGAGAACATGGAAAGATTAGGCAAAAATGTTTATAAAAATATTTATAGTTAAAAAAGAAGAGAAATTTTAAAGTGAACATAAAATCATTGCAAAATGGTTGGTAAATTTATGGTGAATGGAAATAATAGATAAAATAAACAATTAGCTAACTCATGAAGATTTTATGCAAATATAAATAGGAAATACCAAAGGAAATAATATTCTCGATCTTTTGTCATAAAGTAATCAAATCAAATATTAACTAAAATGAGTAAAGATTATGAATTTATTTTAAACAAATAAGACATTGCAAAGAAAATGAAGTAAAAATTTGAAAATATATTTTTACTTTTTATAAGATTATTAATTTTATTCTACCAAAGTCACTAGGAATTTAAGAAATTAGAAATTAAAAAGGAGGTTATTAATGAAAATATTTAGGAAATATGATGCAAAATAAATTATCTAAATTGAAAGTCTTAGCGTAAATATTTAAATAAGAAAACAATCATTTTATAAGGTTTTAAAACTAATAAAACAAACGAATATACTGGATTAACTAAATATTTCAAGATTATTTTCGTTAAATACATTGCGATTAATACTAAATTGAAATCGGAATTTTAGGGCTTTTATAGGGTCCCTCACCAAATTTGATATCTTTGAACATGCAAAAATCATAGGGGTTCAGCATCATCTCACTAGTCAAAAAGATGAAATTTATTGATCGAATCCCAAAACTTCTCTAATAGGCCTAATTAGTATGTTTTCAGAAAATCACAATCTTGCAAATTCCATGCAAGTTACATAAGCCATCCTGGAAAAAAAAAAGAAAAAAGAAAAATACTAAGATATACGATACAAAAAAAAAGGAGCATACCACATCCTTTGCCACGATGGTAGAGATGTCCTCATGGCCATTTTTGGAATATAAGAGGATATGAGTATCAAACCAATGTATGGGCATCCCACATCATATCCCGTGCTCATCCTCTAACAAACGGTCGTCATTGCACTGTAGAGGCCTACAAGTTGGAAAATTGGCCATTTAGCCATGCAAAAATATTCAAAATAACCAAAACATATAAATGACAAATTGCTAATAACATTCAATAGGACACAGAAAACGGCTAAGACATGGTTTAATGGCCATGAAAATATACCTGGAAGTTCCCAATTACTTTTTAAAGTTCATAGATACATGACAAACTCTTCGAAGCTTTTCGAACACCTACTTCTACATAAGACGACAAACTCTTGCAATTTAGGTTGAGTAAAACTAATTTCAATGGTACATGCCCAAAGGGGAATTTTGCATTTACAACATGAATTGAAACTTGAACAGGAAAAATCATGGCCAAAAAGGTCCAAGCAACAAAATCCAACATAGGGTTTGAACTCTCAAGTTGATTTAAACCAAATTCTACCAAACATGTACCAAGCTTGAAATCATACTAGATTTCATCATTAATGGTTGTCTATGATATTAATCTAGTAAAACAAACATTCCATGTCCACATAAATACTTAAACATAAAGGATTTACCACAAATCCATAAAATCTAATTCCTTCAAACCAAGAACATCATGTAAATTGAAGTATAAATTCAAGCAAATAAATCAAAAATCAAGATTGAAGAGCAAGAATTATCTTAATTTGACTACTTAGGAGCTCACTTTGAGGAAGAATTAAGATCCAAGTGAGGAACAGAGTTGAAAATGAAGAAGAGAAGGTGATGGCTGCGAAATGAGGTTGGCATGCCACTAACCCTATTTCCTCTCAACAAGCTAGTTGTTGAGCCTTACTTATTTTCTAGCAAATGAGAAGCCATCAATATGTAACTCCTTGTACATGCCTAAATATGGCATCTTATTTTTAATTGCCTAATGATGAAAATTATATCCCAACTTGTATACCTGGCGGCCCAGCGAAGTAATCCTTGAATTCGAGTCCAAAAGCCTAATAGAGCCCAAGAAGCCCAAATATGCCTGAATTAACAGTGTTTGGCGTCCACTTGAGATCCACTCTAGGTAGTATAAGATTGTTAAGTCTAGATATCAACATTTGTTATTGAATAAGCTTTCTGATGACATACTATCCGCCAAAGTCTAATAAGCAACGGAAAAGATATAAGTTGAATATTTGGGCTTGTGTTGAAAATGATACTTGCTCACTATTTTGCTTATATCTTGTATCACACTTATCTAAAAATTATGAAATTAGTTATATTAGAAACTGTACTTAATAAGCTTTCAAGAAAAAAGAATTGCTGAAGAAGAAGGTCAGACGTGAAACTTATCGCCAAAACAAATTAGGATGTCTGTAGCCCAGTCCAGGAACTCATGCTTGGTTGGCCCCTCTGTTTGGAAACCCCGCTAGGCTCCCTCTCTTCAACTCTTTTTGGCCTAAATAGGATCAATTATCTAGAATTCTAGCGTAATTACTTCACCAATGCTAATTAGTCAGAATCCTAGCTGATTTAGTGTAACTGTTTAGATTAACCATAACGGGACTATAATTACGTCCCTTGATTCTAAATTGATTCAGATTATTCTGTCAACCACTATAAATAGAGGCATGTCCCTAGGGGCTAAGGGAAGGGATTAGGCATCGGTTTAGCATCAGAAAATTAACATAAGCCCATTGGCACCAAATGAATTTGATGTCAAAATACATCAAAATATTAGAGAAAGGAGAGCATCAAAAATTAGGAGAGAAATACTCAACACATTGCAGATAGAGAATTGGGTCAACCATTAAAAAGGTGCCACTCTACTGAGGTTTCTAGGTAAATCAGGTGGGTTATCCTGAGGGCAAAAATTCTACCTCTCCCCACTCTTCTGCTCCATTTCTCTTTTACGATTTTTTTATTCTAAATTACCAAAGATGTAAAATTTAGGTAGTCCCTTGCATGCTGTAACTGTTATGCTATTCTTTAGGTTTTTGTTGGACTAAAGTTTGTACATTCTGCGTGATTTTATATGATTAAATTCTAATTTAGTGCTTAAATGTGTATTAATATGATTAGGTGTTAATTTACCATGACTAGTATATGTCGGCAGTGATGATGGTTAGTGATAAGATGCATCACATTGCATCACCATACCATCCCCCCGAATTTAGAACCCGGCTCCAGACAAAGGATTCAGGATGGTCCTCACACTAGGAACTGCTCGGGGCCCTTCTGGAAACCCTTTTGAAATAGTTTCAATTTGTCCCTTTGCTGTCCTCATCGGTATGATTTGCTTTAAAGGGTGTCATGATTTGTAAGTTTTCCTAAAACTCACAAGCGACTCTATTAGTTAAAAGGTTAATGCTTCTTTTTCCTTACTGTTGGCATTTGTTCGTGCATTGCTAAACTTGGGAAACACATATTCGGACCTTGGTAGTCAAGTCTGCCTGGGCCAAAATCAAGGTTCGGACCTGGCCCAAGAACCCGCTCGAATTCCTAGATCTGGCCTGCACCTATATTCTGGGTCAGGTTAAAGGAACTGCTAGGGCCCAAGTCAGGAGAATTAAACCTCGCTTGCCCAGGGAACTCAAACCGGTTCCTTCGTCAGGCCCAAGCTCCAATCTCCTGTGGCCCTGAAAGCCCAATTATGCTTGATTTGTGAAAAAATAATAAAAGAGCATAATGAATATGACTTTTAGAAAAATATAAAAGTACCTAACACGCGAGCAGAACCATTCGCGGGGGATCGCACCCCGGGGAGGAGGATCCTTATAGTGGCGACTCTACTGGGGATTTTTTTGAAAGGCCGAGATTTGAACTTTAATATGGGAAATTATCTTAACTACACTTGCATTATGCATACTTGCATTATAAGATGCTGCCTATCGAGGATCAACAACGTATCTTGGCAACCATAGTTCTACCCCTCGAGAAAGTGGCTAGTTAATTAATGGCTCCATTTAGACTTCCAACTGAGCAGGCAATTGCTTTACCACTCATGACATACTTTCTTGGTCCTTATGACTTGGGAAAGCAACCTAACTTTTTAGCCATAACATACTCTCCATGCAAGGCATGCGAAGAGTTGGGTTGTGAGTGGACTGCTCTAAACCTAACCTGAAAGCCCTATAGCTTAGAACTTTAGGTTATAACTCATATGTGATATAGGGAATACAACATCTCCTTGTATCATTTAAATTCTCTAGCCCAAAGGACTACACATTGATACTGTTAGTCTTAGAAGAGCCCAGATTAGGGAAAACTAAGTTTAAAAATGGATTAGGAACCAAAATAGCTTTTGGGAGAATTGAGTCATAATAGGACTCTTGATCCAGAATCCAAAAAGTTTTAAGCTCCAGTTTAGAAGCATCAATTTTAGTCAAAAAAAAGGTGGAAAACCCCTACCGGGTCCTAAAAAAGAAAAAGTAGTGAATTTGAGAGTCTGTGTTTAGGAATAAAATTGAGTCCACATCAAGCGTAGCAGAACCCTGCTGGGATCCGTCAAGGTTTAGTACCATAGTTTGATAGGTTATATGCATTAATCTTCTGTAAAGAGTTAGAATATACAGGGTAGGTTTTAGGCCTGGTTAGAACTCGACCAGGATCTAATTAAGAAGTTTGGTCTAGTCTTTTTCCTTTTAGAGTCTGTATTCATAGCATGAAGATGTATTCTGGACTGTCAATATTAGAGCTAGGCCCACAAATCAGCATAGTTCCTTTAGGGTCTTAGCACATCAGTTGTAGGATACTTGAGGCCAAATAGTTATACATCATTAGGCTTCATCATGCATAGTCCATAACTCCATCTATGCCTAAGGTGCATAATATAGCTCACTAGACCTTTACAGCACTATTCTATTCTAGGTTGCATCCAATTATGCATTATATTCATAGTGCATAAGTCCGATTAAGGCTTAGATATCTTAACCATGCATAAGTTGATGGTCCAGACATCATCATCCCTAGGCTTAGGATCCCTGTATGAGTCCACCTAGATCCACCCATGTGCCAAGACTAGCCCATTATAAGAAAACTAAACCACAGTCATACTTACATCAGTATATGCCTGTGATTCACTTAAGAAAGACTTGAGTATGACTTTGGCTCATAAGTCAGCTCTTTAAGCCCAACTTAGGACATAATCCAGAATAAGGTCCGATTTCAACTTAAAACCCCGTATCTTAACCCGACTTCAGCCTAAACCTCTAAGCCCATCAAGCTATTATCTCCTTTTCTTTAAATTTCAAGTCATGAACTATTTCCTTTGGCCTATATCCAGTATGGTTGACCACTCATATATTCTACCTCTCTAAACCATTACCTTATTGCTCAGCAGAGGGAAGATAAAGAAGCCACACGAATAGAGTTCGCAAACTGGGAGGCTTCTATCCCGAGAAAATTCTAAGGGAACTCCACCAATTGGGTTAAAGTCAAATCCACCTCAAAGTTTAATACTTCACCAATCCCGATGGCACGAGGTAACAAATTGGTGCAACTCGTAAAGATGGTAGAAAAAATAGAAACTAGACAAGACGAGAGTGAGAAGAACATAGAACTGAGGCCACTACAATCCAAACTCTTATAAAAAAATTCCCCAAAGGAAAAAGGTGAGAAATCTTGCAACAGAGGAGGGGGAGATGATAAGAACAATAAAGAAAAAGGAGAAAAGAGCACTCCTCAAACTGATCCACGAGTAGATCGAATAGACAACTGCTTAAGGAATCTTTCATGTTCAATAATTACTTTAATGACTATGCAGGATTCACTACTATCGCAAAAGGGAAATTACCCCTAAAATTCACTATGCTAAACATTGAGTTCCATTAAACTGAAAATCCATTATCATGTGAGGAATTTTCTTAGTGTAATGACACTAACAGAAATTAACAAGGACATATTCCACATCATATTTCCTTGAGCTTTCGAGAGGATGTAATGAGATGGTATAATACTATGGACACACAAAAGGTTATAAACCGGGATGATTTTGGTAAAGAATTTCTACGTTAGTATTCATACAATACTTACCCACCAATCACACTTAGAGACCTAGAGTTAACTAAGAAGAAGGAAAATGAAAGCTTTTTTTGACTTCCTTGCTTGATGGAGGGCAAAATCCACTCATATAGCTAACCAACTCTCAAAGGCTAATCAAGCATGGTTGTTCATCAGGAACCTCCAACCCACATATAGACAGCACTTATGATTCACGCCATATGAAAACTTCACTGCAGTAAGGAACATAGGTACGTTATTAGGGGAAGAATTTGCTAGGGAGGCACTTGCCAAGACTAGTAGCAACTTGAAGGCCAACTATCGGAATAAGGATGTGAAAGATAAAGTCCCCACAAGTAAGGAGGTGCATGAATTAGATTTTTACACCGAATACATCGCTGTTGGAACCACTTATGAAGGGCAACAACCAGCTTGGATTGCATGATGGCATTCTAGCCATTTCCGACCATCAGAGCGAAAAGTAGGGCTCATCTATTCACTTAATGAGCATAGTTGAATCCAAACCAAAATGCCTCTACACAAGGTGCCTTGAATTCTATTGAATTTAGAAGATGTGATGCGTCATGCTTAGTTTATAGTCATGTGTTGAGTCTTAAAGTCCATTTGCTTTTAAATCCAAGTCTGATATAACCTTGATTTAATAATAAATCATCCCCTCCATTCCTTTTTTTTTGGATATTCTCATATTCTTTTTTACGGAATGCTTCCGTCATATGATGAATCTAGGGTGGAAAAAACAAAAAACGAGGGGCGAGCTAAAAAGCCTAACAAGACAAACTACGTAAAAGGAAAGAGAGCAAAATGAAAAATAATTAAAAAAACTAAGTATTTCAATACCTCACCTGGAAAAGGGGAAAGATCAAGAATTTCATGCAATAAGTCATGTAGCATTAAAGGATATGCTTAGGATAGGAGGCTTCCTTTGGCAACTTGCATTGATACCTATATTAAACTTGATAAATTCTCACTTGGAACCCTTTTGAGCTCTTAAATAAGCTTGTTTCTTTCATTACCACATCTATTTTAACTAGGGAGTGGGAGTGTGCCATGAAAACCATTATTATCAAAATTAACAATAAAAAATTAAAAAAAGAAGAAACATTAGGACCAAACGGCCTCGCCCAAAGTGAGGGGGAAAAAAAAGAAGAGACGAAAAAGAAGAAGAGTTTGAAAACCAGAAGGATAAGACAAGAAATAAATTGCTAATTTACATTACTTTATCACCCATGCGCAGTTTGGAATTTCATAAAGGCTGCTTAAGCCTTCACGTTGATTCCCTTGCTTTGGCATCCTCACTTAGAAGCCTACCTTAAAAAGATCTCCTAGAGGCGTCCCTCCTTTAAGCGGCATTTCTTAACCTTGAACTACAAGTAACTTGATTCCACATAGGATACGTAGGTAACCCCTTTGAGGCCTGGCCATGAAAGAACTTTTTTTTTTTTTTTTAATGAAGGGACACCTGAACTAAATCCACTAGTCTTTAAACAAGAGAGAGAATGAAGAGCAATTGGCCTAAGAACCTATAAAGGTAGACAAGGCAAAAGGAGAGTGAAAATAGAACCTAGGTTTTTAAGGATAAAGAAGCATTTTATTAACTATTCCCATCGAATCAGACTTGGACAAACCATTCACCCATTTACAACCTTCTCTTAATCATCATAGCCTCTAATCTCACCTTCACTCCAAAATTTCAGACCCTTGGTCTCAACTATGACTACAAATTTAAGAGTGGATGCTCACTATGTATTCTCACCTTTCCTAAATGGGCACTTACCAATTATGTAAGATGAGGGCTTTCCTACATTTCCCCAGACAGTTAGGGTTTCTTTCATGGCAAATATTTCTTGATAAGGAGATAAACATATTCTTTTCATTAAACTGAAGGCTACTCTAGCTAGCACTAGCAAAAGCATTTTTCAGCATAGGAAAGATCACATTTACTCTACTTAACTGGGGGCTAGTCTAACCAAAACTAGCAAAAGCAGCTTTGGCTATCATTATTCTCTGACATTTAGGGATTCTCTTATAATAAATAGGAATTGGGGACTCTTCAGAACAAGAGCACTTTAATGTAAAATTAAGGGTTACTCCTCCATTGAAAGAAAGATTCTATATTCTACGCAGCTTAAGACCCATGGCCTAGGCTAACCCCACAGTCACCCAACCTTTTTCATCCCTCATCCTAAACCACAAACCATTGTCATGCCTAACCTGTCATATTCTATAACTTGATCAGGCCTTATCCAATGGGCCCCAAACTTAGTATGAGACCTGTCTGCGTAGAAGGTTAGGTCATCACATGTCTACATATGAGGTTAGGCTATGTTTGCATAGTTAGCACAAATGAATCTGTATAGTTGTCACATCGGTATAGTATAAGTTCGACTAGCAAGGGCACCTACATTAATGCATGGGTCTTTAGCCTATTTATCATACTTCCCTTTGCTTTGATAACTTGGGAACCCTTGATTGAAAAAGAGTGCAGTCAACCTTCACAGTGACCCTATAGAAAGGGCACACAACCCTGGTTAGCCATGAATCAACATCAAAGGTTCTCAAGGCGGCATCAATAGCTATCATAGAAGATATCTATACTTTGACCCTCACCTCAATTAGGCTCAGTCAAAGTGAGGGCTTTGTCCTCAAAGAAGCCTTATGCAGGTGTCCTTATAGAAAGGACATCAACCCAACTTTAGTTGATAGGGTAACAAAGTCTGAGACAATCTAGCCACAGAGAAGACTCTATCCTTTTTATCTCAATAAGAAGGCTAACACCATCCTAAGTTTCAACAGTTCTCCATTTCCTTTTAATAAAAAATTCTTGTTAGCGAGAAGGATGAGATCTTCTTAGACTCATACTTCAAAGCACTCAAGAGTACTGAAAGCTAGAGGAAGCAAAGGGGAATGAAAGGGGAAGAGAAGCACAATTTCGGAGTAGATTGAACACTCCACAAGCCACATTATTTATAGCCGAAATAAAGAAGAAGAAAGTAAAGGAGGACCCGGCTGGGTTCCACCCAATTCACACATGGGTGTATTCCTTTACAATGAGCTAAAGTGCAAGCAAATATGAAAGGTAGAAACAAAGGGATGCCAAGCACGAGGACCTGGTCGAGTTCCCCACACTTCACATGGGCATATTCCCTCGACAAAGAGCCAAACACTCAAATTAAAAAAAAAAAAAGAAAGCAAGCAAAGAAGAAAAGCCAAAGGGACCCAGCCGGGTCTCTATGTGCATGGGAAATTACAAGCATCAAAAAAACAAAGAAAGAAAAGCCAAAGTAAGAAAGGTGGTCAACAATACCCGACCCAGTTCCTACCATCATAAGATTGTGTTTTTCTTGAAAAATACAAAAGAGGAAGAAGCCAAGGCAAAGAGGATCCAAGGGATAATCTACATCAATGAGCATCAAAAGCATATAAGAAGGGTTTACTTACGAAGTATTTAAAATATTTAGTAAAGTGAGAAGCTAAAATTAGTAGCTCCAACAGAACGAGAGATCTTACAATTTGGTCGACTGGCAAAGAGGTCTACTATTTCAGTGATACAGAATCCTGCTAAAGGATAAATTCATGAATTTGCATAACTCTCCAACATTATGGAAACCTACTCAGCCAGCAAAAGGGTTCGGTACTCTCGCTATACAAATAAATACATGAATTTGCTTGACCAGCAAAAAGATCTGGTACTATAGCGATATTGAAACCTGCTTGACTGGCAAAGAGGTCCGGTATTCCAGTGATATGGAACCCTACTAAAGAATAAATTTATGAATTTTCTTAGTCGGTGAAAAGATCTACTATTCCAGCGATGAAAAAACTTGCTCGACTAGTAAAAAGGTCCATTATTCCAGCGATACAGATAAATTAACAAATTTGCTTAATCGGGAAAAAAAAAAACTCAGCTACTCCCACAATTCGAAAACATGCTCGACCGGCAAATAGGCTCGCTACTCCAACGATATGGAAAATTGGCCGACCAGTAAAAATGTCCGCAATTCTAGTGATATGGATAAACTCATGAATTTGCTTGCCCAGAAAAAAGGTCTGCTACTTACGAAAACCTACTTGACTGAAAAAAAGGTCCACAACTCTAGCAATACGGAAACCTGATTGCTAACAAAGTGGCCCGCTACTTCAGTGATACAGAGACCCTTTAATCCAGTGAAAGGATAAATTCATAAATTTACTTGACCAACCAAAATTTCCACTACTCTGGTGACAAGGAAATCCACTAATCGGCCAAGTCAAGGACAAAATTCATCGGCCACCGTCGCGACTAAGGTAGCGAGCATCAACTCTCGAGATCCTCAGTGCCCAGGTGTGGATTCTACTTCATCATGGCCAGAGGGACAACTGCAAGAAACAATTATTACTTTGACCTTCGTCGTACTCTAGCTCGGCCAAAATGAGAGCTAACTGTAGACGACTAAAAATGGCAGCCTATTTTTAATTTCCCAATGATAAAAATTATACCCCAATAATGAAATATACCCTAACTTATGTGCTTGGGTGATCAGCAGAGTAATACTTGAATTCAAGTCTAAAAAGCCAATAGAGCCCAAGAAGCTTGAATAGGCCCAAATTGACAGTGTTTGGCGTCCAGCTCATATACACTCTAGGGAATATAAGATTATTAAGTCTAGTTATCAATATGATTCATTGAATAAGCTTTCTAATAACATGTATACACCAAAGTCTGATAAGCAATGGAAAAGATATAAGTGGAATATTTAGGCTTGTGCTGAAAATGACACATATTCCCTATTTTTATTTATATTACTTCACACTTATCTAAAATTATGAAATTATTTTATTAGAAACTAGACCAGTAATCTTTCAAGGAAAAAATGAATAACCCAAAAAGGACGTTAGATATGAAAGTTATGGTCAAAACAAAGTAGGTTGTCTACGGCATAGTGCTTCTCCAAGTCCTCTTAAGCCTAAATGGGATCAATTAAGTAGAATTCTGGGCTGATTACTTTACCGATAATAATTAGTTAGAATCCTAGCTACATTAGTGTACCTGTTTAGACTAACCTTAATGGGACTAGGCTTAGGTTTCCTAATTCTAAACTATTTCTAATTATTCCCTCAACACTACAAATAGGGGCCTGCCCCTAACGATTAGAGGGAGGGGATAGGCATCAGTTTAGCATCAGAAAATTAACATTAATTAATTGACACCAAATCAAGTTGATGTCAAAATATATTAAAATATTAGAGAAAGGAGAGCATTAAAATTTATGAGAGAAATGCTCCACATATTGGAGATAGAGAATTGAGTCAACCATTAAAAAGATGTATTTCTACTGGTGTTTGTAGGTAAATCAGGTCAGTTATCCTTAAGGTAAAAACTCTACCTTTCCCCACTCTTCAACTCTATTTCTCTTATGATTTTTGATTCTAAATTACCAAAGATTTAATCTTTAGGTAGTTCCTCACCTATTGTAGCTGTTATGTTATTCCTTAGGTTATTATTGGACTAAAGTTTGTACTTTTTGTATAATTTTATATGATTAAGTGATTCTAATTTGTTTCATGAATGTATGTTATTATGATGAAGTCTTAATTTTCCATGTTAATGAGTAGAGACTATCAATGATGACGGGTGTTGATGAGATACATCCCATTGCATCACTATATCATCGCCCCCTAAATCTAGAATCTCATTTCCAGACTAAGCAGTTAGGATGGTCCCCACACTAGAGATTACTTGGCCCTTTCCAAAATCCTTTTGAAGTAGCTTCGGTTTGTCCCTTCAGTGTCCCTATTAGTATGGTCCACTTTAAAGGTGTCATGGTTCATAAGTTATCCTAAAACTCACTGGCAACCCTATTAGTTGAAAGATGAACACTTCTTTTTCCTTATTGTTGGCATCTATTCTTGCATTGCCAAACTTGTGAAAAACATATTCGGACCATGGTAGTGAAATCAATCTAGGCACGATTTAGGGTTTTGATATGGCCCAGGAACCTACTAGGCTTCCTGGATCAGACCTACATCCAGATCTGCGTTAGGCTGAATGAATTGCTAGGGCGCAAGTTAGGAGAACTGGACCTAGACCTGGCCCTACCTAGGGAACCTGACCAGGTTCCTTGGCCAGGCGCAATGCTAAATCTCCTATGGCCCTGAAAGCCTAATTCTGCCTGATTTATAATAAAAAAATAATTAAAAAATATAATAAATCTGATTTCTAGAGAAGTGTAACAGTACCTAGCACACGAGCTCAACCATTCATGGAGGATCGCACCTCGGGGAGATGGATCCTTACACTTGTTAATGTATGCCACCATGCTTGTCCTACTACACTTTTAAGTCGATCCCTTAATTTCTTTGATGTATGACATACAGATGAAACAAACACTAAACAGAGATTTAGACCCCCTTACCTTTTTGTTTACCAATATGAGATCCCTAGGTCTTGAGGCGGGTTAAAACCTCAAAACGGATACCCTACCTTTCTTATACCCCTATGGGTTCCTTGGATCTTGAGGTAGATTGGGGCCTCAAAGTAGACATGGTACCTATCTTTTACCCATTAAGGATCCCCAAGTTCTGAGGTGTGTTTTTAACCTCATAACAATCATAACCCTATCTTTTCATATACTAAAGGATCTTCGAATCCTGGCGTAGGCCAGAATGATTTTGAAACAGTCTTACACAACACAATGATTCAAATTGCATTCCTTACCTGACATGACATATGCTTTCATTCCTAGATGCTTTGACCTCTGAGACACATAAATGTATCCTTTGAGTACATATATGCCATATGCTGCATGTTGATTACATATCATCCTAATGATGACACCTATTACCTTCACCAATGGTAGAACTATTAATTCCCAAATTTGATAAGCTCTTACAACAAATTATTTCCAAAAAGTTTTTCTAAAAATTCCTTTTTTCTCTTCTCTAAAATGTCAAAAAATGTAAAAAATTGAACTTAAAATAGGTTTGGAACCTTTCTTCTTTTCAAATTGCTAGCTTAAGGAATCTAAGCACCTAAGACCCTGTGGGTGTAATATCAAGGATGTGACTATTAGATGGCATTACCAGGCATTGACATCCTCCCGTAACAAATACCTACCCTAATTACCTAGTACTAGTGGCAAGCTACTAGTCCAACCCACTACCTAAAAATTAGGGTAGGAGAAGACTTTACCCTACTACCAAGTCCTAACAATACTAACATAGGGAGTTTTCTCCTCATCCTAGCTATTAAATAAGAGAAGAACCCCTCAATCTAGAGATACACATACAAGTCTTTTCTTTTCTCCCTCACTAGGTAAAAAGCCCTTCCTTTAGCATTCTTCTCTCCTATCTTTATCACGACAGAGACTGCACTTCCTTTGTACATTCTTCTTTTGCTAAGAGTGAAGGCCTTTTATTTAGCACCATTCCCTATTTTCTCTAGTTTTTCCCTCTAAGCACATCTTTTTACAAACAAAGGTGTTTCTTTGAACTAGCCTCCAACAAACTCTATAAAACGATACATCTTTACAAGTTATTCTTGCTAAACCCAGCTCAATATAATTATCGACGGTTCACTAAAGATCATTACTTTCTTGGTCACTTTTTCTAACATGTAACATGACTAATTCAAGAGATCATCTGAAAAGTAGTGTGTTTAATTTTCTAAACACTACCAAATCTTAAATTTTATAAACTAGATATTGTATGAAACTTAGAGATTTTATGTTTACCTTGAACCCTTAGAAGAGGCCATGCTGAATGATCGATGTTATTGGATGGACTTGTGTCATAACCGTGGTAGTACTTTCACCCCTAGAACCAAACACTTGGCTAGCGTCTTGGGGTCAAGTCAATCCCTATTCGGGAATGTGGGAATTTTTTTCTGATTTTTTTTGAAATCTTTTTCATATTTTCCAAAAATATGGTGTCTACTATACTAATTTTTACATGGAGCAAGCTTGCCTAAACACTCCCCGAAAGATCAATCGCACACTAAGGGTAGGATAAGGGCCCCCAAGCCATAGCACCTTTATCGTTACTTTGTATTGACGACTTATTTTACCAACTTGAAGGAGAAGGATTTCTTAAAGATTGACCTAAGGTAGTTCTAATTATGAACTAAGTTTATCAATATACCTAATACGCCTTTTAGAACTAGATCAGGTGGCATTATGAATTTTCATTTATGTCGTTTATGTTAACAATTGCCCTAATGATGTATATATCTAATTAACAGAGTACATTGGGCTAGTTTAGATAAGTTTGTGCCAGTCTTCATTTATGATATATTGGTGTATTCTTGAAATGCGAAACATCATAGAAAGCATTTGAGGACAATATTACGGACATTTAGTTATATGATAAATTTTCTAAATGTGAAATTTGATTAAAAGAATTATTATTCTTGGGACATTAAACTGCAGCAGATTTGTGTATGATCTTTAGAGGAACCCTTAACACTCAACAACTTCCTTAAGATGACTGCACCATTTGAATGGAGTGATAAGTGCGAAAAGGCTTTTTAGAACTTAAGACGTGACTTAACATAGCACTTAGATGGGCATCGCCAAATCCATGTGAGGAATTTATGGTATATACTGATCCTCAAGCATAGGATCATACGTGTACCAATAAAAAATGGTAGGATTAATGTATGTGCAATAAGATAGTTAAAGCCTTATAAAAAGCTGACACGTAACTTATAATTCATTGTAGTTTTCTTTTTTTGTTGAAGATTTAAAGATATTATTTGTATGGGGTGTTCTTGTATCATCTATACAGACAATAATATCCTTAAGTACCTCTTATACAAAAGGAGTTGAATTTGTGACAATAGAGGTGACTGGAATTGATAGAAAACTATGATTACAAATTCAATACCACCATGAAAAGGCCCATGCTGTGGCTAGTGCTATGAGCAAGAAAACATAATGTGTTTCCAACTTCTTAAGCTCAACGCCACTAGACCTACCAAGAGATCTCAGAAGTTAGACTAGAAGTATTGTACGAGCCTATAAGTACCTAGAATGCTCTACATACACAATCCACTCTCATAGAAGAAATTCAATGAGTCCAAGATGGAGATGAAAAGATAGAAGTAATATAGAAGTAATCAAAGTAAACATGGGCAAAAAGGAAAGATGTGGGAGTTTCATTTAAAAGATGAGGAGATCCATAGGTTTAACTAGAGAGTATATATACTATAAGAAGAGGATTTGGGACAAAATATCTAAAAACATACACATAACTCTAGTTACTCCGCCCACCTATATGGGACAAAGATGTATAAAGACTTGGAACAAATGTTCTGCTGGACTAACATGGAAGAGACAAAGTCGAATATGTGCATAAATGTCTTATATGTCACATGTGGACTCCATCTCAATAAAATTTATCATGGTTTTACAAGTTACAAATACTAAGAAGAATGCAATTGTTGTTGATAGATTGACTAGATCTACAAAATTTCTGCCTATAACTGATCATAGAAAATTCACCAATCAGGCCAATTATATTTATCTGATATAGCCAATTTACATAGAGTTCTTAGGGATATTATATTTGATAGGGATGCAAGATTTGCATCTTATATTTTGAAATCTTAGCAAAGAGTTATGGGGACTAAATTGTGATTTAGTAGTACTTACCATCTGGAGACGAACAGACAAATAGAAAGGGTTAGTCAGATCCTTAGAAGATAAGTTTGAAGCTTGTGCTCTTTCCTTTCAAAAGAAATACGAAGAAAATGTGTCCTTAGCAGAATTATGCTATACCAATAGTTATCAAGCTATAATTTAGATAGTCTTATTTAAGGCATTATATGGGAGTAAATGTAGGACTCCAATTGCTATAACGCTCTAGCAAATGTAGTTACAATTAGACCAAAGGTGACACAAGATATGATTAGGCAAACTAAGCTAGTATAGACGAATATGAAAGTAGCCTAAGACACATAAAAATTGAATAATGACTGCAGAAGAAAGGCTTTAGAATCTTAAGTTAGAGAAAAGCTCTTTTTAAAAGTCTGACTACAAGGTGTGCTAAAATCGTTAAATGTAACAGGCAAACTGAGTCCTCATTTTATATGTTCAAATGAAAATATTTTGAAAATTATCTCTCTGGCCTATCAACAACCCCACCTACGGAACCCACAGAAATACAGCATGTTCATAATGTGTTTCATATTTCCTAAGTAAGGAAACATTATATAAACCCTGACATGTTACTGAGCACCATCTACTACACATAACTACAGAAGGACTAGAGTCTCAAAAAGACCCTAGTATAAATTATAGACCATTGAACAAAGAAATGAAGGAAAACAAAGATGCTATTGGTTAAAGTTATATGTACAGACTGTGATATATAAGAAACTACCTAAGAAATAAAAGATTATGAGAGAAAGTTGTATCCTCAACTATTCCAACTATTCTAAGGTATAACTACAGTTTACAAGTTTTGGGGGCAAAACTTCTTTAGAGGGGAGGAAGTAACACCCAACTGCTAATTATTTCATTATATGTTTACTTGTGTGTAAGTCAAGTGTGCACTACTTGGCATGTGAAGTATAGAAAATGCACAAAATACATGACTGAGTATATTATAATTAAAAATAAGAATAATTATGCAAACTTGTGATGGCACATCAGATTTTATAATTTTCTCCTATTTGATGCAACAGTACAAAGTCTATGTAAAATTGTTGCAAAGATTACAATTGAGACATCAGCTATATTACTCAAATGTAAAATTATGAGAACACGAATTTGCATGTAGTCATGCATGCACATAGGATATTGTCCAAAAATCAGAAAAGAAAATAGAAAGTTATTGAGTAGTTAACCTTTTAATATCGTGACATATATGCCATTAATGTTTTTTAGGCCCCACCTTTTTTACCTAATTTTTTTAGTGCCCTCAGCTTATGTATGTAATTAAAACAGAGATAAATTTGATGAGATTATAACCAAAGCAATATTAAGACAATTTGCCTCTTTGCAAAGAGTGGGGAAATGGGGAGAAAACTTCTTTAGAAAATTTTGCCATCAAGGAACACGAATTTTGGGACGATATTTTATCTATACTACAACACTCGTGTACTTGGGGGCTCACCGTTGTCAAGGATCAAAATTGTCAACTATTGAGTTACTCCTAAGGAATTCACTAAGCACATTTCTTTCCGTATACTTTCTACCTTTTTTATTGCTTTGATAGTGTTTGCGTTAGTGCTTGCAAGAGATTTTCTTCTTTTATGCGAAGTCCATTTTCGTAGGAACTTGATCCCCTTATTGAAAGGACTTTCTCTTTAAGAAGGAAGAACCAAAGGCTAGAAGACCAAAGGCACAAGGTTTGTAATACTTCATATACAATGGCTAATAGAGATCGAGGAAGGACACTCTGAGATTTCGTTACCCCGAGAATCCAAGGCATTACTTATAGTATTGCCCGACCCACTGTGGAAGCTCATAACTTTGAGCTCAAACCGGCACTGGTCTCTATGGTTCAACAATCTGAGTTTGGAGGTGCCCCAATGAAGGACCCTAATGTTCACATTCGGTCTATGTGTGCGATACATTGAAACTAAATAGAGTTTATACTGATGCCATTCACCTTTGCCTATTTCCATTTTCGTTAGGGGATAAGCCATGGGCATGGCTCCATTTGTTACCTCCGGGGTCCATCACAACTTGTGATGAGCTGATAAGGGCTTTTCTTATCGAATTCTTCCCATCTAGCAAGATGCAAGTTTGAGGAACCAAATAACTACCTTTGCTCAAAGGGATGAATAGATACTTTATGAAGGATGGGAGCGATTCAAAGACCTATTGGAATTTTTTCCCTCACCATGGGCTTGAAAAATAGATGATCATGCTAACGTTTTGCAAAAGAGTTACTCAACCCGTGTGATCTACCATAGACACAGAGCACTTTGATGAACAAAATAGAGGATGAAGCCCACAATTTGATTGAGGCGATAGCACTCAATGACCTCCAGTGGTCCAGTGAAAGAGGCCAATGCAAATGGGTTCAAGGTAAGTTTAAAGTTGATGCATTTACTTTACTTTCTACTAAAGCAGATGCTATGACTGAAAGATTAGATCATTTGAGCATTAATGCTATAAATTCAAATTCCCCTACCCTATGTGAAATTTGTGGCTCCGTTGATCATTTGATCGTAAATTACCAAGTTGGGAGTCCATTTGCCCATGATACTAGTGACCAAGTAAACTATGTTAGCTATAACTTGAGAGTGACCAATGACCCTTATTCCAACACCTATAATTTGGGTTGGAGGAATTATCCAAATTTCTCACATAGGTTTAACCCTCCCAACATGCCCTTAAATGAATGCTAGGCCACCCCCTGGGCTTCAAAGGCCTCCCTTTCCCAAACAAACTCCCCAAAAGTCTAACTTGGAGGCAAAGATGGAGGGCATGCTTACGGTGCAATAAAAATAGGATGAGTGTATAAAGTAATTATCCTCTAAGGCTGATGTGCTTACTACTCATAATAAGCTGTTGGAAGCCCAAATTGCCTAACAAGCTAGCTTCTCTACTACACCTCCCAATCGAGTTCCTAGTAAGCCCAAACCTAACCCGAGGGGCCATTGTAATGCTATGATTTTGACGAGGGGCAAAAAACTTAAGGGTCTAAAGGGTTTAGTGATGATGTGACTTTGCGTGATGATGAGAATGTAGTTGAGATAGAAGTGTCTAGTCCCTCTAGAGATGTGCATGATGATATCATGAAGGAAACTAATGAGGTTCCTAGGGACCCTAAACCCAGTTCCCCAACATCCTACACTCCGCCTCTGCCTTTCCCTCAAAGAATGGCTAAGGCTAAGTTTGATTTGCAATTCAAAAAGTTCCTAGAGGTCTTAAAGAAACTATACATTAATATTCTATTCACTAATGCATTGTGTCAAATGCCTTCTTATGCTAAGTTTTTGAAAGAGATTTTGTCCAATAAAAGAAAGCTAGAAGAGCATAAAACTATAGTCTTAACTGAAGAACGTAGGGTTGTGATCCAAAATAAGCTTCCTACTAAGCTTAAAGATCCTGGTAATTTCTCCATCCCTTGCTTGATAACCGTCTATATGCCGATCATACTTTGTGTGATTTGGGCTCAAGTGTAAGCTTGATGCCCCTTTCTATGGTAGGATAAGACTCAATAGATGGCATTAGTCCCAGATGATGATATTTTATCTACACTACAACACCCATGCACTTACAGGTTGTGTGTCGGAGTCTTAGGCCATCAAGGCCCAACTTGATGCCACTAACACTTCTTTTGAGAAGGGGCACTAACACCCGTGCAGAAGCTCATAGCCAGAGCAGCCAAAAGATATGTTGCAAGAAAGGGGCTCTTCCTGGGATATTGTAAAAACCTTCTGAAATGGACTAAGGTGGTCGAGATGGAGTATGCCATCATTTATGCTAGAAGGAAGCAAGAGGCTCGCCATAAGATTTCTTGCCCATGCTCAGGTGCAACTTTCGTTGCCCACACAAGGTATGCCCCCAAGGATTCGTATGAGGAAGATAAGGGGACTAATGCAGAGAATCGGGATGACATTAATGTTGATGAGGATAGGCCATAAATGAGGCCATAGAATGGGCTTAGGCTTGATTCTCCCTTTCCCATTTCACCTTTTTTAGTTGATAAGCATTGCTCTGGTGGATATGTTATCCTTGTTTTTGGGCTCTTGAGGAAGTGATGTATAAACATGTTTAATTTGTTACTTTGCTTGTTTTCCTGACAATGTATGTTTCATGGTTTGCCTTCTCATAATTGGATGACTTTGGGTGCCTACTTTACAACTAGTTTTTGTTTTTTCTCACTCCGTTATGTGTTGCTGTTACTTGCTTAATATATTGATGCATTTCTTAACATCAGAGCAAGTTTGTTGCCCATTTGACGACCTATCAATTTGGTGGCTCCTTAGTCGCCTAGGGGTTGAAACTCATACACTACAAAAAATAATGCATCCTCCCACATTTGTATCACCACACTTAATTAAAGTGTGGGGAGAAAAATGGTAAGATTTGCTAGTGTGGATAATTTATGAACCTATTCCTATACTTATTAAGTGTAGGGAATTAAAAAGAGCTTTTATAATTACTTTTTATTATATTAATGAGGTAATTTTTATAAAATATTTCAATATTTATATCTAAATATGTTAGCTAAAGGAAAAACCTAAATAAATCTACCCAACCCCCACCTATCTGTGCCTCACATGCCTACCCCCTTCCCCTTTATTCCCTTGCATTCTCTCTCCTCTCTCGGCTCACCAGACATAAATCCCGACCCCCCTTCATCCGCATCATCTCATCTTCATCCTCTATCTCCCTTTGTGAACTCATCTCTCTCTCTCTCTCTCTCTCTCTCTCTCTTTCTCTCTCTCTCTCTCTCTCTCTCTACATAGCTCACCCACAACACCACGTAGCCATCCACTATGTCCATCCATCTCCACCATCACCAAGTGCCAGCGCAACACGCCAGATGATAGCATCTTCACCATCCACATCTGGGTGAGATTGATGGCTAAGAACTGATCAAGTTTGGCCATAAATCAAAGGCAGCAACGATTAGGTATTATTCTAGGTTTTAGTTTAAGTTTCTTAGGTTTAATTTTAGGTTTTCCATTTGAATTCGAGCTTTTAGGAATTTAGGGTTTCTATTTCCATTTCATCCTTTTGATTTTAGATTTAATTTCAGGCTTTAAATTTATGTAATCAAGCTTGATTTCGTTATTTAGAGTCAACAAATTAGATTTTCAGCTTGCAATCGTAGTGTTTTGGGTTCAAGTTTAATTGATTTCGATATATTTCGCTTTCCCTATTTTAGATCTGTTTGAAGCATCATTAATGGAATTCCCACCATTGTTGGTGAACTTTAAAGCTCTGTTCTGGGCTAAATTCGGATTTCCCCTCCCTAGTTTTAGTTTGAGTTAGTTCTAGTTTATGGTTAATAGCTCAACCATGTTTTTCATTATGTTAAAACTGTGATAATGGTGATTTTACCATTTTTTTTAATGGACTTAGAAGTATGTTTATTGGTGGTTTCTTACTTGAACATCCGAGATTTTCCATCCACTGCTCCTGGGTTGAGCTGTGTGCTAGGACACCTAAGGATTTGTCTTGCGTAGCTCTATTCTGCCTATGCTATTTTCTGGACTGGGTACTGTTGATGCTAAGTGCTGCTGAATTTTAGTTTAGTTTAGGAGATGTTGCCTCAGGTATTTTGTTTTCAAAGTTGGAGTTACTTATTACATTTT
>JAKOGI010001627.1:92500-147504 GCA_029747015.1 Carnegiea gigantea
CCAGGGGAGGTCAACACTGCCCTTAAGTGAGGTCGGCACTCATAAATCACGTTATCTCCGGGGGATACGTACTTAACTTTTGGGCAAAACGCGTCTTAGCACAGCAACTCTAACCTCGATATTGTCCTCTGTCGGGCAACAACTCACACTAGGATAATTATGTCCTGAGTCCAGTCCCCCTAAAGGTTTTCTTACGCGTCACACATCAGGGAACAGCTCACATCAAGATAATCATATCTTGAGTCCAGCTCCTGGGAACAGCTCACGTCATCTTTGCGTCTAGCTCCCAACATCACCTTCGGGGGAAACAGCTCACACCATCTTTGCGTCCAGTTCCCACCCTCAAGGTCTGGCTACTTGCCTAGCACTTTCTTAGACTTTAAAATCGCATTTCATTTCTCTTTTTTAGTTAATTACTTTACTGAGATCCTACATTTAAACAAATCGACTATCACCTTACGAAATGTTTATAGCTTATTCGTTTTTGGCTTAAAAACTTCTTATAAACGGAATAAGGTTGCTAACTCGTAAATTGACTTCGTTTTTAACTTAAAAACCTCTTATAAATGTAATAAATTTACTAACACGTAAATCGACTTCGTTTTCAACTTAAAAGCTTCTTAAAAACATAATACGTTTGTTAACACGTAAACCGACTTCGTTTTAAAACTTAAAAGCTTCTTATAAACGTAATAAACTTGTTAATACATAAACCGACTTGGTTTTAAACTTAAAAGTTTCTTATAAATGTAATAAGCTTGTTAACACGTAAATCGACTTCGCTTTAAACCTAAAAGCTTCTTATAAATGTAATAAGCTTGTTAACACGTAAATAGACTTCATTTTTAACTTAAAAACTTCTTATAAACGTAATAAGCTTGTTAACACATAAATAGACTTCGTTTTTATCTTAAAACTTTTTATAAACGTAGTAAATTTGCTAATTCGTAAATCAAAACTCATTTGAAACTTAAGGTACTTAGTTAGCATTTAAATTCAAACTAGATTCATAATTGAAGCTTGTTGAAACATAAAGCAAAGATCGAACTAGATTTGTAAGTGAAGCTTATTGAATCTTAAAGTAATAATCAAACTAGATTCATACTTGAAACTTATTGAAACTTAAGGTAATAAATTCATTCAAACTAGCATATAACTCAAATTAAGTTTCATAATAAACTGATTCAGTTGCCCAAATTTAGTTCGTTTGAAATTCTTTTTATACTCGAAGAAGAATTCTTAAGCAAATTAGGACTTTAAATCATTCTCAGCTTACTACTATTCAAAACATAGAATACTTGGCTTGCCTATGATTCAAACAAGGTTTCTTCATAATTTTTCAACATAAACGCTTCTTAAAATCATAATGATTTTACTAGCTCGTAACTCGAAACTCAATCGAAACTCAAATAAGCAGCTAGCACACAATTCAAGCTAAATTTCATAATTAATACTTTAAGACGCCCTTTTTCAGATCGTTTAAATCCTTCTTAAACAGAAGGAGAAGTTATATACAAACCAACGCCTTAAAACATTTTCGAACTCACTTTTAGTTCGCTTTTAAACTTCCTAAACTTATCGACTATTCAGTTGAGTCACTCCCTGAGTAGTTCGATAATTTAGGATTATTTTGGACCACAATCATTTCACAACTGACAGGCAATTGGTAAGTACTTAAAAGCATTTGAAAACAAGCATTTAACAATCCTTCTGAAAGATGTCTAAATTTCAAAAATTAACCACTTAATGTAACGTAGCACATTGAGGGACAAAGGGGTTCACAACTAGCACATTGTACACTTCATAGCACAACTCGGTGGAATTTACTCAATAAGCCACATATGGCCTCGCAATCCACACGATCGTGGCAATTCACAATGCAGACTCCCTCCTCACACAACACCGACCACAAGAACCTCAAATTTCTCATTAGTTCCGCCTCAAACCATCCAACTATCAAGATCAGTTTAAGATTGTCATAAACAAACCAATAATTCATAAAACCATCATATAAAAGCGTAGCATGCTCATCAATAACCTTAAGCAGAATTTAAACATGATTGTATTGATCGAGTGACAACTCATAAACAGAAATGGTGTATCTCCCGAGGGTTTATAATAAAACTCAATTCAAGAGCAAAAGCTTAAAACCAAGACAGAGTACAATCATTGAAAATTAAAGGAAATGGTACATTATATGCTGGTTGTGAGGCAGCAAAAACATAAGGCAGGGGATAGAATTTAGAATCAAGGGATTCTAAATGGGAAAAGGAAAGAAAGTTGATGTATCTTCAAGGGATCAATTGCAAATGCAAACCAGAATTTAAGTTGCACGGTTTTGCAAACTGAAATTTGGCTTACGTTAACACGGAACCCGTGAGATAAACAAGGTAGAATGATAGAACTAAACTGATGCTTGGATATAGAAACACCACCAGACACTAGTTTAGGGGCCCTAAACTTGATTAAGATATAGAAACACCACTTTAGCAAGATTAGAACTAAGCTTGAACACCACCCTAACCGGCCTAGTTAAGAATAAGCAAGTTTAGTGTTTTTGGTTTCAAAGGAGCAATGCTCTCTTCTCTCTTCTTAAATTCATGAAATCTGATTACAAAAGGGAAGAGTACCAGCCTTTAAAGGTAGGCTAGTAAGCAACCAAGTAGCTAAAGGCTAAGGAGTGAGGTTTCTTCACATTTAAGAAACCTCTTAATCTAGCTAATCGCTCGGTTTTAGCTAACCCGTGTGTTTACAAAGTTAATCCTTGCTTAATCCTTGTTAAGTACATACATTCAGTTTATCTAATCTCAATTATTGATGCTAATCATGTAATTAAGCAAGTGATTGTGCCATAAGCAAGCTGCCTTGAAATGAAGAGAAGTAGCGAAATGATTGGTTGCTTTTTACAGTCCGGCTAGCCATTCACAAAGGGGCTATCTTCTCTCCTTCTTCCTTATTGATTTGCTGGTTGGTTACTCAATCATCATGTCCAACTACTTTCTAGAAGCATGCTCATGCAGCTAGACAAGGATTGGACATGAGTAAGGCATGTAACTACCCATTGCACCAATCAGCTATCAACCGGGCAGTAACTGGCAGTTTTCAGGCTGTGATTGGAGGCCACGTTTCTCATGCAAAACGTGGACTCTGGCTTGCCACATAAGCCGAAATGCTTTGGAAGTCTTCAAACTCCTCCAAGTGGAATTACTCAATTTAGTAATCATTTTCCTGATGCAAAGATCAAAATGCTCGAACTAGTTTGAATCAGGTTTTAGCCTGCATGGTTTGAAGGATTGACGTGGTTCTTCATCTTCCACTTGACTTAACTTGATTTTACCACTGAGACCAGGTAGCTAACATCTTGAGGACCCAAAGTATGTAAAAATGCAAGACCTAAACCAAAATCTAGCTTAAGAAATCACATACTCAAAACCAGGGACGTTCTGGTTCCACTGGGTAGTTTCGATAGCTTGGATTAAATGGCTGATTTGAAAGGGTAAATGAAGTCCAAATTATATGAAACTTATTTTGCTAGAAAGCTGACATCTTGAACTTCAAACCCAATATAAAATATTAGACTTTAACCTCAAAGAGGCCCAAGAAATTAAGCTCTCAAAAATTGGGTTTGCTGCTGTCTTAAACCCATGACCTGCTGCTTTATTTTTGAAATAGAGTGTGGATGAATTGTTCACACTTTGGCCTTCAAAATAAGATTACCTTGACTGATTTGATTCTCTAAATTAAAGAGCATGGAAGGATCTCCATCATCCTCCCCTTGTTGAAAAAGATTTGACCTCAAATCGATTTAGGTAATCACCT
Source organism: Carnegiea gigantea (assembly GCA_029747015.1). Taxonomy (NCBI): domain Eukaryota; kingdom Viridiplantae; phylum Streptophyta; class Magnoliopsida; order Caryophyllales; family Cactaceae; genus Carnegiea; species Carnegiea gigantea. Next base: position 96,320 of record JAKOGI010001627.1, read on the forward strand.
TCCATACTTGCCTTAATTCTAGCTGAAATAAAATTAGCCATGCAAATAAGTCTCTCTTAACCTTAGATACTCTTTTCCATTCATTTCCCATGTTGATTTGCATATTGCTTGGAGGGGACCCTTTGAACTTGCCCTGAACCACTTCCTCAAGTACTTTTAATTCAAAATTAGGAGCATTGAATGATGGTTCATCAAAAGTGAGAAGAAGGCTGAGCTGCTCATTGCTTCTTGGTGGATGGTGGGTGTCCAAAGTGAGCAGGTCATCTCCGTCTGCCTCTACCACTATCTCCTCAAAAGAATCCTCCTTTTCTTCTTTCTCAATTTCCTCCTGTTCATCTTCATACTCATAGAACTTAGGAGGTAAGTCGAAGTTAACTTCATTGCCCTTTTGATGTTGATCCACTTTTTTTGAGCCAAAGGGTTGTCCAGCTTCCCTATTTATATCAAGTTTTAAGGCGAGTAGATCATCTCAAAGTAGTTGTGTTTGGAGGTTTAAATCATATGTCTCGAAGCTAGAAAGATGCATTTTGATGCTAAGGAAGTCAAGTTCACGCTTGATCTTGAGTAACTTCCTTTGAGACATGGCTCTTTGTGGGCTGATGTTAAGATTTTGTGTGGGATGAATTGAATAAATAGAAACGTGAATGGGATGATTTCAAGCAAGGATTCAGAACTTGCTCGAATACCAAATATGGTGTATCTCCCGAGGGTTTATGCTAAAACTTAATTCAGGAGCAAAAGCTTAAAACCAAGAGAGAGTATAATCAATGAAAACCAAAGGAAATGGTACGTTATATGCTGGTTGTGAGGAAGCAAAAACATGAGGTAGGGGACGGAATTTAGAATCAAGGGGTTCTAAATGGGAAAATGAAAGAAAGTTGATGTATCTTAAAGGGATCAATTGAAAACTCAAACCAGAATTCGAGTTACACGGTTTTGCAAACTGAAATTTGGCTTAAGTTAACACGAAACCCGTGAGATAAACAAGGTAGAGTGATAGAACTAAACTGATGCTTGGATATAGAAACATCACCAGACGCTAGTTTAGGGGCTCTAAACTTGATTAAGATACAGAAACACCACTTTAGCAAGATTAGGACTAATCTTGAACACCACCCTAACCGGCCTCGCTAAGGATAGGCAAGTTTAGTGTTTTTGGTTTCAAAGGAGCAACGCTCTCTTCTCTTTTCTTAAATTCATGAAATCTGATTACAAAAGTGAAGAGTACTAGCCTTTAAAGGTAAGCTAGTAAGCAACCAAGAAGCTAAAGGCTGAGGAGTGAGGTTTCTTCACATTTAGGAAACCTCTTAATCTAGCTAATCACACGGTTTTAGCTAACTCGTGTGTTTACAAAGTTCATTCTTGCTTAACCCTTATTACGTACATGCATTCAGTTTATCTAATCTCAATTATTGATGCTAATCATATAATTAAGCAAGTGATTACGCTATAAGCAAGCTTCCCTGAAATGAAGAAAAGTAATGAAGTGACTGGTTGCTTTTTGTAGTCCGGCTAGCCATTCACAAAGGGGCTGTCTTCTCTCCTTCTTCCTCATTGGTTTTCTAGTTGGTTACTTAATGGTCATGTCCAACTACTCTCTAAAAGCATGCTTGTGTAGCTAGACAAGGATTGGACGTGAGTAAGGCATGCAACCACCCATTGCACCAATCAAGTATCAACCAGGTAGTAGCTGGCAGTTTTCAGGCTGTGATTGGAGGCCATGTTTCTCATGCAAAATGTGGACATAAGCCAGCTTGCCACATAGGTTAGAAAGCTCTTAAAGTCTTCTAACTCCTCCATGGGGAATTACTCAATTTAGAGATCATTTGCCTCACGAAAAGATCAAAATGCCCAGACTAGTCTGAACTAGGTTTCATCCTGTACAGTTTAAAAGATTGACCTGGTTCTTCATCTTTCACTTAACTTAACTTGATTTTATCACTTGGACTAGGTAGCTAACATCTTAAGGACCCAAAGTAGGTAAAAATCCAAGACTTAAACCAAAATGCAGCTTAAGAAATCACATACTCAAAACTTGGTACATTCTGGTTCCACTGGGAAGTTTGGATAGCTTGGATTTAATGGATGATTTGAAAGGGTAAATGAAGTCCAAATGATATGAAATTTGTTTTGCTAGAAAGCGGACTTTTTCTCAAACCCAATGTAAAATATTAGACTTAAACCTCAAAGAGGCCTAAGTAATTAAGCTCTCAAAAACTGGGTTTACTGCTGTCTTAAACCTGTGACCTGCTGCTTTGGCCTTCAACATAAGATTACCTTGACTGATTTGATTCTCTAAATTAAGGGGCATGGAGGGATCTCCATCATCCTCCCCTTGTTGAGAAAGATTTGATCACAAATCGTTTTAGGTAATCACCTTCCATACTTGGCTCAATTCTGGCTGAAATAAAATTAGCCATGCAAATAAGTCTCTCTTGACCTTAGATACTTTTTTTCATTCATTCCCCATATTGATTTGCATGTTGCTTAGAGGGGACCCTTCAAACTTGCCTTGAACCACTTCCTCAAGTACTCTTAATTCAGAATTAGGAGCATTGAGTGATGGTTCATCAAAAGTGAGAAGAAGGCTGAGCTGCTCATTGCTTCTTAGTGGATGGTGAGTGTCCAAAGTGAGCAGGTAACCTCTATCTGCCTCTACCACTATCTCCTCAAAAGAATCCCCATCTTTCTCTTCTCAATCCCCCTTTTATTCTTTCTCGATTTCCTCCTGTTCATCTTCATACTCATCGACCTTAGGAGGTAAGTCGAAGTTAACTTCATTGTCCTTTTGATGTTGATCCACTTTTTTTGAGTCAAAGGGTTGTTCAGCTTCCCTTTTCATATTAAGTTTTAAGGCGAGTAGATCATCTCGAAGTGGTTTTTTTTGGAGGTTTAAATCATATGTCTCGAAGCTAGAAAGATGCATTTTGATGCTAAGGAAGTCAAGTTCACGCTTGATCTTGAGTAACTTCCTTTGAGACATGGCACTTTGTGGGCTGATGTTAAGATATTGTGTGGGATGAATTAAACAAACAGAAACGTGAATGGGATGATTTCAGGCAAGGATTCAGAACATGCTCGGATACCAAATATGGTGTATCTCCCGAGGGTTTATGCTAAAACTCAATTCAGGAGCAAAAGCTTAAAACCAAGAGAGAGTATAATCCATGAAAATCAAAGGAAATGGTACATTATATGCTGGTTGTGAGGCAGGAAAAACATGAGGTAGGGGACGAAATTTCGAATCAAGGGGTTCTAAATTGGAAAATGAAAGAAAGTTGATGTATCTTCAAGGGGTCAATTAAAAACTCAAACCAGAATTCAAGTTACACGGTTTTGCAAACTGAAATTTGGCTTAAGTTAACACAAAACCCGTGAGATGAATAAGGTAGAATGATAGAACTAAACTGATGCTTGGATACAAAAACACCACCAAACACTAGTTTAGGGCCCCTAAACTTGATTAAGATATATAAACACCACTTTAGCAAGATTAGGACTAAGCTTGAACACCACTCTAACCGGCCTAGTTAAGGATAAGCAAGTTTAGTGTTTTTGGTTTCATAGGGGCAATGCTCTCTTCTCTTTTCTTAAATTCATGAAATCTAATTACAAAAGTGAAGAGTACCAGCCTTTAAAGGTAAGCTAGCAAGCAACCAAGCAACTAAAGGTTAAGGAGTGAGGTTTCTTCACAATTAGGAAACCTCTTAATCTAGCTAATCACATGGTTTTAGCTAACCCGTGTGTTTACAAAGTTAATCCTTGCTTAATCCTTATTAAGTGCATGCATTCAGTTTATCTAATCTCAATTATTGATGCTAATCATGTAATTAAGCAAGTGATTACGCCATAAGCAAGCTGCCTTGAAATGAAGAAAAGTAATGAAGTGATTGGTTGCTTTTTATAGTCTGGCTAGCCATTCATAAAGGGGCTATCTTCTCTCCTTCTTCCTCATTGGTTTGCTGGTTGGTTGCTTAATGATCATGTCCAACTACTTTCTAGAAGCATGCTTATGTAGCTAGACAAGGATTGGATGTGAGTAAGGCATGCATCCACCCATTGCACCAATCAGCTATCAACCAGGTAGTAGCTGGCAGTTTTCAGGCTGTGATTGGGGGCCATGTTTCGCATGTCAAACATAGACATAAGCTAGCTTGCCACATAGGCTAGAAAGCTCTTCAAGTCTTCTAACTCCTCTAAGGGGAATTACTCAATTTAGACATCATTTGCCTGATGAAAAGACCAAAATGCCTACACTGGTCTAAACCAGGTTTCATCCTGCACGGTTTGAAAGATTGACCTGGTTCTTCATCTTTCACTTGACTTAACATGATTTTATCACTTGGACCAGGTAGCTAACATCTTGAGGACCCAAGGTATGTAAAAATCCAAGACTGAAACCAAAATGTAGCTTAAGAAATCACATACTCAAAACTGGGTACATTCTGGTTCCACTGGGCAGTTTGGATAGCTTGGATTTAATGGCTAATTTGAAAGGGTAAATGATGTTCAAATGATATGAAATTTGTTTTGCTAGAAAGCAGACTTCTTCTCCAACCCAATGTAAAATATTAGACTTAAACCTCAAAGAGGCCTAAGTAATTAAGCTCTCAAAAACTGGGTTTACTGCTGTCTTAAACCTGTGACCTGCTGCTTTGGCCTTCAACATAAGATTACCTTGACTGATTTAATTCTCTAAATTAAGGGGCGTGGAGGGTTCTCCATCATCCTCCCCTTGTTGAGAAAGATTTGACCACAAATCAGTTTAGGTAATCACCTTCCACACTTGGGTCAATTCTGGCTGAAATAAAATCAGCCATGCAAATAAGTCTCTCTTGACCTTAGATACTCTTTTTCATTCATTCCCCATATTGATTTGCATGTTGCTTGGAGGGGACCCTTCAAACTTGCCTTGAACCACTTCCTCAAGTACTCTTAATTCAGAATTAGGAGCATTAAGTGATGGTTCATCAAAAGTGAGAAGAAGGCTGAGCTGCTCATTGCTTCTTGATGGATGGTGAGTATCCAAAGTGAGCAGGTCACCTCTATCTGCCTCTACCACTATCTCCTCAAAAGAATCCCCATCTTTCACTTCCCAATCCTCCTTTTCCTCTTTCTCGATTTCCTTCTGTTCATCTTCATACTCATCGACCTTAGGGGGTAAGTCGAAGTTAACTTCATTGCCCTTTTGATGCTGATCCTCTTTTTTTGAGTGAAAGGGTTGTTCAGCTTCCCTTTTCATATCAAGTTTTAAGGCGAGTAGATCATCTCAAAGTAGTTGTGTTTGGAGGTTTAAATCATATGTCTCGAAGCTAGAAAGATGCATTTTGATGCTAAGGAAGTCAAATTCACGCTTGATCTTGAGTAACTTCCTTTGAGACATGGCACTTTGTGGGCTGATGTTTAGATTTTGTGTGGGATGAATTCAACAAACAGAAACGTGAATAGGATGATTTCAGGCAAGGATTCAGAACTTGCTCGGATACCAAATATGGTGTATCTCCCAAGGGTTTATGCTAAAACTTAATTCAGGAGCAAAAGCTTAAAACCAAGAGAGAGTATAATCAATAAAAATCAAAGGAAATAGTACATTATATGCTGTTTATGAGGCAACAAAAACGTAAGGTAGGGAATGGAATTTAAAATTAAGGGATTCTAAATGGGAAAAGGAAAGAAAGTTGATGTATCTTCAAGGGGTCAATTGAAAACGTAAACCAGAATTCAAGTTGCACGGTTTTGCAAACTAAAATTTGGCTTAAGTTAACACGGAACCCGTGAGATAAACAAGGTAGAATGATATAACTAAACTGATGCTTGGATACAGAAACACCACCAGACACTAGTTTAGGGGCCCTAAACTTGATTAAGATACAAAAACACCACTTTAGCAAGATTAGGACTAAGCTTGAACACCACCCTAACTGGCCTAGTTAAGGATAAGCAAGTTTAGTATTTTTGGTTTCAAAGAAGCAATGCTCTCTTCTCTTTTCTTAAATTCATGAACTCTGATTACAAAAGTGAAGAGTACCAGCCTTTAAAGGTAAGCTAGCAAGCGACCAAGTAGCTAAAGGCTAAGGAGTGAGGTTTCTTCACATTTAGGAAACCTGTTAATCTAGCTAATCACTCGGTTTTAGCTAACCCGTGTGTTTACAAAGTTAATCCATGCTTAAACCTTGTTAAGTGCATACATTTAGTTTATCTAATCTCAATTATTGATGCTAATCATGTAATTAAGCAAGTGATTATGCCATAAGCAAGCTGCCTTGAAATGAAGAAAAGTAGTGAAGTGATTGGTTGCTTTTTACAGTCCGGCTAGCCATTCACAAAGGGGCTGTCTTCTCTCCTTCTTTCGCATTGGTTTACTGGTTGATTACTCAATCATCATGTCCAACTACTTTCTAGAAGCATGTTCATGCAGCTAGATAAGGATTGGATGTGAGCAAGGCGTGCAATCACCTATTGCACCAATCAGCTATCAACCGGGCAGTAGCTGGCAGTTTTCAGGCTGTGATTGGAGGCCACATTTCTTATGCAAAATATGGACATAAGCTGGCTTGCCACATAGGCTGGAATACTCTAGAAGTCTTCTAACTCCTCCAAGTGGAATTACTCAATTTAGAAATCATTTTCCTAATGCAAAGATCAAAACGCCTGGACTAGTCTGAACCAGGTTTTAGCCTGCATGGTTTGAAAGATTGACGTGGTTCTTCATCTTTCACTTGACTTAACTTGATTTTATCACTTAGACCAGGTAGCTAACATCTTGAGGACCCAAAGTATGTAAAATTCTAAGAGTTAAACCAAAATGTAGCTTAAGAGATCACATACTCAAAACCAGGTACGTTCTGGTTCCACTGGGCAGTTTGGATAGCTTGGATTTAATGCCTGATTTGAAAGGGTAAATGAAGTCCAAATTATATGAAACTTGTTTTGCTAGAAAGCTGACTTCTTGAACTTCAAACCAATGTAAAATATTACACTTAAACCTCAAAGAGGCCTAAGTAATCAAGCTCTCAAAAATCAGGTTTGCTGCTGTCTTAAACCCGTGACCTGCTGCTTTATTTTTTAAACAAAGTGTGGATGAATTATTCACACTTTGGCCTTCAAAATAAGATTACCTTGCCTGATTTCATTCTCTAAATTAAAGGGCATGGAAGGATCTCCATCATCCTCCCCTTGTTGAAAAAGATTTGACCTTAAATCGATTTAGGTAATCACCTTCCATACTTGGCTCAGTTCTAGCTAAAATAGAATCAGCCATGCAAATAAGTCTCTCTTAACCTTAGATACTCTTTTCCATTCATTCCCCATGTTGATTTGCATGTTGCTTGGAGGGGACCCTTTGAACTTGGCCTGAACCCCTTCCTCAAGTACTCTTAATTCAAAATTAGGAGCATTGAGTGATGGTTCATCAAAAGTGAGAAGAAGGCTGAGCTGCTCATTGCTTCTTGGTGGATGGTGGGTGTCCAAAGTGAGCAGGTCACCTCTATCTCCTCAAAAGAATCCTCATCTTTCTCTTCTCGACCCTCCGTTTCTTCTTTCTCAATTTCCTCCTGTTCATCTTCGTACTCATCGAACTTAGGAGGTAAGTGGAAGTTAACTTCATTGCCCTTTTGATGTTGATCCACTTTTTTGAGTCAAAGGGTTGTTCAGCCTCCCTTTTCACATCAAGTTTTAATACGAGTTGATCATCTTGAAGTTGTTGTGTTTGGAGGTTTAAATCATATGTCTCAAAGCTAGAAAGATGTATTTTAATGCTAAGGAAGTCAAGTTCACGCTTGATCTTGAGTAAATACCTTTGAGACATGGCGTTTTGTGGGCTGATGTTTGGATTTTATGTGGGATGAATTCGACAAACAGAAACGTGAATGGGATGATTTCAGGCAAGGATTCAGAACTTGCTCTGATAACAAATATGGTGTATCTCCCGAAGGTCTATGCTAAAATTCAATTCAAGAGCAAAAGTTTAAAACCAAGAGAGAGTACAATCAATGAAAATAAAAGGAAATAGTACATTATATGTTGGTTGTGAGGCAGCAAAAACATCAGGTGGGGGATGGAATTTAGGATCCAGGGATTCTAAATGGGAAAAGGAAAGAAAGTTGATGTATCTTCAAGGGATCAATTGAAAACTCAAACCAGAATTCAAGTTACACGGTTTTGCAAACTGAAATTTGGCTTATGTTAACACGAAACCCGTGAGATAACCAAGGTAGAATGATAGAACCAAACTGATGCTTGGATATAGAAACACCACTAGACACTAGTTTAGGGCCCCTAAACTTGATTAAGATACAAAAATACCACTTTAGCAAGATTAGGACTAACCTTGAACGCCACCCTAACCGGCCTAGTTAAGGATAAGCAATTTTAGTATTTTTGGTTTCAAAGGAGCAATGCTCTCTTCTCTTTTCTTAAATTCATGAAATCTAAATACAAAAGTGAAGAGTACCAGCCTTTAAAGGTAAGCTAGCAAGCAACCAAGCACCTAAAGGCTAAGGAGTGAGGTTTCTTCACAATTAGGAAACCTCTTAATCTAGCTAATCACACGGTTTTAGCTAACCTGTGTGTTTGCAAAGTTAATCCTTGCTTAATCCTTGTTAAGTACATAAGTTCAGTTTATCTAATCCCAATTATTGATGCTAATCATGTAATTAAGCAAGTGATTAAGCCATAAGCAAGCTGCCTTGAAATGAAGAAAAGTAATGAAGTGATTGGTTGCTTTTCGTAGTCCGGCTAGCCATTCACAAAGGAGCTGTCTTCTCTCCTTCTTCCTCATTGGTTTGCTGGTTGGTTACTTAATGATCATGTCCAACCACTTTCTAGAAGCATGCTCATACAGCTAGACAAGGATTGGACGTGAGTAAGGCATGCAGCCACCCATTGCACCAATCAGTTATCAACCGGGTAGTAGCTGGCAGTTTTCAGGCTGTGATTGAAGGCCATGTTTCTCATGTAAAACATAGACATAAGCTAGCTTGCCACAAAGGCTGGTAAGCTCTTGAAGTCTTCTAACTCCTTCGAGGGGAATTACTCAATTTAGAGATCATTTGCCTGATGAAAAGATTAAAATGCCCGGACTGGTTTGAACCGAATTTCATCCTGCACGGTTTGAAAGATTGACCTAGTTCTTCATCTTTCACTTGACTTAACTTGATTTTATCACTTGGACCAGGTAGCTAACATCTTGAGGACCCAAAGTATGTAAACATCTAAGACTTAAACCAAAATATAGCTTAAGAAATCACATACTCAAAACTGGGTACATTCAGGTTCCACTGGGCAGTTTGGATAGCTTGGATTTAATGGCTTATTTGAAAGGGTAAATGAAGTCCAAATGATATGAAATTTGTTTTGCTAGAAAGCAAACTTCTTCTCAAACCTAATGTAAAATATTAGACTTAAACCTCAAAGAGGCCTCAGTAATTAGGCCTAAAAAACTGGGTTTGTTACTGTCTTAAACCTGTCACCTGCTGCTTTGGCCTTCAACATAAGATTACCTTGACTAATTTGATCCTCTAAATTAAGGGGCATGGAGGGATCTCCATCATCGTCCCCTTGTTGAAAAAGATTTGACCTCAAATCGGTTTAGGTAATCACCTTCTATACTTGGCTCAATTCTGGCTGAAATAAAATCAGCCATGCAAATAAGTCTCTCTTGACCTTAGATACTCTTTTTCATTCATTCCCCATATTGATTTGCATGTTGCTTGAAGGGGACCCTTCAAACTTGCCTTGAACTACTTCCTTAAGTACTCTTAATTCAGAATTAGGAGCATTGAGTGATGGTTCATCAAAGTGAGAAGAAGGCTGAGCTGCTCATTGCTTCTTGGTGGATGGTGAGTGTCTAAAGTGAGCAGGTCACCTCCATCTGCCTCTACCACTATCTCCTCAAAAGAATCCCCATCTTTCTCTTCTCAATCCTCCTTTTCTTCTTTCTCAATTTCCTTCTGTTCATCTTCATACTCATCGAACTTAGGGGGTACGTCGAAGCTAACTTCATTGCCCTTTTGATGTTGATCCACTTTTTTTGAGTGAAAGGGTTGTTCAGCTTCCCTTTTCATATCAAGTTTTAAGGCGAGTAGATCATCTCGAAGTAGTTGTGTTTGGAGGTTTAAATCACCTGTCTCGAAGCTAGAAAGATGCATTTTGACGTTAAGGACATCGAGTTCACGCTTGATCTTGAGTAACTTCCTTTGAGACATGGCGCTTTGTGGGCTAATGTTTAGATTTTGTGTGGGATGAATTAAACAAACAGAAACGTGAATGGGATGATTTCAGGCAAGGATTCAGAACTTGCTCGGATACCAAATATGGTGTATCTCCCGAGCGTTTATGCTAAAACTCAATTCAAAAGCAAAAGCTTAAAACCAAGAGAGAGTACGATCAATGAAAATTAAAGGAAATGGTACGTTATATGCTGGTTGTGAGGCAGTAAAAACGTAAGGCAGGGGATAGAATTTAGAATCAAGGGATTCTAAATGGGAAAAGGAAAGAAAGTTGATGTTTCTTAAAGGGATCAATTGAAAACGCAAACCAAAATTTAAGTTGCACGGTTTTGCAAACTGAAATTTGGCTTAAGTTAACACAGAACCCGTGAGATAAACAAGGCAGAATGATAGAACTAAACTGATGCTTGGATATAGAAGCACCACCAGACACTAGTTTAGGGGCCCTAAACTTGATTAAGATACAGAAACACCACTTTAGCAAGGTTAGGACTAAGCTTGAACACCACCCTAACCGGCCTAGTTAAGGATAAGCAAGTTTAGTGTTTTTGGTTTCAAAGGAGCAATGCTCTCTTCTCTTTTCTTAAATTCATGAAATCTAATTACAAAAGGGAAGAGTACCAGCCTTTAGAGGTAGGCTAGTAAGCAACCAAGTAGCTAAAGGCTAAGGAGTGAGGTTTCTTCACATTTAGGAAACCTCTTAATCTAGCTAATCACTCGGTTTTAGCTAACCCATGTGTTTACAAAGTTAATCCTTGCTTAATCCTTGTTAAGTACATACATTCAGTTTATCTAATCTCAATATTGATGCTAATCATATAATTAAGCAAGTGATTATGCCATAAGCAAGCTGCCTTGAAATGAGGAAAAGTAGTGAAGTGATTGGTTGCTTTTTATAGTCCGGCTAGCCATTCACAAAGGGCTGTCGTCTCTCCTTCTTCCTTATTGGTTTGCTGGTTGGTTACTCAATCGTCATGTCCAACTACTTTCGAGAAGCATGCTCATGCAGCTAGACAAGGATTGGACGTGAGTAAGGCATGCAACCACCTATTGCACCAATCAGCTATCAATTGGGCAGTAGCTGGTAGTTTTCAGGCTGTGATTGGAGGCCACGTTTCTGATGCAGAACATGGACATAAGCTGGCTTTCCACATAGGCTGGAATGCTCTGGAAGCCTTCTAACTCCTCCAAGTGGAATTACTCAATTTCGAAATCATTTTCCTGATGCAAAGATCAAAACGCCCGAACTAGTCTGAACCAGGTTTTAGCCTGCATGGTTTGAAAGATTGATGTGGTTCTTCATCTTCCACTTGACTTAACTTGATTTTATCACTTGGACCAAATAATTAACATCTTGAGGACCCAAAGTATATAAAAATCCAAGTCTTAAACCAAAATGTAGCTTAAGAAATCACATACTCGAAACTGGGTACATTCTGGTTCCACTGGGCAGTTTGGATAGCTTGGATTTAATGGCTGATTTGAAAGGGTAAATGAAGTCCAAATTATATGAAACTTGTTTTGCTAGAAAGTTAACTTCTTGAACTTCAAACCCAATCTAAAATATTAGACTTAAACCTCAAAAAGGCCTAAGTAATTAGGCTCTCAAAAATCGGGTTTGCTGTTGTCTTAAACCCGTGACCTGCTACTTTATTTTTGAAACAAAGTGTGGATGAATTATTCACACTTTGGCCTTCAAAATAAGATTACCTTGACTAATTGATTCTCTAAATTAAATGGCATGGAAGGATCGCCATCATCCTCCCCTTATTGAAAAAGATTTGACCTCAAATCGATTTAGGTAATCACCTTCTATACTTGGCTCAATTCTGGCTGAAATAAAATCAACCATGCAAATAAGTCTCTCTTAACCTTAGATACTCTTTTCCATTCATTCCCCATGTTGATTTGCATGTTGCTTGGAGGGGACCCTTTGAACTTGCCCTGAACCACTTCCTCAAGTACTCTTAATTCAAAATTAGGGGCATTGAGTGATGGTTCATTAAAAGTGAGAAGAAGGCTGAGCTGCTCGTTGCTTCTTGGTGGATGGTGGGTGTCCAAAGTGAACAGGTCACCTCCATCTGCCTCTACCACTATCTCCTCAAAAGAATCCCCATCTCGCTCTTCTCGATCCTCCTTTTCTCCTTTCTCAATTTCCTCCTGTTCATCTTCATACTCATCGAACTTAAGAGGTAAGTCGAAGTTGACTTCATTGCCCTTTTGATGTTGATCCACTTTTTTGAGTCAAAGGGTTGTTCAGGTTACCTTTTCATATCAAGTTTTAAGATGAGTTAATCATCTCGAAGTTGTTGTGTTTAGAAGTTTAAATCATATGTTCACAGCTAGAAAGATGTATTTTGATGCTAAGGAAGTCAAGTTCACGCTTGACCTTTAGTAAATTCCTTTGAGACATGGCGCTTTATGGGCTGATGTTTGGATTTTATGTGGGATGAATCCAATAAACAGAAATGTGAATGGGATGATTTTAGGCAAGGATTCAAAACTTGCTCTGATACCAAATACGGTGTATCTCCTGAGGGTTTATACTAAAACTCAATTCAAGAGCAAAAGCTTAAAACCAAGAGAGAGTACAATCAATGAAAATCAAAGGAAATGGTATGTTATATGCTGGTTGTGAGGCAGCAAAAATGTGAGGTAGGGGATGGAATTTAGAATCAATGGATTCTAAATGGGAAAAGGAAAGAAAGTTGATGTACCTTCAAGGGATCAATTGAAAACTCAAACCAGAATTCAAGTTACACGGTTTTGCAAACTGAAATTTGGCTTAAGTTAACGCGGAACCCGTGAGATAAACAAGGTAGAATGATAGAAATAAACTAATGCTTGGATATAGAAACACCAGTAAACACTAGTTTAGGGCCCCTAAACTTGATTAAGATATAGAAACACCACTTCAGTAAGATTAGGACTAAGCTTGAACACCACTCTAACCGGCCTAGTTAAGGATAAGCAAGTTTGGTGTTTTTGGTTTCAAAGGAGCAATGCTCTCTTCTCTTTTCTTAAATTCATGAAATCTAATTACAAAAGTGAAGAGTACCGGCCAAGCAACCGAGCAGCTAAAGGCTAAGGAGTGAGGTTTCTTCATAATTAAGAAACCTCTTAATCTAGCTAATCACACGATTTTAGCTAACCTGTGTGTTTACAAAGTCAATCCTTGCTTAATCCTTGTTAAGTACATACGTTCAGTTTATCTAATCTCAATTATTGATGCTAATCATATAATTAAGCAAGTGATTAAGCCATAAGCAACCTACCTTGAAATGAAGAAAAGTAATGAAGTGATTGGTTGCTTTTTGTAGTCCGGCTAGCCATTCACAAAGGGGTTGTCTTCTCTCGTTCTTCCTCATTGGATTGCTAGTTGGTTACTTAATGATCATGTCCAACTACTTTCCAGAAGCATGCTCATAGAGCTAGACAAGGATTGGACATGAGTTAGGCATGCAACCACCCATTGTACCAATTAGCTATCAACCGAGCAGTAGCTGGCAGTTTTCAGGCTATGATTGGAGGCCATGTTTCTCATGCAAAACATGGACATAAGCTAGCTTGCCACACAGGCTGGAAAGTCCTTGAAGTCTTCTAACTCCACCAAGAGAAATTACTCAATTTAGAGGTCATTTGCCTGATGTAAAGATCAAAATGCTCGGACTAGCCTAAACCGGGTTTTATCCTATACGGTTTGAAAGATTGACCTAGTTCTTCATATTTCACTTGACTTAACTTGATTTTATCACTTGGACCAGGTAGCTAACATCTTGAGGACCCAAAGTATTAAAAATCCAAGACTTAAACCAAAATGTAGCTTAAGAAATCACATACTCGAAACTGGGTACATTCTGGTTCCACTGGGCAGTTTGGATAGCTTAGATTTAATGGCTGATTTGAAAGGTAAATGAAGTCCAAATGATAAGAAATTTGTTTTGCTGGAAAGCAGACTTCTTCTCAAACCTAATGTAAAATATTAGACTTAAACCTCAAAGAGGCCTAGGTAATTAAGCTCTCAAAAACTTGGTTTGCTGCTGTGTTAAACCTGTGACCTGCTGCTTTGGCCTTCAACATAAGATTACCTTGACTGATTTGATTGTCTAAATTAAGGGGTATGGAGGAATCCCCATCATCCTCCCCTTGTTGAAAAAGATTTGACCTCAAATCGGTTTAGGTAATCACCTTCCATACTTGACTCAATTCTGGCTAAAATAAAATCAGCCATGCCAATAAGTCTCTCTTGACCTTAGATACTCTTTTTCATTCATTCCCCATATTGATTTGCATGTTCTTGGAGGGGACCCTTCGAACTTGCCTTGAACCACTTCCTCAAGTACTCTTAACTTAGAATTAGGAGCATTGAGTGATGGTTCATCAAAAGTGAGAAGAAGGCTGAGCTGCTCATTGCTTCTTGGTGGATGGTGAGTGTCCAAAGTGAGCGGGTCACCTCTATTTGCCTCTACCACTATCTCCTCAAAAGAATCCCCATCTTACTCTTCTCGATCCTGCTTTTCTTCTTTCTCGATTTCCTCCTACTCATCTTCATACTCATCGAACTTAGGAGGTAAGTCGACGTTAACTTCATTGCCCTTTTGATGTTGATCCACTTTTTTTGAGTCAAAGGGTTGTTCAGCTTCCTTTTTCATATCAACTTTTAAGGCGAGTAGATCATCTCAAAGTTGTTATGTTTGGAGGTTTAAATCATATGTCTTGAAGCTAGAAAGATGCATTTTGATGCTAAGGAAGTCAAGTTCACGCTTGATCTTGAGTAACTTCCTTTGAGACATGGCGCTTTGTGGGCTGATGTTTAGATTTTGTGTGGATGAATTCAACATACAAAAACGTGAATGGGATGATTTCAGGCAAGGACTCAGAACTTGCTCGGATACCAAATATGGTGTATCTCCTGAGGGTTTATGCTAAAACTCAATTCAAGAGCAAAAGCTTAAAACCAAGAGACAGTACAATCAATGAAAATCAAAGGAAATGGTACGTTATATGCTGGTTGTGAGGCAGTAAAAACGTATGGGAGGTAATGGAATTTAGAATCAAGGGGTTCTAAATGGGAAAATGAAAGAAAGTTGATGTATCTTCAAGGGATCAATTGAAAACTCAAACCAGAATTCAAGTTACACGATTTTGCAAACTGAAATTTGGCTTAAATTAACACGAAACCCGTGAGATGAATAAGGTAAAATGATAGAACTAAACTGATGCTTGGATACAGAAACACCACCAAACACTAGTTTAAGGCCTCTAAAGTTGATTAAGATACAGAAATACCACTTAAGCAAGATTAGGACTAAGCTTGAACACCACCCTAATCGGCCTAGTTAAGGATAAGCAAGTTTAGTATTTTTGGTTTCAAAGGAGCGATGCTCTCTTGTCTTTTCTTAAATTCACAAAATCTAATTACAAAAGTGGAGAGTACAAGCCTTTAAAGGTAAGATAGCAAGCAACCAAGCAGCTAAAGGCTAAGGGGTGAGGTTTCTTCACAATTGGGAAACCTCTTAATCTAGCTAATCACACGGTTTTAGGTTTACAAAGTTAATCCTTGCTTGATCCTTGTTAAGTACATATATTCAGTTTATCTAGTCTCAATTATTGATGCTAATCATGTAATTAAGCAAGTGATTAAGCCATAAGCAAGCTGCCTTGTAATGAAGAAAAGTAATGAAGTGATTAGTTGCTTTTTGCAGTCCGGCTAGCCATTCACAAAGGGGCTGTCTTCTCTCCTTCTTCAACATTGGTTTTGTAATAGCCCAGCCCTAAAATTCTTTAATTATGCTTATTTATTTAATAACTTCATGTTCATAATTTTTCTTCTCTCATTTCATTTATTTCATTTATTTACCCTGGTGGAAAAATTTTATTTGGGCCCTCACTAGGCAATTCGGATTTTAATTGTTTATTTAATTGATTAACAAAAACTTTGGAAGAATTGATATTGGCACTAACAAGTTTAATCTAAATAATTTATTTTGTTGTTCGTAACATTTCAAAGCTTTAATTTTTAGTTTCGTAAAATCGTTATCGTTACGAAGCGTTTTATTTTCGAACCCAATTTATTTCGACCGTTTTGAAGCCAAACAAGTTTGCCTATTAATCTAACTAATTACCATGGTTAATTTAACCATGGTTAGTCAAAAAAGGTTGCTTTTTTAGTTAAACACTAAGCCAAGCCATTAGATAAGTCAAACAAATACAACTTAACTCACAAACTCCATTTTCTCTCTCCTCTCTCTCTCTCTCTAAACGTCCAGCAGCTCCAGCCACTGTTTGTGGTGGTTTCCGGCCAGTTTTTGGCCAGCCTCGGTGGCCTCTGACCCCCCCGACATCCTAGTACCACTAGCCACCATCGTCTATCATCAGAACCACTAAACATCACCTCTACCTCTACTTATGTTCAAGCAAAGTGAGTAATCTTGAACTTACTCTTATTGGATTTGATTTTTATCTTAGTTTTTATTCTTGTTTTGATATTTTTGAGTGTTGATCATAATGTTTTGATAAGAAATAAGAGTTATTTTGATGTTGATCATGGTGGTGTTGAGGTTGGATCATGCTAAGTTAGGGTTAATCTTTGATCATGCAAGCTTAATGTTAAAGTGTTGGATTTTGATTGCTTTATCTTTGATTTGGTCATCTTCTAATCTATTAGTGTTTATGATGATGTTTTTGGTGATTTCAAATGAGTTGGAGTGAGCCCAAGTTAGCCATAAACTAGGGTTTTGGCAAATAATGCATGGTTTGGATTAATCTAGCTCGAAGCTTGGTTTATGTGTGTATTTGATTGAAAAATGATCTCTATTGGATATGATTATGAAGTAAATTTGAGTGTGGTGATTTTGTATACTATTGGGATAGAGCAAAGCTTATTTACATGCCTTTAAGGAATGGTTTAAGTTGAGGATTTGTGTAAAAAGAGAGGAAAAAGCCAAAATAGTGAGGGCTGGAAATTTCATAAAAACCGGATAGAGTTCACAATTAAACCGGTAATGATTGGCTTAGTGAAAATTTATGATTTTCAGTGAACAGATAGGTCAGTGTGTTAGCTTTCAAATGCCTCTTGAATTGCCTTAATCCAAGGTCTGTGGAAAACGTTATGATTCTTTTACCGAAGCTATGCTGAATAGACCACAACTAACATACTTGGGTTCTAGCCTCATTTTGGGAAATCTATTGTGGGAATCAAGCTTGGTATTCTTAATGAAAGATTTTTAGGACTTCCTAAGCTTTCTATATTAGGGTTTTGAGTCTCAATCAGAGGTCGGATGATTAAGTTATGAGTCATTCTTTCTATGCCTTTGTTATGTTCTTACTTTTCTTTTACTAAATTATTAACTATGAAATAAATATTTTTGCTAACCATATGTTTCTACAATGATAATTTTGTATAGAATCAGGGCCTAATCTATCATTCCTTCCGCTATTGTGCATAATATTATTCAGTGAGCTTACATTTAAAAATTCCAAGTACGTTCATTGTCTGCATCTTTTGAAATCAACACATATTTATCAAAATTACAATATTTTTGGTAAGTACATCAATAAATCAGTTTAACCAGTGATTTATCACATAATTAGTGACCCCATCAGCTATCAGTTACAGGGCATAGCCCTTCAGTTACCCGCGCAGCTTCAGACCAGGTCTCGATTGAGTTGGTAGGTGTACACCTAACTTCATATCGTAACAGTTACTAGGGGTTTACTATCAGATAATAATTGACAATGCAGTTTCATATTTATCTTATTCCCTGTGTTTAATTAAAAATGAATTGTAGTACGGGCCCAACTAGTTTTTGTTCCATGAATGTTTAACAATACAGGAAAGGATGTACTGAGCTTCAGCTCACAGTTCGAAATGTTTTCATGTTTTGTTTTAGGAAAGTGTTCAGTGAATCGCCCTTCGGCAGGCAGGACGGCTGAAGATGATAAGTGAGCTGGGAAGTATATATGAAATAGTGGTTTATTATTGTTGAGATGTTATAAAACCGTATTGTGATATATATTTGGTGTTAAGACTGTATATTTTATCAGAATTCTATATTTGGTGTAATCCTTGAGATGTTTGAATGGTTTCGATGTTAGAACAATTTCTATATTTATCTAAAGGATCTGATGGGTTGTGATACTGTGAATGCCTTTGATGGTAAACATTAATTGTTATGAACAAGTTTATTATGTACAAGCAAAGCCTTGTCCTTGTTGGATGGCGGTAACGCCTAATCATATGGATTATCATTCCTAATTGGGGGAAACTAATGAAAGAACTACAAACAGTTGCTTACGTACATTTGGGGCGTTACAGATTTGGTATCAGAGACAGGTTAAGATTTTCTTTGTGGAATGTGGAGTTTAGAAATAAGAGGGTGAGAATGGTTAGTAAAGAGGGCCACGGTACACTGCTAGAGTGACATTAGAAGTGTAGTGATGGTATTAGAAATACAGGTTGCTTACATTTGCATGTTCCTTCATTATGGTTATGTATGCCTCTCACATATGTCTTTTCTTTGTTAGACGGACCCTTATGCTGTTAACTTGATATCGGGTGCATCTGTGACTGCTCACATCGCACTACTGCATGCTAGTATAGAGGCTCATGCACAAGACCCTTTCTCTGAGTTTCACAGTGTTACAGTCCGTGGACATAGACTACTCTGGTCCTTACCTGCAGTTCATCCATGGGTGGAGTTTAGGCTCCGTTATCATCACTATATGGTAACAGGGAACCCAGGTTGGGATGGGTCTGGGTTTCAGGCCCAGGAGGCTTGGACTACTATCTCTACAGAGTTGTTATTGAGGGAGGAGCTCGAGTAGAGGGAGATTACCATGGAGACTCTACAGCATGTCTTTTCATTACATCACGAGCATCCTCTGCCTGCAAACCCAGCACCAGCACAGGGCCCACCCTCTCCGCCCACACCAAGTACCCCAGTGATGACTAATAGTCCTGGGGAAGTTCATATGGTGATAGACGTTCCTGATACACTAGAGATAGTGGTGGTTAGTTCTGAGGACAAGGGCCCCCAAGAGGAGAAGGATGATCCCGAGGAGGATCAGGACATTGACGAGGCATGGGTAGAGCAGCAGTGGGATCAGGAGATTGATGAGCTTATGGTGGAGTAATAGGTTGAGCACGAGGTTGGTGATGCCGAGTCAAAGGCATCGACTAGTAGCTTCAATTCAGGCGAAGAGCCTGATGATGAGTCCGACCCGGATTACGATCCATCTAGGGATCATTAGGTGGTTCTAGGGATTGGTTTTAGTAGTTTTCTTTTGAGCCCTATTTGTCTATAGTATGGTCGGTTTGGATGGATGTATTTTGTGTAGGATATGATATTATATATAGTTAGTCCAATCCTCACCGACCGTGATGTTATGGTCCGTATCTCTTTTTGGTTTTGTGGCGGACCTAGTATATTGGGGGCTAGTTAGTGTTGGGGTTGAGGTAGGAGTTAAAACTGACTTTGTCTAGTTAGTTAGATGTAGTATATTTTGCTGATCATGTGTATAAACAGGCAGTCATAAATGTAAATAAGCAGTTATGAAATGATATAATGAAGCTTTTGGTTGTTTTCGATAATCTATGAGTTCTATTAAATATAATTGTTGGGCATGTTTAACTATATATGTTTGGGTATTCCAGTGATTGAATTGCTTCGTTAATGCATGATCAGAATGTCCGAATTAGTGCATAACAATGCAGAGATTCATATAGAGGAAGTCTCGGATCATGGCCAGGGATCAGGAGATCAAGCCTCCCATCACGTACCGCCAAACTTTGGCCAAATGCCACTGATTTCTTCTAAGTTGGCTAACAAAATTGGGGGCCTGAACTACTGGCCAGCTTTAGTAGTCGAATTGATGAAACGGATTCCCCAAGCACCTACTGAAACCCCTCCTAAAGAGGATAAGTTAGTAGATAAGGTCGCACGATGCAAGCCTAAAGTTTATGATGGATCTCATGATCCAATAGTATTAGAGGAATGGATAAGGGGAATGGAGAAAATCTTTACAGTGGTCGAAGTCTCAGAAGAAACGAAAGTAAACATTGGGATGTATTATTTAACCGGTAAAGCTGACATTTGGCGGAATACTGTTAAGGATAAGCTCATAGGGCCTGAGTTCACCTGGAATAAATTCCTGAGCCAGTTGAGGGCAAAATTCTACTCAGTTGTGGTCCAAAGGCAAAAGGAGAAAGAGTTTATAGAGTTAAAGAGGAGTGGCACCATGGCTATGATGCAGTACGCCAGTAAGTTCACCAAATTATCTAGGTTTGTTCCTGAGTTTGTATTATCTGAAAGTTTGAAAATAAGGAGGTTTGAAGAGGGCTTGGCCTTCTATATTCGAAATCAGTTAGCTGGATAACCCATTTTGACGTACCAAGAACTATATGAGCGAGCGGTTGAAGTGGAACGAGTAAAGACAGAGTTGAGAGCACTAAATCCAATTAACCCAAAGAGAAAGGGGTTTAAGCGAGGAACTACGAGTGAGAGTGTGAATCACAAGAAACCTACTCCAGCTCCCCCCAAGAGCCGTCTTGCAGGCTCAACAGCACCCTGCGCGAAATGCTGCAAAGCAAATCATACCATCCCTGAATAACGAGTAGGAACTAATAAGTGCATGTGGTGTGGAAGCCCTGAACACTTGATTGCTGCATGTCCCTGAAGGATGAAGGCTGTAGATAAAGGTGTAGCAAAATCCTTGGCCCCACCTCGCCAAGGGCCCTACCACCAAGGCCTGCAGTAGTAGGACGAGCGTATGTAATGAGTAAGAAGGAAGCCACCACCTCGGGTATGGTAGTCACTGGAACTCTCTCTTTAAATTCAAAACCATTTTATGTATAATGATTTGCAATTCAATTGAACCTGGAGGATAGGAGGATGGAAACCAATTACAGGATCAAGCTACCCAATGATTATGTGATTGAATGCCCTATCTCCTATAAACTTGTTCCCATTACTATTGGTGGAACCACCTTCCCTGTGGATTTGATTCAATTTGATTTGTCTAATTTTGACATCATTCTGGGAATGATTTGGTTGCATACGGATGGAGCTAAGATTGACTGTGAGGACTAAAGGTTTTTTTGAAAAATGAACAAGGGAGAGAAGTATTCTTCTATAGGCAGAGAGAGGAAAAATCCTATCCATTGATTTCTGCTATGAAAGCAAGTAAGTTATTATGTTAAGGGTGTATGGGATATTGTTGTTATGCTATTGACACCCAAGCAAAAGAAGAGAAAGCTGGAAATATTTCTGTAGTCTGTGAATTTGAGGATGTTTTCCTTGAAGAGTTCCTAGGATTGCCCCCACAGAGGGAAATTGATTTGAGAATTGAATTAATCCCTGAAGCGCAACCTATTTCCAAATCCCCCTATTGTATGGCCCTAACTAAGCTTAAGGAATTGAAGCTTCAATTAGATGAGCTGTTACAGAAGGGTTTTATTAGGCCAAGTGTGTCACCATGGGGTGTCCCAGTATTGTTTATAAAGAAAAAGGATGGAACTTTAAGGCTATGTATTGACTACAGGGAGCTGAACAAGATCACCATCAAAAATAAGTATCCCTTGCCATGAATCGATGACTTGTTTGATCAATTACAAGGAGTAGGAGTCTTCTCTAAGGTTGATTTGAGGTCAGGATACCACCAACTTAGGATTAAACCTGAAGACATCCCTAATAGTGCATTTAGAACTAGGTATGGTCACTATGAGTTTACAGTGATGCCATTTGGTCTCACCAATGCTCCCGCAGCTTTCATAGATCTTATGAATAGAGTCTTTAGACCCTACCTAGACAAATTTGTGGTGGTCTTCATAGATGACATTCTTATCTATTCTAAGGACAGAGATGAACATACTGATCATTTGAGGATGGTGTTACAAAGACTGAGGGAGCATCAACTTTATAGCAAATTAAAAAAGTACGAGTTTTGGTTGGAAGAAGTGGTGTTCTTAGGACATGTAGTCACAAAAGAAGGAATCAAAGTTGACCCCCAGAAGGTGAAGGCAATCACGGAATGGCCAAGACCTACTAACATCACTGATATTAGAATCTTTCTGGGTTTAGCAGGTTATTATCGAAGGTTCGTCAAGGACTTTTCAAAAATAGCTTCACCCATGACCAATCTGCTGAAGAAAGCAAACAAGTTTGAGTGAACTAAAAAATGTGATAAAGCTTTTCAACAGCTAAGGCAGCGACTAACTACTGCCCCAATCCTAACGCTTCCAATGGAAGGTAAGGAATATACCATTTATAATGATGCTTCAAAGAACGGATTGGGGTGTGTTCTGATGCAGGAAGATAAGGTAGTAACTTATGCCTCATGACAGCTTAAGTCCTATGAGAAAAATTATCCTACCCATGACTTGGAGTTAGCAGCCGTGGTCTTTGTGCTGAAAATTTGGAGACATTACTTATATGGAGTACCATGTAAGATTTATATTGACTATCAAAGTTTGAAGTATATCTTCACCCAGAAGGAGCTTAACTTGAGGCAACGGCGTTGGCTTGAGCTGCTTAAGGATTATGATTTGTAAATTCAATATCATCGAGGAAAAGCAAATGTTGTAGCAGATTCCCTGAGTAGGAAGGCACAACATAGCTCAAATATTGTGGTGATTATTCAATTGAGTCTCTTGAAGGAACTTGAGGACTTGGGAGTTCGGCTAGTGTCCCATGGACAAGCACATGTTAATTTATCAACACTTACTTTACAGCCTTCCATAGTGAAGGAAATTCAAGTGAGCTAAGAAAGTGATCCTGAACTCCAAAGAATAAAGCAAAATTTAGAGAAAGGAAAGTCTCCCAGGTTTGTAGCACATGAGGATAGACCCTGCGATTCCAGAATCTCCTATGTGTGCCCCAAAATGAGGAATTAAGGAAATAGATCCTAGAGGAGGCTCACAATACTCGCTACTCGGTGTATCCAGGAGGCACCAAGATGTACAGAGATTTAAGGCAATACTTCTGGTGGAATAATATGAAAAAGGAGGCTACAGAATATGTGAACAAGTGTCTGACCTATCAGAAAGTTAAAGCAGAGCATCAGCGTCCCGTAGGTGAATTGCGACCGCTAGAAATTCCCACTTGGAAGTGGGATTCAATCTCAATAGACTTTGTTATGTGTTTACCCCTTTCTACCTCGAAGAAGAATGCTATCTAGGTTATAGTCGATCGGCTTACTAAGTCGGCTCATTTTCTGCCAATCAAAGATACCTGGGGAGTTGAAAGGCTAGCCCAGCTGTATGTTAAAGAGATAGTCTTACTACACAGAATCCCCTTGGATATAGTATCAGATAGGGATCAAAGATTCCAAGCCTGTTTTTGGCAAGTACTTTAAAAGGCCTTTGGGACCAAATTGAATTTTAGCAGCTCTTATCACCCTGAGACAGATGGGCAAACTGAAAGAGTGAATCAAATTCTAGTGGACATGTTAAGAGCGTGTGTATTAGAGTTCCAAGGGAAATAGGAAGATGATTTACGTTTGGTGGAGTTTTCTTATAACAATTGCTATCAGTCCACCATCATAATGGCCCCATTTGAGGCTCTCTATGGGAGAAAATGTAGAACCCCATTGTACTAGAGTGATTTGGATGAGGCATTGATTTTAGGCCCTGAAATGATCCAGGAAACTGTGGAAACAATAAGAAAGATTCGGGAGCACATCAAGGTCGCCCAGAGTCGGCAAAAGAGTTATGCGGACAAAAAAAGGAGGCCTTTGGAGTTTCAAGTTGGCGATAAAGTTTTTCTAAAGGTATCTCCAACTAAGGGTATCAAAAGGTTCTGAGTCCAAGATATATTGGACCATATGAAATCATTGAAAAGTTGAATCCTGTAGCTTATCGCCTGGATCTGCCAGTAGAACTTGAACACGTACATAACGTGTTTCACATTTCTCAGCTCAGAAAGTATATCCCAGATCCAAGTCACACCATTGCATCTAAACCTATTGAAGTCACTGTGGATTTAGTATATAAAGAACAACCAATCCAAATACTAGATCGTAGGATTAAGCAGTTGCGTAATAAGCAGATACTTCTAGTCAAAGTGCTATAGTCAAATCATACCTCCCAAGAAGCTACTTGTGAGACTGAAGAGGAAATAAAAGCCAAGTATCCACCATTATTTGAGGTAATCTTACATTATATGGAAAAGTCATAAGTTTCGAGGGTGGAACTCTTTAACAGGGGAAGGCTGAAATAGCCCAACCCTAAAATTATTTAATTATGCTTATTTATTTAATTACTTCATGTTCATAATTTTTCTTATCTCATTTCATTTGTTTCATTTATTCACCCTGGTGGAAAATTTTTATTTGGCCCCTCACTTGGCAATTCGGATTTTAATTGTTTACTCAATTGATTAACAAAAACTTTGGAAGAATTGATATAGGCCTTAACAAGTTTAATCTAAGTAATTTATTTTGTTGTTTGTAACATTTCAAAGCTTTAATTTTTAGTTTCGTAAAATCGTTATTGTTACGAAGTGTTTTATTCCCGAGCCCAATTTATTTCGGCCGTTTTAAAGCCCAACAAGTTTGCCTATTAATCTAACTAATTACCATGTTCAATTTAACCATGGTTAGTCAAAAAAGCTGGCTTTTCTAGTTAAAAACTCAGCCAAGCTATTAGATAAATCAAATAAATACAACTTAACTCACAAACTCCATTTTCTCTCTCCTCTCTCTCTCTAAACGTCCAGTAGCTCCAGCCACTATTTGTGGTGGTTTCCGGCCAGCCCCGATGGCCTGCGACCCCCCTCGACATCCGAGTACCCATAGCCACCATCCTCCATCATCAAAACCACTAAACATCACCTCTATCTCTACTTATCTTCAAGCAAAGTGAGTAATCTTGAACTTGATGTCATTGGATTTGATTTTTATCTTAGTTTTTATTCTTGTTTTGATATTTTTGAGTGTTGATCATGATGTTTTGATAAGAAATAAGAGTTATTTTGATATTGATCATGGTGGTATTGAGGTTGGATCATGCTAAGTTAGGGTTAATCTTTGATCATGCAAGCTTAATGTTAAACTGTTTGATTTGATTGCTTTATTTTTGATTTGGTCATCTTCTAATCTATTGGTGTTTATGATGATGTTTTTATGATTTCAAATGAGTTGGAGTGAGTCCAAGTTGGCCATAAACTAGGGTTTTGGCAAATAATGCATGGTGTGGTTGAATCTAGCTTTAAGCTTGATTTATGTGTGTATTTGATTGAAAAATTGATTTCCATTGGATATGATTATGAAGTAAATTTGAGTGTGGTGATTTTTTATGTTGTTGGGATAGACCAAAGCTTGTTTACATGCCTTTAAGGAATGGTTTAAGTTGAGAATTTGTGTAAAAAGAGAGGAAAAAGCCAAAACAGTGAGGGCTGAAAACTTCACAAAAACAGGACAGAGTTCACGATTAAACTGGTAATGATTGGCTCAGTTCAAAATTATGATTTTTATTGGATAGATAGTTCAGTGTGTTAGCTTTCAAATGCCTCTTGAATCGCCTTAATCCGAGGTCTGTGGAAAAAGTTACGGTTGTTTTACCGAAACTGCACAAAATGGACCACAACTAACATGCTTGGGTTCTAGCCTCATTTTGGGAAATCTGTTGTGGGAATCAAGCTTGGTATTCTAAATGAAAGATTTTTGAAACTTCCTAAGCTTTCTATATGGGGGTTTTGAGTCTCAATCAAAGGTCAGATGATTAAATTATGAGCCATTCTTTCTATGCCTTTGTTATGCTCTTACTTTTCTTTTACTAAATTATTAGCTATGAAATAAATATTTTTGCTGGCCGTATGTTTCTACAATGATAATTTTGCACAGAATCAGGGCCTAATCTGTCATTCCTTCCACTTTTGTGCATAATATTATTCAGTGAGCTTACATTTAAAAATTCTTGGTACGTTCATTGTCTGTATCTTTTGAAATCAACACATATTTATCAAAATTACAATGTTTTTGGTAAGTACATCAATGAATCAGTTTAACCAATGATTTATCACATAATTAGTGACCCCATCAGCTATCAGTTATAGGGCATAGCCCTTCAGTTACCTGTGCGGCTTCAGGCCAAGTCCTGATCGGCTTGGTAGGTGTACACATATCTTCAGATCGTAACAATTACTAGGGGTTCACTAACAGATAATAATTGACAATGCAGTTTCATATTTATCTTATTCCCTACCTTTAATTAAAAATGAATTGCAATACTAGCCCAACCAGTTTTTGTTCCATGAATGTTTAACAATACAGGAATGTATGTACTGAGCTTCGCCTCACAGTTCGAAATGTTTTCATGTTTTGTTTTAGGAAAGTGTTCAGTGAATCGCCCTCAGGTGGGCAGGACGGCTGAAGATGATAAGTGAGCTGGGAAGTATATATAAAATAGTGGTGTATTATCGTTGAGATGTTATAACACTGTATTGAGATATATATTTGGTGTTGAGACTGTATATTTTATCAGAATTCTATATTTGGTGTAATCCTTGAGATGTTTGAATGGTTTCGATGTTAGAAAAATTTCTGTATTTATCTAAAGGATCTGATGGGTTGTGATATTGTGAATGCCTTTGATGGTGAACATTGATTATTATGGACAAGTTTATCATGTACAAACAAAGCCTTGTCCTTATTGGACGGTGGTAACGCCTAATCATATGGGTTATCATTCCTAATTGGGGGAAACTAATGAATGAAATGCAAACAGTGACTTACGTACATTTGGGGCATTACAGGTTTGCTAGTTGGTTACTTAATGATCATGTCCAACTACTTTCTAGAAGCATGCTCATAAGGATTGGATGTGAGTAAGGCATGCAACCACCCATTGCACCAATCAGCTATCAACCGGGTAGTAGCTGGTAGTTTTTAGGCTGTGATTGGAGGTCACATTTCTCATGTAAAACATGGACATAAGCTGGCTTGCCACATATGGTTGGAAAGCTCTTAAAGTCTTCCAACTCCTCCAAGTGGAATTACTCAATTTAGAGATCATGTTCCTCACGAAAAGATCAAAATGCCCGGACTAGTTTGAACTGGATTTTAGCCTGCACGGTCTGAAAGATTGACCTGGTTCTTCATCTTCCACTTGACTTAACTTGATTTTATCACTTAGACCAAGTAGCTAACATTTTGAGGACCCAAAATATGTAAAAATCCAAGACTTAAACCAAAATGTAGCTTAAAAAATCCCATGCTCAAAACTGGGTACATTTTGGTTCAACTGGGCAATTTGGATAGTTTGGATTTAATGGCTGATTTGAAAGGGTAAATGAAGTACAAATGATATGAAACTTATTTTGTTAGAAAGCTGACTTCTCAAATGCAATGCAAAATATTAAAATTAAACCTCAAAGAGGCCTAAGTAATTAAGCTCTCAAAAACCAGGTTTGTTGCTGTCTTGAACCCATGACCTGCTGCTTTATTTTTGCAACAAAGTAAGGATGAATTATTCACACTTTGGCCTTCAAAATAAGATTGCCTTGATTGATTTGATTCTCTAAATTAAGGGGCATTAAGGGATCTCCATCAAGAAATCAGCATGCTTTACTAATGCTTTAATTCACCCATTGAGCATTTTTAACTTTCAGAACACGATTCAAGGCTAATAAACAGACGAAGTGACAACTCTAAGGCATTAATCGAAATATTTAGTAACTGTCAAACTATCTAGTCATTAAAATTCAGCTTCGTTTTCAACATGAAATTAACCTAAAATCAACATTGTGTTCGTAATTCCTTAATTTCAATTCTCAGCTCACCCCAAATTGATTTTTAACCTTAAAATCAACATGCACTAACTAACTTATTTAAAATCGTTGACATTAATAGTAATTTAGGAGTAAAGGAATCCCCACCTCGATTCTGAGCTAGGCGTTCTTTCGAATGGCTCGTAGGCTTGACTTTGGGTACTTGAACAGCTCCAAACTCCGACTTGCCCTCTGGTCACAAGAGCAACACCCAATTCACCCCCAAACCTTACCAAATTCGAACCCTAATGTAACGCCACCAAATTAAACATGTTTCACTGTTTGTATTTCCTTAATAAATCCCTTAATTATAATCTAGACAACTCAATGATAGGGGCATTACTGCCGTCCAAAAGGACAAGGCTTGAAACATGAGTGCTATAAATGACATAGTTAAGCATAGCTTCAATCATACACCTTCACATATGATCAACCATTCACAAACAGTGTTAACCAATGTGAGGTTTATAGACCATAAGAAAATAATTCACCATCTAATATCTACATCTCCATCCACTGAAGAATTCAAAATACATCTTTAAAGTATGCATATACTGCATTACTTCTGATCCATCCGGATTTCCTTACTTCACTTATTTTCTTCAGCTGATTTGCGAGCATGAGGACAACTCTCTGAGCATTTGCCTAAAACAAAATATAAAAAACATTTCAAACTGTGAGGCAAAGCTCAATACATGTATTCCTGAATTGTTAGCTGATCATTGAAACACTGATTGGGCCCAATTTGCAATTCATTTTAAGTTAAAACAGTGAATGAGATGATGTAAAACTGCATTGGTTGTTATTATCTGATAGTGAACCCCTTGATATTGTTATGATCTATGGATAGGCGTACACCTGCCAAGCCGATTAGGGACCTGGCCTGAAGCCGCACGGGTAACTGAAGGGCGAATGCCCTATAGACGATAACTGATAGGGTCACTAATTAACTGATAAATCACTGTATAAACTGATTCATTGATGTACTTACCAGAACATGATAACGTCGATAAATACACTCTGATTTTTAAAGATACAGACAATGGACGTACCTGAAGTCTTTAAAATGATATTTCACTTAATAATACTTATGCACAATAGAAACGATAGACTAGGCCCCGATTCTGCTAAACAAATGTAATTATAGGTAAATGCAGTTAGTAAACAATATTTACTTCTAGAATTTGTAACTTTAATGGAAATTGATTAATTAAAGAGTGTCCACAATTCCAACAATTCAATATAAGATAAGTGACAACAAAATAATTTTAAAAATAAATCAGTTAGGGTTATTGAACTTGAAATACAACAAACTGATACAAAATAGACCAATTGAAATGATTGAGCTGCTAATGAAAAGATTTTAATTGATATAAATGAAATATAGGTTTCTGATATTTCTGAAATAGATAATAGAATGTTCAATGCCATGAGGGGTGTCGTGAGGTTCATAAAGGCTCAAATAACCTCTGTTTGATCTGTTAGACACTAATTTGAGTCATTACTGAGCCCACTTCTCAAATTTCATTTTCATGCTCACTTAACTCAGTTTTCAAACCCAAGTAAGCTTCTACACATAATCACACTTATTGAACTCACTACACTTTGTAATTTCCTTACAGTACCCATAATTATATTGAAATTTCTGAAAATATTTCCAAATGTCACGATTTCTGTATTCACTCATATTATCGTTTGATGGTCTGCATTAGAAAATCCATATCTTTCACTCCTGACCTCCAATTGAGATATAAAACCCTAATATGAAAAGCTCATAATGTCCACTAAAACTTTCATTGAGGATGCCAAGTATGATTCCCACAGTAAGGCCCCTAAAATTAGGGTAGAACACAAACGTGCACAATTTCAGTCCAATCTGCGCAGTCGTAGAAAAACGACGATAACGTTTTACACATAACTCGGATTAAGGCGATTAAAAAGGAATTTAAAAGATAACTCATTGATCTATCCACACACCAAAAATCACAATTTTTCAATGACCCAGTCAATAACAGTTTTTTCGTAAAGTCCCCTGTTCAAGTATGCTCCCACTTTCGATATATTCTGCGCAGTCTTCAGCAAATTGGTCATAACTTTGTCCACAAAGCTCGGAATTAAATAATTCCAATGCCCGTTGAAAGATAACACAGGGATCTATCAATCTACCAAAAATCATAATTTTTTGTTATGCCAAGCATTACCAGTTTTTTCCCAAACAGACTCCTATTTTCGGGTCTTTCGCAGCATGTTGTCCACATTATAAACTCCCTTTTTCATATAATTTCCTCTGAAATCACTTATTAAGATTACCAACAACTTTGAATCCATTGTTCATACCAAAGATCACAGCATTGAATTAAAGAACTCAAAGTTCATCATTTTCACATCAAGCTTGCATGATCATATATGATCTCAATCTTTGCTTGCTTTCAAGACTTAATCAACCACAATAAATCATTAAACTAGCATCTAATTCTATCAATACAGCATGATTCATGATCAAAACCAACATAAAACTAAGAATTTAACAAAGTTGGGTTAAGGCTTGCCTCACTTCAAGCTTGAATAAAAGAAGATGGGGGTGGTGTATGATGCTTGTGGGGGTTAAGAGGATGGCTGCTAGTGGTTGGGGTGGTGGCTGACTGGCGGCTGGTAACTGGGCTGGAGGCGACAGCAGTAAAAAGGAGATGGTGGCTGGAGGTGGAGCTGGCAGCCAAGGCAGCAGCAAGCAGCCCACCAAAATTAGTGGGAACCGTAGGGGGAAAGGGGGGAGGAAGGTGAGAAGAAAAGAGTAGGCTTGATGCTTTGTTGTTTACTTGGTTGAAATTTGATATTAAACACTTGGTTGATAGAAATCCTTGCCAAAAAAAATATCTTTTTGCTAATTAAAATTAAATACAGATGATGGTGATTAACTTAAGTTAATTACACCAAAGTTTTCGGGCCACAATTGAGCCCAAAATGAATTGGGCCGCAATTCGGGCCCAAATGAGTTGGGCCAATCTAAATGAACTTGGTCCCAAATTTTTACGTGGTTAAAAATTAAATTTTTGTGACATTATGAAAAATAATTTAATGCTTAATCACATTTACCGGGGCCTATTATCGATTCGTCTGAAATTCTTATGGTAAATGAATTCGAATTGCAAAGTGGAGCCCAAAATGAATTTTCCCAATCAGGATGATTAAATGAGATAAATAAATGTGAAAAATTAATAGCATGGCTTAATTAAATAAATAAACATGATTTAGGGTCGGGCTATTATAGCCTTCCCCCTTTAAAGAGTTTCGTCCTTGAAACTTATGAACTTTGACGATTATGCAAGGTGATTTCAAATAGATATGAGTACTTGCCTTTCACTTCTTGCTCAGTTTCCCAAGTAGCTTCTAGGGAGGTATGATTTGCCCAAATTAATATGATGAAAAATATCTGCTTGATGCTTAATTGCTTAATCCTGTGAGCTAATATCTGGATTGGGTGCTCGTGAAGCATAAGACCCTCAATGACCGCAATGGTTTTGATTATGACAGTGTGATCAGGGTCTGAAATGTATTGCCTAAGTTGTGAGGCAAGCTCTGGAATTCAACCTTTCAATTAACTGATATGGTCCAATGGATCTTAGCCTCAATTTAATTTACAGTTTAACCTACTTGCATCCTTACTTGGCATAACTTTCTGAAAAACCTTCTCTTACATCAGAAATTCTAAGAATCTCATTCTTTTATCAACATAGCTTTTCTGTCGGTTGCAATAGTATGTTTGCAAGAGTCTTCTGAGATATGTCCCCTTATTGAATGTTGAAGAAGATCTTTATGACCCAAAAGATGATTTTGTTATTGATGACTGCTGTCTTTTTATCCTGATGTTTCACGTAATATTTTCTGCTGGTGCTATCACGACGTCGACCACTGGGAGTTCCATCCTGTCTACAAATGCACATGTTGGTCATAGGTCGTAAAGTACTACCAACTTAAAAGAGTTGGATCCATTGGTATGTTTAGATACTTGCCCATTCGTTTCAGGAGGATAAGAACTGCTAAAGTTCAATCTAGTTCCAAAGGCTCTTTGAAGTGCTTGCCAAAGCACACTTAAAACTTCTGATCTCTATCAGCCACTATATCTGAGAGAATCCCACAACAAAGTCCATTGAAATTGAATCCCTTTCTCAAGATTTTGCTTTATTCTTTGTAGTTCAGGATCACTGTCCTGATTCACTCTAATTTCCTCCATTAGGGAGGGCTGTAAGGTAAGTGCCAGCAATTGAACATTTGCCTTTCTGTGCGACACTAATTAAATGTCTAAGTCCTCAAGCTTTCTCAAGAGATTCAGTTGAGTAATCACTACAGTAATCAAGGTATGTTGTGCCTTCTTATTTAGGGCATCTGCCACAATATTTCTCTTTTTTTGGTTGACATTAGATCTGCAAGTTGAAATCTCTAAGCAATTCTAATCAATGTTGTTATCCCTGATTGAGCTTCTTTTGAGTGAATATATACTTTAAATTTTGATGATCAATATTGATTTTACATGGTATCCTATATTCAAAAACTACAGCTGCTAACTCCAGATCATGGGTAGGATAATTCTTCTCATAAGACTTGAATTGTCAAGAGGCATAAGGTACCACTGTATCTTCTTGCTAACTTTGTAGCTTTCTTCAACAAATTAGTCAGGGAAGATAATAATTGACAAATCCTTCCCGAAACTTGATAATGTATACTAAACTCAAAATGTTTCTAGTCTCAGTGCATTTGTGGGTGTTAGGCACTTTGTAACTACTTTCACCTTTTGCAAATCAACTTTAATCTCTTCCCTTGAAACCATATATTCCAAAAATACCATTGCTTCTAACCAGTTCTCATGCTTTTTGCATTTGTTATGTAACTGATGTTCCCTCAAGGTCTGCAACACAATCCACAAATGAATAGGGTACTCATCTCTGTCCTTGGAGTATTTCAAGATATCTTTTATAAACACTACCACAAACTTGTCTAAATAGGGTATGAAACTCTATTTATAAGATCCATAAAGGCCGCAGGACTAATGATTAGACTAAAAGGCATCACAGTGAATTTATAGTGACCCAAATATGTCTTCAGGTATAATCCGAAGTTGATGGCACCCTGATCTCAAATCAATCTTAGATACGACTCATGTTCTTTGCAGTTGATCAAATAAGTCAACTACTTGGGGTGATGGGTATTTATTTTTGATGGTGATCGTGTTCAGCTCTCTGAAAACAATACATAACCACAAGGTTCCATTCTTCTTCTTTACAAATAGAATTGGGCATCCCATGATGGCACACTTGGATGGTTTGATAAATCTCTTCTGTGATGACTCCTCTAACTGAAACTTCAGTTATTTAAGCTCAATTGGGGCCATATGATATGGGGTTTTTGAGATAGGTTAGGCATCAGGGATTAATTCAATCTCAAAATCGCTTTCTCTTGGGGGGAAAATCCCGATAGCTTTTCAAGAAAAAATCCATAAATTCATAAGCTATAGGGATATCTTCTACTTTTTCTTCCTTCGGTTGAATGTTACTAACATAACACCAATACATAATATATCCTTGATATAAGAGCTCATTGGTTTTCATAACAGAATTTAAAGGACAAAATTTTTCCTTTCTTCGCCCATGAAACATATTTCTCTCCCTTGTTCATCTCTTGAAATAACCTTAGGGTAATCACAATCTATCTGGCCCCCATAAGTACACAACCAGCTCATTTCCGGAATGATATCATAGGCTGATGAGTCAAAATGAATCAGAACTCTAGGGAATACTGTCCCGCTAACTGTAATGGACACATGTTTATGAGAGGTAGAACACTCAACTCTAGAGTCGTTGGATAACTTGATTCCATAATTGATTTCTGCCTCCTTATTCTCAAGATTCACTTGCATGGCAGATCGTGTGAATATAAATGAATGAGTGGCAACTGAATCAATCAATACACAAAATGGTTTCAAAATTAAAGGAGAGTTCCAGTAACTACCGCACCAGAGGTGGCAGTATCCTTTTTACTCAACACCTGCGACCTTCGTACAGCTGCAAGCCTTGGAGATGGGAGCCCTTGTCTACAGCCTTCAGTCTTCAAGAACAGGCAACAATGAGTTGTTCTGGCTACCACACCACATACATTTGTTAATTCCCACTTGGCAATCTGGAACGGTGTAGTTAGTTCTTCCGCAATTCTGTTCCAAGTGAAGTCAGGCCCTAAGGGTCTATTCTTAGCAGTGTTTTATCAAATATCGGTTTCACCAGTTAGATAAAATGTTCCAATGTTTACCCTTTTCTCCCCTGGAACCTTTATTTCAGAGAAAATTTTCTCCATTCCTCGAATCTATTTTTCAGGTTCCACTGGGTCATACTTTGCACTCTAGAGTTCTTTAGTCTGAATCAGCTGAAGGCATTTTTCTAGGGGGCAATAACCCATCAAAATTTCTCACTGACGTAATCCAAATGCATGGTAAAAATTTTGATTGTCACACTTAAACTTTATGCAAGTGATCTTCCACAGGGAACTTAGATTGAATCAGCCAAAAAGGTAGCCACATTATGTTTCCTTTAGCAATGGGTTCCATAAATTGGACACTAATTAACCCCTATAAAAGCATAGTTAAGATCTACCTTCTATTCAAGCATGCTACAAAATTATCATCTATTGACATTGGTGCAGCCCAATCATAAACCAGCTACTAGCAGCAATTGGGCTCTCAAAAAAACATAGGAAAAGTGACCAGAACTGATGAAGATGTAACATGAGAGTGAATGATGATGCAACTGGATGGGGAGATACCATGAAAAAAAAAGACGAAACCACTGGTCAAAGTAAGGAGTATCCAACATTTGATAATCCAACAAGGATAATGATAGATGGTATGTTATCAGAAAGTGTAGTGAAATATTTTCAAAAGTAATATCTACTTCACGAATAGAGGTGGAGTCAATGGACTGCTTGCAAGAGTTTGGGTAATTTAAGCAAGGCATGAATTGTAATGGATTGAAGCAAAATGTCCCTCTAAAGTGTCCTTGGTTTCTCTTCTATGGAATAGTCGGCAGTCAATGGTTTCAAACTTATGTATAACCGAATAAGCCTCTCTAAAATCCTACAATTAAGGGGATACTACATCAAGAACCCCCATATAGCTCACTTAGATGAAATTCTTGAGTTACAGAAGAAGATATCTGCAATCAATGAAGCATATTGAAGTAATTGCCACTTGGATCCAAGAAACACACAAAATGACACGTAGATGATGAGGAAGTATAAGCTCAAAGTTGTAGGTACCCACTGACTTGAACAGTCTATACTATCAGACTTCTAGGCTGAATTTCCTTGACCACTGGTCTCCAAATGTGCTGCAACATGGGTCATTGGAAAGCTTACTTTCTGAACTTTGATATAGATTAACTAA
Organism: Carnegiea gigantea; assembly: GCA_029747015.1. NCBI lineage: Eukaryota > Viridiplantae > Streptophyta > Magnoliopsida > Caryophyllales > Cactaceae > Carnegiea > Carnegiea gigantea. Next base: position 131,740 of record JAKOGI010001627.1, read on the forward strand.
AACATCTCTATCTGATGGAATGCATAGGCTGCAAGTGGACTAAACTCAGACCTTGTGCATTAGGATTCTGCCCAACTGTAGACTTTGACTTGTCTAATAGTTTTGAATAACCAGATGGCCTCTAATCCACTTGAAACTTGTTTCATATGAAAGATATCTCCTTAAACTTAAAGTCAGGATCGAAAATTCTTGCGTAAATTATGGTGATCATGAACAATAGTTACTTCAAGGTCGGTCCTTGTGCACTGATCAAAACTGCCAAGCTGATTGAACTTATGTATTCTGCCTATACTTGGTTTTTCCTATGCATTTAACCTCAAAATGAGTCAAGGGCCTTTCATAGGACACATTTGTAACAACCCCCAACCGTAGGGCTGGGAGTGTTAGTATTCTTAAATTTTTGGGGCGAAACGGATAGAGTTTCTCCTGCAAACTGGCTATTTTCCAGGCTTAAAGCCCTACATCACATCCTCTACATTGAATAGAAGTATAAAAGGATATCAAATCAAGCTCAACGGCTACACATTGGAGATCATAACTCCACGAGCTACACGCCCGGAGGACAAGGGTTTACATCCCAAAAATAAACAATTCCACCTAAAAAGACGATATACCATTCAGATGGGTGGCTCATATGGCCATGCAGACCTAAATGCATTGGAACACCTTTAACTTATTGTTTAAAATCACCCTCGAATCTGATGCTCGAAATCAAACTATATACACATTGTATGGATCCATTTGACAAGGAGAATATATGACTAGAATATGTGTGAGATAAGCAGACATAACCAGTATCACAAATCTCTAAGAATATCATAATAATCCTCATTCATCACTAACTAACTTTCTCAGTATCTTAACTCCATACTCCATATCCCATAAAAAAAATCTCAACCTGGCTCTGATACCAAATCTGTAACGCTCTCAAATTAAACATCTTTCACTGTTTGTATTTTCCTTAATAAATCCCTTAATTATAATCTAGACAACCCAATGATAGGGGCATTACCGCCGTCCAAAAGGATAAGGCTTGAAACATGAGTGTTATAAATGACACAGTTAAGCATAGCTTTAATCATACACCTTCACATATGATCAACCATTCACAAACAGTGTTAACTAATGCAAGGTTTATAGACCATAAGAAAATAATTCACCATCTAATATCTACATCTCCATCCATGGAAGAATTCAAAATGCATCTTTAAAGCATGCATATACTGCATTACTTCTGATCCATCCGGATTTCCTTGCTTTACCTATTTTCTTCAACTGATTTGCTAGCATGAGGGCAATTCTCTGAGCATTTGCCTAAAACAAAACATGGAAAATATTACGAACTGTGAGCTGAAGCTCAGTATATGCATTCCTAAATTGTTAACTGATCATTGAAACACTGATTGGGCCCAATTTACAATTCATTTTAAGTTAAAACAGTGAATGAGATGATGCAAAACTGCATTGCTAGTTATTATCTAATAGTGAACCCCTTGATATTGTTACGATCTATGGATAGATGTACACCTGCCAAGCCGATCGGGGACCTGGCCTGAAGCCGCGCGAATAACTGAAGAGCGAATGCCCTATAGATGATAACGGACAGGGTCACTAATTAACTGATAAATCACTGTGTAAACTGATTCATTGATGTACTTACAAGATCATGATAACGTTGATAAATACACTCTGATTTCTAAAGATACAGGCAATGGACATGCCTGAAGTCTTTAAAATGATATTTCACTTAATAATACTTATGCACAATGGAAATGATAGACTAGGCCCCGATTCTGCTAAAGAAATATAATTATAGGTAAATACAGTTAGCAAACAATATTTACTTCTAGAATTTATAACTTTAATGGAGATTGATTAATTAAAGAGCTTTCACAATTCCAATAATTCGATATAAGATAAGTTACAACAAAATGATTTGAAAAATAAATCAGTTAGGGTTATTGAACTTGAAATACAACAAACTGATACAAAATAGACCAATTGAAATGATTGAGCTGCTAATGAAAATATTTTAATTTATATAAATGAAATATGGGTTTCTGATATTTCTGAAATGAATAATAGAATGTTCAATGCCATGAGGGATGTCATAAGGTTCATAAAGGCTCAAATAACCTCTGTTTGATCCGTCAGACACTAATTTGAGTCATTACTGAGCCCACTTCTCAAATTTCATTTTCATGCTTACTTAACTCAGTTTTCAAACCCAAGTAAGCTTCTATACATAATCACACTTGTTGAACTCACTACACTTTGTAATTTCCTTGCAGTACCCATAATTATATAAAAACTTCTGAAAACATTTCCAAATGTCACGATTTCTGTATTCACTCATGTTATCGTTTGATGGTCTACATTAGAAAATCCATATCTTTCACTCCCGACCTCCAATTGAGATATAAAACCCCAATATGAAAAGCTCATAATGTCCAATAAAACTTTTATTGAGGACACCAAGTATGATTCCCACAGTAAAGTCCCTAAAATTAGGGTAGAACACAAATGTGCACAATTTCAATCCAATCTGTGTAGTCATAGCAAAATGATGATAACTTTTTCCACAGAACTCGGATTAAGGTGATTCAAAAGGAATTTGAAAGATAACTCATTGATCTATCCACACATGAAAAATCACAATTTTTCAATGATCCAATCAATACCAGTTTTTTTGTAAAGTCCCCTATTGAAGTATGCTCCTAGTTTCAATGTATTCTGCGTAATCTTCAGCAAATTGGTCATAACTTTGTCCATAAAGCTCAGATGTAACACCCCCAACCTCTAGGCCAGAAGCGTTACGCTTTCCTAACTTCTTACTTAATTCTTGGGACGAAATGGGCAGAGTTCCCCCTAAAAACTGACCATTTCCAGGCTAAAAGCCTTACAATAAGTCCATGTAAATCAACGGAAGCGCAAACATTTGAAACATAGCTCAACGGCCACACGCCGGAGTTCATAACTCAACGAGCCACTCGCTCGGAGTACACCAACCAGATTGATTCATGAATAAAGAAGAAATGGAAGATACAACTCAACGGTTAACAAAACCGGAGTATTAAGATTTACATCCCAAAACATAGATAAATTAAATCAAGAAGACATCTAACTAACTTGATGGTTGGCTCAAGCGGCCATACAGAGCGACCTTTATACCATATGCATTACATGAACTAGAATAATCATTTACAGACCTTTATAAACTAAGAGAGTACATTACATGACTTCATTAAACACGTAAGATCCCTTCAAATGAGCACATACGATGCCTTGTAAGCAACAATAGGTTCCTTCTGGGCTTATCTGACTCAACTTCTTCCTGTCAGAAAGAAAATCTGGGGAAAAGGGGAAAGAGTAATGGGATGAGCAACCACACGCTCAGTGAGTGTCCCCCAACCCCCTTAAAACCAAAACCGTAGCAAGCAATACTATCTTTACTAGTCACATATCACGTTTCCATACTTTACTATCATAATAGATATTCATAGAACCTTTATGGGAGGATCACTAAACATAAACTTCACTTCGACTAGTCTGTCATATTTCTAGGTTCCTCAACGACGGAATTCTTTACTAGCAAGCAGATAGGCCCGTGAGTAAGCATCGAAGGCTAATTATAAGAATCTTTTCTTTTCATAACATAACTTCCCAACACTCCATTTAAACTTACACGTGAACCCTCAATCATATGATGTGTATATAAGGTTATCCCTTTTCATAATTACACTTTTCTTGGCATTTCATTCATATAATATACATATCACACACATAAACACATATCAAGCATTTAAGTACCTTTAAACATCATATTAAGCTATATGACACCCTCGCATGCTATTCACATATCAACGTTCATTCTTTTAGGAAGAGACGCCTTCATTCATGGAATTTTTAACGTGCTATAACTTTCTTTCTCATCTCATACACTTTAAATCAGACAGATTTGCTATGGATAAGAATGATGCCACATAAGATTAGAATCCACGTTCAACCATGCTTAAGAATCATTCATAATGCATCCATTGAAAGCTTTCCTTTAATACATAGGCTAAGAATCCACATTCAAACATGCTTGAGGATCATTTCATAACTCATTCATTGAAAGCTTTCTTTCTTTCGTTGAAAACGTTTTCTTAGTCTTCAAAGGAAGTTTCATTTCGTTTGGTCGTGTAACGACCCTTATAAGCTTTTCATACATCATTCCATATAGCCTTTTGGGCCTATAAAAAGAACTTCCTTTCCTTTTTAATCGTTTAAAAATGGCAAAGGCCAATTGCTTTTCTTAACTTAGTACGAAAGTACTTCTGGCATAAGATCATTACAGGGTGCTGATTGGGTGAGAACTATTCTCAACCCCATAGTGAGACCTAACGCTCACGCTTAAGCTCTTACTCCCGGGATGGCTACATATACCATATCGGACCATTACATTAGCCCTCGTCAGGGCCTCTAGGGTTTATCCGGACTTATCCCCTAGGTTAACATTACATCATATCATATTGTCCGCAGCACATTATCTTAGCCACTTAAAGCGTATCGGCCATAACGGCTAGTAATTTTCCGTTTCAAACAATAAAATCATTCAACGTATAATTCCCATCTCCCTTTTGTTAAAAACGTTTTAGGGATTCCTCCCAAACACTATTTAAATAGCTAAAATAGGCCATAGCTCGTTACTAAACATGGCTATTATTCATTTAAAACACGTGAAATTCATTTGCTAAAACATCACCCTTCCACACACATGTTACATTTTAAACATACAAGGAAAAGGGAAATACACATATCACATTTAAACACTTCGTAATCATTTCAACACAATGAGCCACACATGGCCTCGCAATCCACACGATTGCGGTAATTCCACAACCCGAACTCCCTCCTCACAAGCACCGTACCACAAGACCTCGAACGCTCATGATTCTTTCCTCAAACCATCCAACTACCAACTCAATTCATCGATTCATTATTCACAACATATTATCATATTAGCTTGTGTAAAAGGGAGCAAGGTTTAGGCTCTTACCTGAGCAACCAGCATCATTCAGCGAAGCATTACAATAAGCGTGCATATAGCCACATTTATTCATAATTCGACAACACTGTATTCAGTAAATCAAGCATAATTCGATTCTACACATATATGTTGCATTTCGAATCAACTTCCCTAAGCATGAATGTACTAAAAAGAGTTCGAATTTATTTCGTTTACACACATAATACATTAGCTAGCTCAATTCGAACGGGAGTTAAACACGTTAAACTAACTTCGTTTTTAATCCCTTTTCATATATTAGCTAAATAACTTGAATCGATGCTAAACATAACAAACTAACTTCGTTTCTAATTCCTTTTCAAACAATAACTCATTAACTCGATTCGAAGCTAAATTCGTTAAATTAACTTCGATTTTAATTCCGTTTTAAACAATAACTCTTTAACTCGAATCGAAGCTAAATATGTTAAATTAACTTCGATTTTAATTCCGTTTTAAACAATAACTCTTTAACTCGAATCGAAGCTAAATATGTTAAATTAACTTCGATTTTAATTCCGTTTTAAACAATAACTCTTTAACTCGAATCGAAGCTAAATATGTTAAATTAACTTCGATTTTAATGTTTTAAACAATAACTCTTTAACTCGAATCGAAGCTAAATATGTTAAATTAACTTCGATTTTAATTCTTTTCATACATTAGCTAATTTTAATTGAATTCAAGCTAACCACGTGTAACAAATTCGAATTAGCCTCATGTACATGCATTAGCTAGTTGAATCCAACCGACCTACTCACATTCAAACGAATTCGAATCAAACTAACTTGCCAGTAATAGCTAATTTAGGTCATTCAACAAGCATCATACACGAATTGAAGCAAGCCTAGGTTAACATGCATCATTAAACTTTGAAATTCGATTGAAAATTAATACTAACTTAGGAGGCGAGAACACCCACCTGAATTCGCCTAATATTGAAGTCGAGCAACGGAAATTGAAGGCCCTAACCACCGAACCGAACCCTAGCCCGAGCTCGTGACTCCCGGCCCTTCAGCTCACGGTTTCGCGTCCCTTGCTTCCCCTGAGGCTTGGTTTGGGTCCCAATTTATAGAGGAGGCTGGGATGGGGGGTGGGTCGTCGGTTTTGACAAGTGTTGGCCGGTTTTTGGGTGGCTGGGACGCGTAGGGTGAGGCTCGTGCGAAGTGGCGACGTTTGGTGGTGGAATGGGGCGGTGGGGACGCGCGGTGTGGAGCTCCCCTTCACCGGTGACGCATGCCGACCGGTGATGCGGGCCCACCGGCGACGTCGCCAGGTGTCTGGCCGGCGAGGGGGAGGGAGAGAGGGAGAGAGAGAGGCGATTAGAGAGAGGGAGAGCAGAGAGCGAGAAGGAGAGGGGGGGTCGGGGTCTCGGGCTTCCCAGGCCCCGCATGCCCCCTTCCCTTTTTACTTTTCTTTTTTTTTTTTTGGCCACAATTAACATCATTCTACTAAACTCCGGTCCTGTACTCACTAATGGTTAGGCTAAACCCGAACTGAAACGACCCACAATGAACATTTCGGTTTAGCGTCGATTCAAAGGTTTTATAAATAAGTAACATCCATAATAACGTTAATCAAATAATCGTTCTTTTTAATGAATTTAATCGTTAAAAACTCACACAGTTACTAAAAATACGATTTCATAACGTAAAAGCAAGACAGACAACTTAACGTAAAAAAAATAACGAAGGTGGGTCTTACATTCTTCCCCCCTTAAAAGAATTTCGTCCTCGAAATTCTAATTCTAAATTCGCTCTTTCCTAAAATGAACGCGTGCAGGTGAGATCTACACGGTGGGTTTCCAAAAGGTTCCTTTTTGCAATCACTGCTTCCTTTTAAATTAAAAAAAAAAATGTCTTATGGTATCCAGTCTCCTCCCCGCCAGTCCTCTTCAAGCGTCTACTCACTCTATTTAGGCGCCGAGGGCAAATCGCATTGAAGAGGGGCAAATGAGTTGGCATGGACAACCATATTGAGTTTGTTTTGAGAATGAAACATAGATTTTTAATGATCTAGACTCAGTTCGCATGGCAAGCAATAATTCTATGCATATGCATCTATAGTGGGCATCTAAAGGCACGACAATTGAGACAATGACATCTTAAGGTCATACACTAGCGGTCTCATTCTAAAACATGAATTCAAGTTACCATTGGAATCACAATGATTAACATAGAGACTACTATAACACATTTAGAGTAATAAAAATGTCACATAGCACCACATAGTATCATTTAAGCACAATGGAATTGCATAGTATTCGCAATCCAATATTGTTAAGCTTAGGAGTCTCCGGGAGCATGAATGCATCTAAAACATACATGGTAAGCAATTTACAAAAGGAAAACATGTGCACCATCATTCCGATGTCTGTACGTCAATCCCAGCTAACTTTTAGGCCCTTTCATTCATGACAACTTATTCAGGACATGTCAGGTTCGCATGAAGGTAGTTAACTTAGTCGGGTCCATTCAAAGGCATCAAGATATTGGGTCACTCAAATCAGTTGGTCATGAAGCTATCACATCATACCTAAGCAGTAAAACATTATATTACATCACATTGACAATGAGGGGACTTGGAGTAACACTCGAATTCACATTGGCATCATGTAGGGTCTACAATAGAGCACTAAGGATGTAGAATCATGAATGGCATGAACTAGCATGGCATGTCGATAAAAACGACTGAGAAAATAATGCTACGGCAAGAATACATGCATGCAAACAACGAGTCAAAGGTCATATCATGCCGTGTACTATGAAACTTCATTCGTCTGGATAATCAAGTCACCTACCAAACCAAACGCAGGTCAAGCATGGATTGCACATAGGCAAGCAAAGGTGAAGATAGGCACCTAAGGTCACCACATCATGCATTAAGTGCGTATGTGTATAGTTGTTCGAACCATATCATGGGATAATAGAACTTGTGGAGTACAAGTAATGACTCAGAGATCGTACAAGCAATGGTTCGCATAGGTTAAACCACTTAATCAATCCAGCCATTACGCAACTAAAGTTCATGATAAGCAACTCCAATGACGTGTATTTACTGTACCATTCACTCATAAAACGTACGACTGATCATCAATCAACTAGCATGGGTAAGAACTACGGTGTTAATGGTCTTATAGGTATGTGTTGAGGGTCTACAAGGTACATCTATCCCATAGGTGATCATATGGGTCTCACTGTAGTTCGCTTACCTTAGTGGAGATCGTCACTATGTACAATTCCAAAGTCTGCTAGGTTCTTCCTCCCTTTCGCTTTCTAGGTGTATTAGGGTTCGTCCAAGCCAAAGCATCATCACTCCAATCAAACATAAGAGGCATAGACCTTAGTTCGAATAGAAGGTGAGTAACTCCCTTACAATCATGATTATTCTAGCATGCCATTCAATGATGCATTCGGAGATAAACATTTCAAAGCAAAGGTTATAATCGCGCAATCACACTAGGGTATATGTGCACAATCAGCAATTAACCACAACATAAGGACTATACGCTATGGAGGGATTAGCTATCTATGACTACACGAAGCAACAACTCATGTAGGTTGAATTCTTTGGCCAATTAGGTGACATACCCAATAGGAATCAAGTCGAAGAAGCACCACACAGCTTACTTACTTTACCGTTAGTTAATAAACATACAGTTGGCCCTACATATCATTCTAAGCGGCTATATCAGCTTTCAAGGCCCGTACGTTGTGTAATATGCCATGGTTTCAAGTTCACAACTAATGTCACATAAGGGGTCATTTAGAAGGGCATACAGTATTGCATTTCTCATTTGCAAACTAAGGTCAAGGTATGTCTTGAAACTTGTCAAAATTATTAAAAATTAGCCATCACCGACTAACAGGCGTAAGAACGAATCTAAGTGTCAATAACACGTATGGGATATCACCTAGGGCACATCAACAGGACTCTGCCACAATCACTCATATTGGCATGCACACATACGAAGCTGTCACTTGGCCTTCTTAACAATCAAACATTCACGTAAAAAGGTTTTATTGACAAAAGAAACTTTTAGTCAAGAGGGGTAGTTCTTAGTCGCTTATAACTTGTCATTTACACATCAAGCAACATATGCATCTTGGCAGACAGGCATTCAAAACGTTTAGTTGCGCATAGAAACTTACGACAGTAGCAGAGACTCGACTGTGATTACAAAGCAAATGCAAGCTTTCAAATGCGGTATTAAAACCTATCCACATAATTAGAAGGGTCTTTCAATGCGAAGCAAACATCTTAATTCACTATTTAGAAAAGTCTCAACTTTCAAAATCTCTAGGTTTTCAAACGAGAAATAGTCCAATCTGCCTCTAGCCTATCCCTACCAACCATTAAGTACGTCTACTCACTCCATTACGGGGTCCGAGGAGCAAATCGTACTTCGGGGGCAAAGATGGGCTTAGAGTTAAGACTTTTCAATCATTCAGTTTCAAACCGTCAAGGCGTATAAGCAAATAAACAAACAACCTTTGATTGGACTAATGCTTAACTCATTCATGAGAGAACAAGTTACTCGGCTTACACCCTCAACAATTCGTTCGTTCACTCGATTAGTGAGCTCACTCGAGCAGTACCTAGCTAGCTGAATACGCCAAGATTCACATTCAACGTACAATTGTAGACCTAGTAGGCATATATCACATCATTATGAACGCGTTCCTATTGGACTATTATGAATGCAAGACTCAGGTCGCGGCCTATGGTCGCAGGACCTTTGCTCTGATACCATCAATGTAACGCCCCCAACCTCTAGGCCAGAAGCATTACGCTTTCCTAACTTCTTACTTAATTCCTGGGACGAAATGGGCAGAGTTCCCCCTAAAAACTGACCATTTCCAGGCTAAAAGCCTTACAATAAGTCCCTGTAAATCAACGGAAGCGCAAAACATTTAAAACATAGCTCAACGGCCACACGCCGGAGTTCATAACTCAACGAGCCACTCGCTCGGAGTACACCAATCAGATTGATGCATGAATAAAGAAGAAATGGAAGATACAACTCAACGGTTAACAAAACCGGAGTATTAAGATTTACATCCCAAAACATAGCTAAATTAAATCAAGAAGACATCTAACTAACTTGATGGTTGGCTCAGGCGGCCATACAGAGCGACCTTGATACCATATGCATTACATGAACTAGAATAATCGTTTACAGACCTTTATAAACTAAGAGTACATTACATGACTTCATTAAACACGTAAGATCCCTTTAAATGAGCACATACGACGCCTTGTAAGCAACGATAGGTTCCTTCTGGACTTATCTGACTCAACTTCTTTCCGTCAGAAAGAAAACCTGGGGAAAAGGGGAAAGAGTAATGGGATGAGCAACCACACGCTCAGTGAGTGTCCCCCAACCCCCTTAAAACCAAAACCGTTGCAAGCAATACTATCTTTACTAGTCACATATCACGTTTCCATACTTTACTATCATAATAGATATTCATAGAACCTTTATGGGAGGATCACTAAACATAAACTTCACTTCGACCAGTCAGTCATATTTCTAGGTTCCTCAACGACGGAATTCTTTACTAGCAAGCAGATAGGCCCGTGAGTAAGCATCGAAGGCTAAGTATAAGAATCTTTTCTTTTCATAACATAACTTCCTAACACTCCATTTAAACTACACATGAACCCTCAATCATATGATGTGTATATAAGGTTATCCCTTTCATAATTACACTTTTCTTGGTATTTCATTCATATAATATACATATCACACGCATAAACACGTATCAAGCATTTAAGTACCTTTAAACATCATATTAAGCTATATGACACCCTCGCATGCTATTCACATATCAACGTTCATTCTTTTAGGAAGAGACGCCTTCATTCATGGAATTTTTAATGTGCTATAACTTTCTTTCTCATCTCATACACTTTAAATCAGACAGGTTTGCTATGGATAAGAATGATACCACATAAGATTAGAATCCACGTTCAACCATGCTTAAGAATCATTCATAAAGCATCCATTGAAAGCTTTCTTTTAATACATAGGCTAAGAATCCGCATTCAAACATGCTTGAGGATCATTTCATAACTCATTCATTGAAAGCTTTCTTTCTTTCGTTGAAAATATTTTCTTAGTCTTCAAATGAAGTTTTATTTCGTTTGGTCGTATAATGACCCTTATAAGCTTTTCATACATCATTCCATATAGCCTTTTGGGCCTATAAAAAGAACTTCCTTTCCTTTTTAATTGTTTAAAAATGGCAAAAGGGCCAATTGCTTTTCTTAACTTAGTACGAAAGTACTTCTGGCATAAGATCATTACAGGGGTCTGATTGGGTGAGAACTATTCTCAACCCCATAGTGAGACCTAACGCTCACGCTTGAGCTCTTACTCCCGGGATGGCTACATATAACATATCGGACCATTACATTAGCCCTCGTCAGGGCCTCTAGGGTTTATCCGGACTTATCCCCTAGGTTAACATTACATCATATCATATTGTCCGCAGCACATTATCTTAGCCACTTAAAGCGTATCGGCCATAACGGCTAGTAATTTTCCGTTTCAAACAATAAAATCATTCAACGTATAATTCCCATCTCCCTTTGGTTAAAAACGTTTTAGGGATTCCTCCCAAACAGTATTTAAACAGCTAAAATAGGTCATAGCTCGTTAGTAAACATGGCTATTATTCATTTAAAACACGTGAAATTCATTTGCTAAAACATCACCCTTCCACACACATGTTACATTTTAAACATACAAGGAAAAGGGAAATACACATACCACATTTAAACACTTCGTAATCATTTCAACACAATGAGCCACACATGGCCTCGCAATCCACACGATTGCGGTAATTCCACAACCCGAACTCCCTCCTCACAAGCACCGTACCACAAGACCTCGAACGCTCATGATTCTTTCCTCAAACCATCCAACTACCAACTCAATTCATCGATTCATTATTCACAACATATTATCATATTAGCTTGTGTAAAAGGGAGCAAGGTTTAGGCTCTTACCTGAGCAACCAGCATCATTCAGCGAAGCATTACAATAAGCGTGCATATAGCCACATTTATTCATAATTCGACAACACTTTATTCAGTAAATCAAGCATAATTCGATTCTACACATATACGTTGCATTTCGAATCAACTTCCCTAAGCATGAATGTACTAAAAAGAGTTCGAATTTATTTCGTTTACACACATAATACATTAGCTAGCTCAATTCGAACGGGAGTTAAACACGTTAAACTAACTTCGTTTTTAATCCCTTTTCATATATTAGCTAAATAACTTGAATCGATGCTAAACATAACAAACTAACTTCGTTTCTAATTCCTTTTCAAACAATAACTCATTAACCCGATTCGAAGCTAAATTCGTTAAATTAACTTCGATTTTAATTCCGTTTTAAACAATAACTCTTTAACTCGAATCGAAGCTAAATATGTTAAATTAACTTCGAAGCTAAATATGTTAAATTAACTTCGATTTTAATTCCGTTTTAAACAATAACTCTTTAACTCGAATCGAAGCTAAATATGTTAAATTAACTTCGATTTTAATTCCGTTTTAAACAATAACTCTTTAACTCGAATCGAAGCTAAATATGTTAAATTAACTTCGATTTTAATTCTTTTCATACATTAGCTAATTTTAATCGAATTCAAGCTAACCACGTGTAACAAATTCGAATTAGCCTCATGTACATGCATTAGCTAGTTGAATCCAACCGACCTACTCACATTCAAACGAATTCGAATCAAACTAACTTGCCAGTAATAGCTAATTTAGGTCATTCAACAAGCATCATACACGAATTGAAGCAAGTCTAGGTTAACATGCATCATTAAACTGCTGAAATTCGATTGAAAATTAATACTAACTTAGGAGGCGAGAACACCCACCTGAATTCGCCTAATATTGAAGTCAAGCAACGGGAATTGAAGGCCCTAACCACCGAACCGAACCCTAGCCCGAGCTCGTGACTCCCGGCCCTTCAGTTCACGGTTTCGCGTCCCTTGCTTCCCCTGAGGCTTGGTTTGGGTCCCAATTTATAGAGGAGGCTGGGATGGGGGGTGGGTCGCCGGTTTTGACAAGTGTTGGCCGGTTTTTGGTGGCTGGGACGCGTAGGGTGAGGCTCGTGCGAAGTGGCGACGTTTGGTGGTGGAATGGGGCGGTGGGGATGCGCGGTGTGGAGCTCCCCTTCACCGGTGACGCGTGCCGACCGGTGATGCGGGCCCACCGGCGACGTCGCCAAGTGTCTGGCCGGCGAGGGGGAGGGAGAGAGAGAGAGAGACACGCGATTAGAGAGAGGGAGAGCAGAGAGCGAGAAGGAGAGGGGGGTCGGGGTCTCGGGCTTCCCAGGCCCCGCGTGCCCCCTTCCCTTTTTACTTTTCTTTTCTTTTTTTTTTTGGCCACAATTAACATCATTCTACTAAACTCCGGTCCCGTACTCACTAATGGTTAGGCTAAACCCGAACTGAAACGACCCACAATGAACATTTCGGTTTAGCGTCGATTCAAAGGTTTTATAAATAAGTAACATCCATAATAACGTTAATCAAATAATCGTTCTTTTTAATGAATTTAATCGTTAAAAACTCACACAGTTACTAAAAATACGATTTCATAACGTAAAAGCAAGACAGACAACTTAACGTAAAAAAAAAAAAAACGAAGGTGGGTCTTACATCAGACTTAAGTAATTCTAAATCCCATTGAAAGATAACTTAGTGAGCTATCAATCCATCAAAAATCATGATTTTTCATTGTGCCAAGCATTACCAATTGTTTCCTAAACAGACCTCTATTTCAGGGTCTTTCACAGCCTGTTGTCCACATTATAAACTCCCTTTCTCACATAATTTCCTCTGAAATCACTTATTAAGATTACCAAAACTTTAAATCCATCTTTCATACCAAAGATCACAACATTGAAAAAAAGAACTCAAAGTTCATCATTTTCACATCAAGCTTGCATGATCATAAATGATCTCAATCTTTGCTTGCTTTCAAGACTTAATCAACCACAATAAATCATTAAACTAGCATCCAATTCTATCAATACAATATGATTCATGATCAAAACCAACATAAAACCAAGAATTTAACAAAGTTGGGTTAAGGTTTACCTCACTTCAAGCTTGAATAAAAGAAGATGGGGGTGGTGTATGATGCTTGTGGGAGTTGAGAGGATGGCTGCTGGTGGTTAGAGTGGTGGTTAACTGGCGGCTAGTGGCTGGGCTGGTGACAGCAGTAGCAAAAAGGAGATGGTGGCTGGTGTTGGAGCTGGCAGCCAAGGCAGTAGCAAGCAGCCCACCAAAATTAGTGGGAACCGTGGGGGGAAGGGGGGAGGAAGGTGAGAAGAAAAGAGTAGGCTTGATGCTTTGTTGTTTACTTGGTTGAAATTTGATATTAAACGCTTGGTTGATATAAATCCTTGCCCCAAAAAGATCTTTTTGTTAATTAAAATTAAATACAAATGATGGTGATTAACTTAAGTTAATTACACCAAAGTTTTCGGGCCACAATTGAGCCCAAAATGAATTGGGCCGCAATTCGGGCCCAAATGAGTTGGGCCAATCTAAATGAACTTGGTTCCAAATTTTTGCATGGTTAAAAATTAAATTTTTGTGACATTATCGAAAAAAATTTAATGCTTAATCACATTTACCGGGGCCTATTATCGATTCATCCGAAATTCTTACGGTAAATGAACTCGAATTGCAAAGTGGAGCCCAAAATGAATTTTTCCAACCGGGATGATTGAATGAGATAAATAAATCCGAAAAACTAATAACATGGCTTAATTAAATAAATAAACATGATTGAGGGTCGGGCTATTATACCTAAACAGACCCAAATTTCATTTACCAACTTAAGACTGAATTGGGTGTTTGTAGTTGTGAATTTTTACTCCAATTTATAGGGGATTGAAATAACTAGAAGCTAAATTGCATGGCCATACTTGGGCATGTATTCGTGCCCCCAATTCATCGCCCAAACAACCGTAGACGTGGGTTCTTCCCAGTTTCTCACCCAAAGTTCACACTAGATGGAAGCTAGCGCGTGGGGAGGTCGAATGGGTAGGAGTTGCGGCCATGAGTGGCGAGAAATCAGCTCGAAATCGAGCTCTTGTGGCGCGTCTATGGTGGAGATGAGAGGAGGAAGAAGGAGAGAAAGGAGGAGAGAGAGGGATGTCGGGAAGGGGGAGGGGGTCGCGCACAATGACTAAAATGCCCCTTCCTCTCTTCTTTTTTTGGGTCCCAAGCTATTTCATATTTGACACCGCCAGCCTAATTCATAACCCAAACTCTAAACCCAAAATCGATAACATGACCTTTTATCGAAACATATCGAGGTTTGATTTAATAACTAATGAAACGAATTCTAAGGTGGACAACCTAATCGTATTCGGGTTCCTACTCGATTTAGTATTCATTAATAATCGTTAACAATGCTTATTAAAAATCATTGAAAGATTTTAAAACCAATAACGATAATAATAACAATAATTTTAATAGCGACAATAATATTCTTTTTAATAAAATCACTGCTCACATAGGCACATCGACAACAATTTAACTCGTATCGTTAAACAAAATAAGATTTCATAACGTAAAAAGGCGTCACGAATAGCTTAACAGAAAATAAAGTCTGCGGGGCTTACAATCTGTGTGTATATATATATATATATATATATATATATATAT
>JAKOGI010001627.1:147604-190104 GCA_029747015.1 Carnegiea gigantea
ACAAATATATAAATAAATATATGTATATATGTATATGTACATATATGATATATATAAATATATATACATATGTACGTATGTGTGTGTATATATATATATATATATATATATATATATATATATATATATGCACATATGTATGTATATGTACACATATGTATATATACATGTACATGCATACATATATATATATATATATTATATATAATATTATATATAATATATATATATATGCACAGATATATGTATATATGTATGTATTTGTATGTATATATGTGTGTGTGTGTGTGTGTGTGTATATATATTGTTTAGAAAGTCGCTCTGTATGGCTATGTGATCCAACCATCTAATTAGCTAGTTGTCTTTTTAGCTGAAGTTAGTTATGTTTTGGGATGTAAACCCTAGTACTCTGGAGATGTGATCCGTTAAGTTGTACTTTTCATTTCCTTTCTATTATTGAATTATATTGTTTAGCATACTCCTGGTGTGTGACCCGTAAAGTTGTGATCTCCGGTATGTAGTGGTCTAGTTATGAATATATGTTCGTGCGTTTGTCGAATATAGGAACCCATAGTAAGGCTATAAGCCTGGTTTTAGCCCAGTTTTAGAGGGAGCTCTATCCGTTTCGCCTTGCTGCCCTGGAAGTAGACTTATATGCAATTGTAGTTAAGTGGAGAGCTTAGTAATGCAATAAGATGTAATTCAAGTTCTTGAATGCATAAATTAAGCAGGAATTAACAAAATATTGAACTCCTAACCATAGGGGTCGGGGGGTTACAGACATTTGTGACACTTCTAACCCCTAGGGTTAGAAGTATAAATAATTTCTTAATTTCTATTTAAATTTTGGGGCAAAACGGACAGAGTTTCACCTCAAAACGGACCATTTATTTGACTTAAAGCCTTATATTAAATCCCTACATTGAGTAGAAGCATAAAAAAACATAGAAATAAACTCAACGGCTACACACCGGAATTCACAACTCTACGGGCCACTCACCAGCAGTATACCAAATATTAAAGTTCACTAATAAAGAAAGAAATAAAAGATACAACTCAACGGATTACACATCCAGAGTACTATGGTTTACATCCCACAATATAACTAACTTCAGCTAAAAAGACAACTGGCTAATCAAATGATTGGCTCACGTGGCTATACAGAGTGACTTCTAAACAATATGCATTATATGAACTAGAGTACTACAACCCTAGTGGTACATAACATTACGTCATTTAACTTATAAGTCTACTTCTGTATGTGCACAAATGACACCCTTTACACAGCAAGGGAATATTTTAACTCGGCGGATGTAAGTCGACTTCTACCTATCACATTAAAAACTTGGAAACAAGGGAAAAGATAGGGGGATGAGCTACCACACGCCCAGTGAATGACTCCTAACACCTAAAAAACAAAGTAGTTGCACGCCATACTTTAAGTAGCACTTGGGTACACAATCTGATATATATAATATCATACAATAAGCATATAAGGCCTTCCACATCTTTCGTCACCTCAATGACCTTTCTAGCACTGGAAACCCTATACCCCTTTTAATTAATGCCCAAGGTACTTGACTTGCTTGAACTAAATCTCTTATAGCTTATTGGTGGTAATTTCATGTTATATCAATGTAAGATCACATAATGTAAGCATAATGTCACATAACACACATGCAGGATTCGTTAATAAGCTTTCTCATGTAACAATTCAGGTGTTGGATGCGATATAACACGTAGTTCACATATAAGCACCTAACATCGGGGAGTTTAAACAAAATGATCACAAAAGACTTATTTCTGTAAGAGAGTAAGATTAATGTATATCATTTAAATAATTGAGAGTTCTTATAAAACCGTCGTTATGCACTTGGCAGATAATTGAAACTCAATAAAAACTCTTTTCAAGAAAATATGCACATTTTCAAATCTTTACACCAATATCACCCTCGAATGAGGCATTCACATCAGGTATCATGTGCGAAATCATTTTCATAGGCATTTGAATCTCATATCCATGCTAGGTACGGGTGAGGTCGTCACTTACGTTCCATCGTACCAGTAAGATCATTGCTCACATTTCATATTATCGTCGTCGGGATCTTCTAGGGTTCCCACTTCTGGGTCTACTCCCTAGGCAACATACTACCCCCATCAAGGTCTTCTATGGTTCCTACCTTAGGGTCTATCTCCCGAGGTATTAGGTTTCCCAAGAACCAAACATTTTCCCTAATCATTATTCCTGTAGCACCATTTTCCTAGGCCAAAACGTTTTAGATGCATTTCACCTCTAAATTAGTCTATGTTAAAACTTTCATTATATCACAAACAATGACATTCTTATTCTCGTAAGGTTCGAAGCCTTAGTGATTTCACATCGACTTAGAAAGCATAAAACCACTCGTTTGGTAAAATATGCTTGAAGCGAGTTAATATTTGCATATTCATTTGCCTTTCAAAATAGGTAACATGGAAACTCATTTTTGAACGTTAATAGTTGCATTCGCATATGAATGTCTCGATTTCTTCACATTTTAAATGCAACAGTCATTTCACAATATGAAGCTCCATGTATTCATGCGTAATTATCTCGATTATTCACACTTTATACGCAAACACTTCATCTAATGACATGAAATTCTAACATACTCAAGAGACATCATTCAAGTCACAAAAGAGGTTTACATCATATAATCACAACCACCTTTAGCTAACATCTGAACTATTTGCCATATACAGTCATACGTTTTGATTCAAGGCAACTTTAAAGATGTTGAAAGCATATTTATTAGTGATTCGTATCACTTTACAACTCCATAGTTCACTTGGGGGAATTCTGAAAATATTCGGGGTATCATTTTAAACTTAAAGCAATTCGGCATTGAGTTTAGATGAACGCTCAGTAAAAAGGGATGATTCTAGATACATTTCAAGGTCCACTCAATGCAACTGCATGTTTGTTCAGATAGGCAAGCGCAACATAACTTTGGGGCGGCTGAACAATTAGTCATTCAACGACCTTGGGAATACGTTTTAGTGAATCATTCATTCATGAACGACTTCTTAACGCATGTATCGATTAGTTGAGGCACTTAAACAACTAAGCAAGCTAGCAGCTATAGGCACATTAATTTGGCATGGACGTGGTTCGTACAAACACACATAGCACACATGCAAACCCAGTATTATTAATTAACACCTCTTTTCAGTTTAACGGAATCCGTTTTAGTAGAATCTGACTAATAACACATTTATAACACAATATTACACTTTGTAATTCACAAAGTTTCACACAACCCAGACTACCTTCCCACAGCACTGACCACAATAGTCCTCAAAGTCATTTCAGTTCAACCCAAATGATTCAGCAACTGCTTACAATTTCTCAACTCGTTATAGTTTCAACCTAACTACTAAATCTGCTATTACAAATATTTCAAAAACATTTGTAAATTAGTCACAGGTTTAGAGATCAGGAACCACCCACATGGACTCTAAGCTAAGGACCCAATTTATGGGTTACATGCTCGGTCCCTAGCTCAAACACGATTAACAGGACACCTCTCACTGAGTTCTCAGTTTAGCCCCGCATTTCATGGAATGATTATTGGACACCAAGGAAGATCACCAAGACGGCGCGTCATACAAATCGGTGAGCGAGATCAATTCAAAAATGACTTAGTAAAACTGGGCAGAATTGAACTCAACGGATTCCTTGGGTAGTTTGATGCCAACTACACATTTTATAAAGTTGATAGCATACGAATTCCTTGGGTAGTCCCTTATGCCTTAGCATTCTAGTAAGGATTCAGTGGTCTCGTCCATTATTGAGGCTAAATATATTACTGTAGCATCTTATGCTCAAGTATTTTGGAATAGTCAATAACTCAGACACCTTAGATTGGGCTGCAATAAGATTCCTCTGAACTATAACAACCAACATTGTAACACCCCACCCCTAAAGCTAGAGGTATTAATGTTTTCCTAAATTTTAAAGTGAAATGGATAAAGTTCTGCCCAATTTTCTAAATTTTGAAGCGAAATGAACAGAATTTTGCCCAAAATGCGACCATGATTTAGGCTTTTAGCCTTACAGTTGGTACTATAATAATAAAAAGCATAAAATACATATCTAAACAAGCTCAATGGCGCCACAAGCGACGTGCCCAGAGTACTAAAACTAAAAAAAATTAGATGGAAGAAAGAATAAAAAAGTACAACTCAATGGATCACACATTTGGAGTAGTGGGGTTTACATCTCAAAACCATTCAATTATAATGAATGGAAAGTGAGCATCTACTCAAATGGTTGGCTCATATGGCCATTTAAAGCAATAATCAGATGGCAATCATTACATAATTCAAATGTTAGACGTACATGTGCTCAGAGGAGCTTACAATCTAAGATATTACTTTATTGCAACCCTGAGTTAAAGTATACACATTTGGAGTTCCTAAACATCCACTAATGAGAACATCTAAGGAAAACAAGCAATCTCACAGAGTCTAATAATGTCCACATGCTTTACCGAACCTATGGAAAAAAGAAATAGGGAGGGGATAAACTACCAGATACTAAGTGGATAATCCGCAATCTCAAAAACTAAAACAGTTACATACAGTACAACAGGTAGCAAACAAACTAAATAGGAAGGGGATAAGCTACCACACACTCAATGAATAATCCACTATACCAAAAATCAAAACAGTTACGTACAATACAATAGGTAGCAAACACATTGAATTCTTACTTGATATTTGCATATTAACCATTCACGATCAAATAACAACTAGCTGACGTTTAATACGACCTAACATCGAGGAGAGGGCAGCCCATTCAACTCTTAAGCGGGCAATTAACATTAAAGAGGATTCATTTTGGTTACCAACTCAAGCCCTTTGAACATGGAAGCGGAAGTAAGAATCGAAAAGTCATTATAAAACCCATTTCATATAAAGAAAGCCATTTAGGATTTAATAAAAGTCCTTTCAAAGAGTACTCTCATTTCTTCAAACTCTTATGCTAACATAATTCAAAACAAGTAGTTTTCAATTCATAGTAAGTAAGAAATCACTTTCAGAATATCGGATTCACTTGTTAATGCTCTCTTCAAGTGAGTCTCATAACTCACGACTCATGGTATCCCCGAGGCCTCTTGTGGTCACTAGACTTTTACTCTCGTCAGGATTTACTTGGGTTCTCACTTCTGGATCTACTCCCTAGGATTTAAGGTTCCTGCATACCAAGTCTGCTCCTTAAACCGTGTTCATTTTAAGCATGTAAAATGGTAACCACTGTGGTCATAGGAAGTTAGCAACCATTGGCCCTAGGAAGACCACCAAGTCTTGCTTTTCTAAAATAGCTTGGCTCACTTATTTTGAGGAGCACATAAACATCTCCAGTACAACTCATTTTCATAATGTATGGATAATTCAAGTAAATAAGTTTCACCGAATCATTTTCAAGGCCATGGAACTTTAATCACAAGAGAGAATAACTACTTAATCACATAAAATCCACCAAAGCTAGATCGTTAACTTATGCTAAAATTTGGTTAAAGCAACATGAATTTGAAATAACTAGTGATATGCCAACTCCCCTATTCTCAGCTTAATTCTAAGGCAATACATACACAGGAACACCACCCATAAAGTTCACCTTAAAAACACATCATTATCAACCCAAATAGCTATTCAAGCCTCTTCCTTCTACCAAACTCCACCATCATAGAAAATTCATTGAATAATTTTTAATTTTGTCCATAGCCAAACTTGTAAAATTTTTGAAATTAATTATTAACTAAAAGACTATGAATTGCCCACCTTCAATTCAAGCTAAAAGACCTAATTTTAGGGCTAGTTGGGCTATTCGGGGTTCGATTCGAGTTGTATTCTTGCTCTTTTACCGTTATTCATCCTCCCTTCATCCTCTCGCGTCATCCACTGTCAGTGCTTCTTAGTGATTCTTGTTTAGTTGTGATTGAAATGGGATCCTCAGTCCCCCAAGGTCAAAGATAACAAGGAAGATAATCATGCGAAGAATGCTTCTTTTCGATTTAATCTTAAACAATCAATAAGACTGTGAGTTTTGAGCCAAGTATGATGAATACGATATAGATAAAACACTTCCCACCAAGCTTCTCTCTTAAAGGCTCATACCCACCCAAGAAAACTCTACAGGAAAGATTCAAAACTTTTCACCAAATTCGCCTTTACATTTATAATTCAACTTCAAGCTTTGTTTACATAGAGGTATCTGGGTCTATAAATATCCAAAATGGGGGGTTTAGCTGTTACAGTAGTGGGCCAAGTGTACCAATAGGGGGATTACAAATTATCTTAGGGAAATAAATCAAATTACTGATACAATTACAACCAAAGTGAGTTGTATTTTCCAAGATTCATCCACCATGTTCTATAGAGTATTTAGAAGCCTCTACTCCACCAATGTAGGTGCCACAACTTCGAGTGTCTTCCAGGAGTGTAGAGTCACCCCATAATAATTAATCTCAAATATAACCAGTTGTACATTCCTTAATTAAGGCCAAATTCTAGATTGGTCCAAAACTAAAATTTTGTGCACACTCCACATACGTGGGTCATTTTCCACAATATTGAAATCCAATACCTAATTTTATCTTATGTGGCTAAAATAGACGTCTTAGGGAATTGCCAGAACTTGGGTTTGCTCCATTTTAGCTTCATTTGGTAGCATTTAAGCTTGACCGAACTTCAGCAAGTTTACCGGGTAAAAACTAGTACTATTGTAACGAAGTTTTCACCATTTTAGGGAATTCAAACGCAAACATGTACTGAAAATATTTACATATCCCAATAGTAGTATCACCTTTCTAACAAGCCATAGATTCTTAAAGTTTAAGCCCATTTGACAGGTAATGCACCATGACAAAGTGGGCTTCTATGCTAGAATTTGGTGACAAGTGTCTTTTGGGGTAGATCGGACCATTTTCACGCCTTAGTGCAAGGTCTAGCGGATTTGATATGTATTAGGTTACTGCTATTTCTTTTCTTCTTCCTCCCTTTTATGTTTTCACACACTCTCCCCACCCGCTGCGATAGCCATGGAAGCGGGTATGAATGAGGTGGACAGGTGGGAAGAGTGTGGGTGATTTTGGGTATTGGAGTCATGGCTACTTGGACAGAAGAAAAAATTCCTAACCCTTTTTTTTGTCTTCTCCCCCCTTTTCCACGTCTTAGTAACCCAAAAATAAATTTAGGCCTAAAGATGCCAAGCCCACTTGATCTATAATGCCGAATAACCCAAACCAATGTGCTAATCACACATAATCTCTCCTCGGCCTAGCTTCGGCTAGCTTACTAATTTCACGAAATCACATAATAAATCAAGAAAATCAAAAAACTGTTTCACACAAATCAACACGCTTAACCAACTCGCAAAATTTAATCTAATATAAATAATATAATAAAATTCAGCTAATAAAATAGCTAATAAAATTAATGAGCTTGAACCCAAAAATGTACAAGTACTATAAATGTGCTATAATTTTGGTTTGATACTCTAAGTCCAATCATATTGAAGTAACGTATCATTTCATTAGAGATTATGCGGACAAAGGTCATATCTTTTTAGATTTTTACCTACTAAGATGTAATTGGCTGATATCTTTACCAAGCCCATTGGTGAAGATCAATTCCATTTTGCGCAAAGGGAATTAGGAATGATTGATCACACAGTGAGAATTAAAGGGGCGCAATTCCTATTAATGATAATCCATGGCAAGAAAAATGATTTTCAAGACACTTGACTTTGATAAACTAGACAATATCAAGGCAGTTGAAGGTAAGTCATTTCATATATTAATATGGGCAACTTCTCATGTTGACGAAGATGAATTGATAGTCTTTTGTTGACTAAGATCACTTTTCTCAAAAAATAGAAATTGAATTTTGAAATTGATTTGAAATCTTTTCAAAATTCGATTGTGAACGAAATTTATTAAGTGATTCCCTCCTTTTTTCCATACAAAAGATACGAAGAACTGACTAAGCAAATGTTGAAAAATTGAATGGACATAAAGGACCTTAAACTAGTTGGTACCCGTTAGAGAGAAGCATCTCACACAATATTTTTAAGCATCCAATTGTTACATCTATAGCATTCTCTAATGGTTTAATTCTTATTGCCTATGGATAAAGACCTTATTAAAGAAGGACAGTACATAACACACAAGAACATAGAGCTTAACTCCCATTCAAAGGTGTCATAATCTTGAGGGATGAACTTCATATCATTATAATATTTGTACACACATTTACGACTCCTTGTGAGACGAGACATTTGTGAGACTCCTACTTGTAAATAAGAGGCTGACTAGGAGCATCATCTTTCCTAAGTGAGGACTTAAGAGAAATCATTTCAAGAAAGGTCTTGGAGGATGTGTCATAGTCAAGGTCCTTGGGTGGATGCTTATAAGTTGTGTAAATCACAAAAGCAAATTAATACAAGTGGTTGAATCCTAAGGAAGGGTCCTTAAGCAAGAATGCAGCCTAGTTAAAAAGGTGAACCTTGTGAACAAAGTCTGTCTACTTTACTTTTTGATTACTCTCTTGTTGTTGAACTTTTTTTAATCTTATTGTTCAGGGCCCTTGACTTTGTTGTTCAGCGTCTTTATGTTTGCTATTATCTATTATATTCTGCTTTGAATTTTATATTTGCAAGTATTTGCGATCACCCTACTCATCCCCTTCTAAGCTGCCTAAGCTTACTTGGGACCAACATATATAGGTTAGGTTAGGGTCAAGTTCTCTGATAGAAGGTCAGGGTCAAGTTACTCACAACATCATTCCAAACCTTGACTGTAAGGTTCTTTGACAGAGGCCTAACATCAAGCTTAATCAAACATATAATTCTATCAACTAACTCAAGTATATTAGCTAACATACACAATGGATATCTTCACTCATTATGCATGTGAGCATCTTTAACCTTAATTAGTTGTCATCATCAAAATCAATAACATTCATACATTTTGTACCCCTTTCTTATCATTAAAAAAGAATGGGGATGAAAAGTATCCTAAATATATGGCACAGGCTAAATCACATATTAACAATCATTTGGACATAATAGATCACGAAGGTCAATATAATTATGTAAAAGAGTTATTGGCTCACTAATTTTAATATTTCTCAGGAAAAAACAAGCATAAATCTTATATGACAAATAGTAGATGCATGCCATCAATTTCCTACGTCTTATCATTCATACATTTTCTACCCCTTTATCATGAATTAAAGAGAATGATGATGAAAAGTATGACAAATATATAGTATAGGATAAATCACAATAATCATTTGGATGTTATAGATCGTGAAGGTTATTATAATCATATAAAATAGCTATTAGCTCGCACATTTTAATCTCAGGAAAAACAAGCATAAATCATGATGCAATCAAACAAAATCAATTTATCTACCTCTTTTTCAAACATAACTTTGACATAGTATTATTATGTATAAAGTCATATAATGACATGTTCAAATTAGCTAACTTATGTTGATAATATATTGTCACTTTTACCATTGAGACTATACGGTCAAACTTCTTAGACATGTGGCCATGTGTAGTTAAACTAAGTTAAGTAAGCATAATTATGCATGCATTGTCTAAGCATATCTTTAATCAACCTACGTGAACTGTCTTTTTTTTGACATGACAAACATGATAAACAATACTCATAAAAGCTTGATTGATAAATTATTGAACAAGGATATCCATTCAAGTAAGATGACATACATTCATAAGCATATAAGATATTCAATATGTCATGATGAAGCTTGCACATTCAAAAGATCATGTCATATAAGCATAATGAGTGTTTGTGTTGTAATAACTAAAAATGGCAAGATGGAAACATCAAACCGACATTCTGCCTCTGTCAGATCTTCTAACAAATGATGACCAGAGTCACTACTGGTGCAAACTCAAATATAAATGGATCAGGGTTGCTAACATACGTCCAATGTTATGTTGATGCTCTGTGTAATCTTCATATGTAAAAAGCACTCTGAATTAATTATGATTAGGGGCCCTAATCTTACTTTGTTAGACATTATGCTTGTTGCCCTAAATTTTTCTAATTGTGTCATATTTTGTTTTAAGCTTCATCATTCTTCTTTTTCTTTACCTATTAGTAAATATGGAGTATTTTGACATAGATAAGCTTAAGCAAACTAATTTTTCAAAAGCATTTTCCAAATATTTAAGTGCATTTGTCCCATTTAGTCAACATAAAACATGATATCCAAAATGAACTTACAAGGAAGGAGCAAAATTATGTGTACTATATCCACACATAACGATCATAATTGTTCAACTCATAAAAACAACTACAATAAAGACTAAATTATTTATGAGAAAGAGGATGGGAGGGCAATCATACATAGATATGTAGGGTGGAATGAAGTGTAAAGGCTCAAATGAGGGTTTTACATAGTCTACAGTAGGTTGAGGAATAGGGCATGTCTTGATATGGTTAAGAGCATCTTTGTTCCTTTTAATGCTTCTTCCCTGTCTTTAATTTCTTAACCATGGCTTTGGTTTGAGTTAAAAGAATTTCAAACATATCACTCTAATCTTTCACTATTTAATTAAACTTCTCATCCATCAGAGTTAATGTCTTATCTTCAAGGGTTAGGATTTCAATTATAATATCCATTGCCTTGCTTTTGATTCAAAATTCTAGCATATAAGTTTCAATACAGTCCCCCAACTTTAGTCATTAGTATCGTTAATAACAGATGTAGAGAAATTCCATAAGTTCCTCAATCGATCACTTTGAGATTGGATGATACTTCATCTTGTTTAGTAGCAATTCTTGCTCTTTTCATCATGAGGAGATTTTATGGCATATCTGGCCTTTTCTCTT
The DNA here is from genome assembly GCA_029747015.1 of Carnegiea gigantea. Taxonomy (NCBI): domain Eukaryota; kingdom Viridiplantae; phylum Streptophyta; class Magnoliopsida; order Caryophyllales; family Cactaceae; genus Carnegiea; species Carnegiea gigantea. Next base: position 158,518 of record JAKOGI010001627.1, read on the forward strand.
GAAAGTGTTCATTTGCCATCATCAATTGTAAAATTGAGATTTGGAGGAAGATAAAATATTTATGAGTGTTTTAAGGGATAGGATTAGACTTGCTCTTCCAGACAAAGACAGACATACAGACAGACACACAGGGAGAGAGAGAGAGAGAGAGAGAGAGAGAGAGAGAGAGATGAAGTGGATAGTATCTTATGCCTAGTGCTTCTCCAGGGGTAAACTAGCTTTCCTTCCTAATTGTGTGGTTGGATGTAAGCCATGTCATACAAGATCTCAAATCAACCAGATTTTGAAAAGTTTTAGTATTTGAATTATGAAATTCAAAATTTTAACAAAAATGGTAAATTTTTGAAGACTCTTTTTCAATCAAAATCATGCAACAAGTGCTAGCCATTAATTAATTTAGTCTTGTCACATCAATGTCATTATTATGTCATTGCAAATGACAACATATTAGGTGGCATTTTGTTGGCATTGTTTCTTGTTACTAATAATGCATTTTCTATGAGCGAAGTTATGTTGTCATTGATCACTCTTTTATAATGCATTGAACCTCATAGTTCATTTGTAATGAGAAAATGACACTGATATGACAAGTAAACCTATTTTACAAATAGGAAAAAAAATGTTGGAATGGCTAACATGAATTGATAACTTTTTGTTGGCATTGTCCAATAATTATAATAGAATGTATTTTTCTGTTGGGAAAGTTTTACTAATAGAAGCAATCCCTGCAATGAAACCAACATAAATATTTTTATTGGCATGACCTATACAAAAAGAAAATTAAGATTTTCCAATAAAAATGTCCTATTAGTATATGTAACTATTTTGTTAGTGATGATACCCTAGACACTAACATTACGGTAGAGATTTTGATGATCCTTATTTGATAATGTAACTCTGACAATCGGTCAAAGTCATTCTTTACTACATCCATTAGATTAACTTTGTTAGATCTAAGAGATGGCTCATCCTTAATTCATGCATCAAAGAAAATCATAATAATGTCAAGATAAATGAGTAGAAATCACAAAGCTCATGACATATGAGAAAAATATAGATCATAATGGATATTTATGAACAGTGACATGTATTTTAAAATCACATACAACATGAATGATTGCAATATATCAATCACATTATCTCCTCCATTTGTAATGCTTATACCATGCCCATTGCAACAACCTAGCTCCCTTCGCTTGTGATATTGTCTCATGGGCTTAAAACGTATCACAAGGGTGAGGTACCCAGCCCCTTATAAAGAGACCTTTGTTCTCCTCACTTGGCGATGTGGGACTGGTTCCCCAATCACACCCTCCTCGAGGCCCCGATGTCCACGCAGGCACACCAACTCGGGCCTCACTTGGATACCATCCATAACACCCCTACCCCTAGGGCTAGCGAAGTTAGTGATTTCTAAAATTTTGGAATGAAATGGACAGAGTTTTGCCTAAAAACTGACCACAACCTAGGCTTATAGCCTTACATTAGGTACCTGTGACCATAAAAACATAAGTAATATGTCTGATAAGCTCAACGACTATATGTCGGGGATCACAACTCCACGGCCACATGCCTGGAGTACATAGGCTATAAAGCTGAATAAAAGAAAGAATAAAGATATAGCTCAATGGATCACGGGCTCAGAGCACTGCGGTTAGATCCTAAAAACAAAGTTGAACTCCAACCAACAATGCAACTGACTATTCAGATGGTTGTCCTACATGGCCATTTAAAGTGACTGCTGGTCAACATGAATTATATAAACTATAGTAATTAACTTACGCACGATAAAGAACTTATGAATACATCACATTATATTATTTAACATATACATATGACTCCTTTTTCAAACCAAAAAGAGGAGTTCTAACTCGATTTTTTATAAGTCGAGGATTTCTACCTACCCTTTGAAGAACCTGGATAAAAGGGAAATAGCCAGTGAACTACCGCATGCTTAGTGAATGATTCTTAACCCCAAGAAAATAAAATAATTATATAGAATACTTTTAAGCAGCATTCACACATAAATTGATCTTTAATTTCACATGTTAAACAACAAGGCCATCGATATCCAATAACATCTTAATAAACCTAGAACTCAAATGACATCTCTTCTCCTCCTTAGTTCAACACTCAAGGTCTTGACCTTGATAAACCCTTAAAACTGTGCACTTTAGTAGTGATAGCCACATGTTTCCCTTATTTAATATCAACACATTAAGCATACAAGACTTCAATTACAAACTGACTCTAGGCCATTCAGTTCTCACATAAACACCTAACATCAAAGACTTCAGTTAGAGTTACCAATTGGAGTTCTGTTAGTAAAAAATGAAATTTAATGCATAAAAATGCAAAAATGTTCACTTAAACCCAATTAAGCACTTATAAAAACAATTTCTTTGTAGGAAAGTTATTTAGAATTCAACAAAAGCCTTATTGAAGAGTATATGTGCCTTTCCAAACATTTGTGCTAGCATATTCCTCAAACGAGGAGTATTTTACTCATAGTAAGTAATAAATCACTTATGGACATTGGACTCACATGTTAGTACTCTCTTCAAGTAAGTCTCATAATTCATGACTCATGGTATCCCCGAGGCCTCTCATAGTTAGTGGACTTTTACCCTGGTCAGGGTCTACTAAGGTTCCCGCTTCTGGGTCCACTCCATAGGAATTAGGGTACCTGCATATCAAGCCTGCTTCCTAAACTTTATCCAAATAATTAGCACTATCCTTCTAGCCCAAAATATTTTAGATACATCTCATTGTCAACCCATTTTGCATTAAAATTCCCATTGTATCATAATAATGGCATTTCCATTTTCGAGAAGGCTGAAATGCCTTAACAACATCAAGCCGACTTATGAAAAGCATATAACCATCCATTTTGGAAAAGCATGCTTATAAACGATTAACGACCAAATAATCTTTCACTTTTAGAAGGAAGGGGTATTATAACTTGTTTTAGAAGATACTAATTTGCAGCTTACTCATAATTAGTTTCACTTAAAAGTATTCAGCAGTTTGGTTATGCGAATCGGTCACTTCTTTCTGTTTTCCTCAATTAGTTTCAAGTTTACACAAATGAAACATTTTACTAACTCAAAGAGGTATGTTTCAATGTTTTGGTTTATGTTTCAACCAGCTGAACAGTTTAGCTGAACCGTTAAGCAAACCTGATTATGGCTCCTGGTTCAGGTACAATAATAAATCAAGGTTCGAGATGTGACCAAAACAAGCAAATATGGTTTAGCTGGAGTAAAGCGGGATAGGGGTAAGGAGCTGCTCTATTCATGAACCCGGTTCACTACTGAACCGATTTGTTGAATCATTCAAGTGACTCCCCTATTTTCCTGCTTCACTCCAATGATAAACAAGGCAACCGTGAACTGGACGTTATCAGAAACAATTCAATTTGACAGCATGTTACAAACAAAACAATTAACATGTAATAACACAGCATCCAAACATGGCAATACACTTCATAAATTCATTGATTTTTCACACAATGCGAACTCCCTCCTCACAGCACCACCCATAAGAATCCTCAAAATCACCTCAGCTTCAATCCCAAATAATTTCAGTTAACCCAAACAATCCACTTACTCCCTGTAATTATCAATTCATCTAGATTTCAACTCTATACTCTAATCAAAACTCATGAATGAACGAAGAAAACTTTACAAATTAGCAATAATTTAGGAAATCAAGAATCATCCACCTTGCTCCAAGCTAAACGACCGGATTAATGGGCTGAATAAGCAATTTCTAGTCTAGGTTCGAATTTTTCTTCTCCTCTCGATGGTGTCTTGGCCCTTTCCTTGCTCTGTTGTCATTCTGCTGCACTTCCTCGAGGTTTCCTCAGCCTAGCTATCCACTAGACATAGAGGTGGTGGTGTTGCTGTCATGCTGTGAAGGGGACGGCTCAGGGTGTTACCCACTGCCCCTCACCCCCTCCTCTTTGTGCTCACACTACCCCATCCCTCTCCTCGCCGGTGACAACCAACCTCGACCGTGTCTACCACCACTTCGGCCCCCTCCTTCCCTCTCTCGCTCTCTCTCTCTCTCTTCGGATTGGGGGGAAAAGTAGGGAGAAGATGGGTTGAGGCTCCCTCCCCTTATCGTATGAGTAGAGGCTTTGACCCCCCTCTTACTTCTCCCTTTTTTTAACCCATCAAAAGAGAGAGAAGGCTAGGGTTCTAGATGGCTTTGGTGGTATGTTATAACTCTTGGCCTAATATTGACTAACCCCTTCTACTTAAGTAATCAACATTAAAACTATACACAAGCTCCCAAAATCAAATCATTTTTAAATATCACATTCACTTAGCACATATAACTAATCTAACGCAACTAATTAGGCTATCTAACCCAAATAACTAACAAAGCCAAAATTCAATGTCCTTACCACTAAATTCTTGCCGAATCCACTAGAAAGTAGCTCCATTTTCCCAACTATTACACTCCTCCCCTACACAAAAGTTTCATCCTTAAAACTTTTATTGCCTAAAATATCAATAAAACATGACGTCATGAAACACATGGCACAACTCATGCGAGAATTAAGGGGGGGAATCTAAAATGTCCATTCGTAACTAAAAATAACTTTTAGAATCAAAAAGGAATTTATAGCATCCAGCTGCCTCCTCACCAATCTTTTTCAAGCATCTATTCACTCTATTAAGGTGTCATGGGTAAATCGCACAGGAGAGGGCAACTAAGTTAGCATGGATAACCATATTAAAACTTGCTTTAAAACTAACACAAACTTTCAATCGTGTATCTAAGCAGCATAAGTTGCCATCTCCATGTTTTCCATACGAAACAGTCAGTCGAGTAGTCAAGGGCATGTTAATATAATCAAGCTAAATTAACCCCATCCCAAAGTATAAAAAAATCAAATCACCTTAGAATCAAGACAATCAACTAGGAAGCTTTCATATCATAGCTGAGTAGGAGAGACAGCACATAATTTCACATAACCGCGCACTAGTGACAATACTCAAACAATAAGCAAGACCATAAAGACTTGACATAGAACGACAGGCTGTTTATAAGGGGTTGGATACAACGAGAGGCAAACTAGGGGCTTACATTGGGAGCAACGAGTGACAACAGGTGCTTTGGATGAAATCATCATAGTCTTTCTCATCCAGGCAGTTAACGTAATCATCCCGGCCCGAACACTCAGTGATCTGCTCCAAGGTAAGGGAGGATATAAAAATGGTGCTCAGATATGGAGACTTTAGCCTCCAAGGCACCACTAGGTCGAATATCGCTTGGTGGTCCACCCGATTCCCTAGGTATGTGATAAGGCCATAAGCGCACGGTGACGTTATAGCAAATCAAGGTCGTCCCCCACACAGAAAAAAGGGCAGCCTGGTGCACAAGCATCCCGCATTCATGCAGGGTTCGGGGAAGGGCCCCACTCTAAGGGGTGAATTGTAGGTAGCCTAACTTGACTTTATCAGTGGCTGATTCCAAGGCTCAAACTCGTGACCTTTTGGTCACACGGAGACAACCTTACCGTTGCTCCAAGGCTCCCCTTCTATCAGGTTATATTCCTTCAAGATAGACTGAGTGTATCAAAATTTGACACTGAAATTAAACTAATCTACCATCTAATTTATTGGATAAATATTCAAGGAATTGAGTCAAACAAGCAATTACCCAGTTCAACAATCGATCAAGCACCTTCTCTTTAATTAGGAAATCTTAAGACTGATAATCAAGTATGACAACCCACTTTTGAGAAGGAGTCAAATGCCAAATCAAATCAATCATCAATTCTCATGGATTTTCGATTAGTTTAGGTTTATTAGGCACATGATTTTCTTTCTAAGTCTCTCGATTGGCAATTCTTTCTCAAGACATCACACAATCAAGTCAAATCTGGTTGGGTTCGTGTTGAGCATAAAATCAAATCTCAAGACATCACCCAAATCAAAACACTCATCAATTCTTTCTCGTGGACTCCTTCAAGAGCATAAAATCACTAAACATGCATATTTATCCCCAAAAAATGCAAGCACAACCTCTTAAAAATCCTATACAAATTAGGTAATTATTACTTCCCCATGCTTAAATATTTTTCTTGTCCTCAAGCAAACAGTAGATAAAAAGAATAAGGGGTGATGCATCTAGGATTCAAAAGCATAACAACCTCCTCTAGCCAAGGAAGTCATAGTGCATCACAAGCAAGAATATCGATCAAAGGCATTAGCGTAGCCAGGACTAAAAGTAAGGGGTGTCGAGATTATAGTACACATAACATAAACTTCGATATAAGCTCTGAGAATGAAGTGGATAGCTAGTTCATTCAAGAAAATTGTCATCAAAGAGATCTTATGTTTTGAGAGTAAAGCTTGATATCATTATTGGACAAACTTTTAAAAAATCAGTCTCAAAATAAGTAACAATGGCATCATTTAAAATTAGTCTCATATTTTATTGTGCAATTTTGTCTTGATGAACTTCATAAACATAAACAACCAACTAGTAACAAGCATAAATAAGCAACCGATAACAAACCAAATTAGCCCAATGACCCAACCAAATTAAGGCAAAATCCCTTAATTTTTAATTCATGAGTAAATGAGTAATCACTAAGTTAATCAATTATTTGATGAATCTAAGTAAAATAAGTAAACTATGATCATTATTTACAAAATAACATAATTATAAACTAAAATTGGAAAATTTATACCTTAGGGCTCCGATTTCTAATCAATGAAGGAACGCAAAGGTAGAGGTGTGGAGCAGTGGCGGCTACACCGTTAGCGTTTGGTAGGAAAATTGATGGCATGAGTGGGCAATGACAGTGATTGGGCCCGCCAACGAGCAATCAAGAGAGAAAGCGTGGGGTAAAACAAAAGGGACCACAATAAAGATTAGTATATGCTCAAAGGTTTTCGCAAAGGAAATAAACATATAACACAAGGGTAGGCTATTTGGTTATGGACCTAAAGTGACGAAAGAAAGAATGTCTTTATCATTTCGTCAAATATGCACATGCTAATGTAGTTCTGAATAAGAATCTAGACAAATTCTAGAGATAGAGCATAAAAGAGTCCCACACACGAAAGAACGTGAGACTAAATAGAATTAGTTCAAGTAAAGCTTAAATTCTCAAAGGCTATCTACCAAAATCTCAATTAGCTCATAAAATAATTTCATGTTCCAACATAAGTGTAATAGGCTCGAACCTAAACCATGCTAATTACTTTGATTAATCTTTATTCAAATTAATTAAGTAGAGCACTGCATTTCAATTCAAACAACAACACCTCCCAGTGTGGGTCCTACTTTCGTGGGGTCTGGGGAGATCCAGATGTAAGCAGCCTTGCCTCTACCAGCATCTCTGCTCGTAGAGAGGCTGAATCCAAGAGACTCATAAAACACGATTTTGTGAAAACATTTTATAGAAGAATGATTTTGTGGAAACATTTCATAGAAAAAACTAAGGATATGCAGGAAGGAATGATCTAAGCGATAATAATAACTCAGGTGGTCATAACTATGAAAATAAACGTACAACATAAGTACAACATAGCCGAGGAAGGAACTATACCTCTACAAACAGAGGTAGGCAAATAATGTCTCTTCCCAAATGTAAGTACTACCTGTATACAAATACGATATACAGAAAAACCACAACTAAAACTACCCTACTGCAGCCGAAAAACTACAACCGAATTAGGTGGAAAACTCTCAGTGAACTAAGATCCTAATCCTATCCCGCCAAAGTCTCCTATCCTGAGCTATGTCCTCTATCAATCCTATAACTTATAAGTCCTCTCTAATAACCTTGTCCAAACTCTTCTTTGGTCGTCCCCTCCCTCTTTTACCTTCAGGGATGTTAATCCTCTCACATCCCCTCACTGGAATGTCCACACTCCTTCTTTTCACATGGCCAAACCATCTTAGTCTGGTTTCTCTCATCTTATCCTTGATGGGAGCTACCTTAACTAAGTCTCTGATTACTCTGTTCCTAATTCTATCTAATCTCGTATAACCACACATCCAACTAATTATCCTCATCTCTGCTACCATCAACCTTTGAACATGTGTCTTTTTTATAGGCCAACACTCCGATCTATATAGTACAGTAGGTCTAACTACTGTTCGATAAACTTTACCTTTTAATCCTACAAACATCCTCTTATCACACAACACACCTGAATCATAATTCGATTTTTGCCAGCCCCCTTTTATGCGCTGGTTAATATCCTCGTTAATATCCACATTCTGTTGAATGATCGATCCTAGATATTTAAACTTCTTAACCTTTGGTATCGTCATCCCATCCATAGTGACGTCTCAGTTTTTGATCTACTCACTCTAAAACCTCTAGACTCCAGAGTATATCTCCAATACTCCAACTTGTTAATAACTCCCGCTCTGGTCTCATCCATAAGAACAATGTCATCTGCGAATAACAAACACCATGGTACCTCATCTTGAATTCCTTTTGCAAGTTCATCCATAGCTAAAGTGAAAAGAAAAGGGCTTAAAGCGGAACCTTGATGCAGGCCCATGCCAACGTAAAAGTCATTGGTAGCCCCTCCTGGCATCTTAACCCTTCCCCTACCTCCCTCGTACATATCCTCAATAACTTGAATATACACAGGTGACACTCCTTTCTTTTCCAACCATCTCCATAACACTCCATGTGGAACTCTATCATATGCTTTTTCGAGATCAATGAACACCATATGAAGATCTACCTTGCAATCTCTGTACAATCCCATGAGCCTTCTAAGGAGGTAAATCGGCTCTATGTTCGACCTACCAGGTATAAAACCAAATTGGTTCTCTGATATCAAAATATCCTTTCGTAGCCTTTTCTTAATCACCCTCTCTTATAACTTTATAGTATGACTGAGCAACTTTATATCTCTATAATTATTGCAATCCTAGATATCACCTTTATTCTTATATAATGGGATAACTAGTCTAAACCTCCATTCTCTGAGCATCTTAGCAGTCCTAAAAATAATATTGAAAAGCTTTGTTAGCCATTCTAATCCCTCTTCACCTAAACAGTTCCACACTTCCATCGGTATTTGATCTGGCCCCTCTACCTTCCCATTAGCCATTTTCTTTAGGGCCTCTTTAATCTCGTCTTTGCTGATAGGTTCGTACAATGGGGAATCAAGGCGCCACTCACTACTCTCTCTTTCCCTACTTCAAAAATCTTCCATCACTTCACCATTGAGGAGCTTGGAGAAGTACCTTTGTCATCTCTTCTTAATTTCTGCATCCTCAGACAGCACCTTACCATCTTCATCTTTGTTGCACCTCACGACACCCAAATTCCTTGTTCTTCTTTCCCTAACTCTCGTCAATTTAAAGACTTTCTTTTCACCTTCTTTGGTCTCTAGTTTATGATATAACCTATCATAAGCCATTGCTTTTAGCTATAGCAACAGCTTTCTTGGCTGCCTTTTTTGCTGCTTTATATCTGACTCTACTGATCTCTTTCTCTTTATCCATTCCACTATTCAAGTAAGTAGCATATGCCTCTTTTTTCCCCTTGACTTTCTCCTTTACCTCCTCGTTCCACCGCCAGGCTCCCTTCATTATGTTTCCACCTCTCCTAGATGTCCCTAGGATTTCCTTAGCCAAATTCTACCATTGTCTCTCACATTGTATCTGCATCCTCTACCTGCTTCCGAGCTCCTTCTTTAGTAATCCTCTCTGATAATTTCATAGCGTTCTCCTTAATAAGATTCCACCACTTAACTCTAGGGTCCCCAACACTTCTCTTCTTCCACTTTGAACATTTGTACTCCACATCCGACACCAACAAACTAACCGCATTTCAATTCAACATTCGTATAATTTATACAATTCCAGGTTAAGACGACGAAGTGTTCTCAAAAAAAATTTAGTCATGCTCCATACTAAATGATTCAAAATTTATAAATAAATACATAAATAAGTACATAAATACAAATTGACCCATTTATAAAAGTGGATAATCATGGGACACATATAAATCCATAATTTTCTCATCTATTTTATACAAACGAAACTGTAGTGATAATGAACGAAATAAAAATAGATGCAAGGAACAAATAAATCAATTTGGGTAAACTTTATAATTTTTCCAAATATACCATGAAAATAGTATTCACATCCAAAATACTAGCCCAAATATTTATTAGTCTTAAAGGGGAATTGTTTTAGGAAGCAAAAAATAATAAAAAGAAAGAAAAATCTGGAATTAAGATAGAATCAAAAATAAAAATCAACAAAACTGAAATTAATAAAAATTAAAACAAACCCCCTGCCTCCCCACCCCGTGAACCCCCATACTTCCCTGTTCTTCTAGCACACCCTCTCCTCCCCTACTCTGTTGTTGCTCCCAATCCCAACCTCCGCCCCTACAATCACCAACTACTTAATCCCGGACATCTACGGGAGCTAGCAGCACTGCCGCTATCTCCTCCCACCTCTTCCTAGCTTTGTTCCATTGGTGTTAGGTTGGTGAACCCTAAACCTTCTTTTAATTACTTTCACCATTTTGTTCTTTGTTTTGTTAATAAATGTTTTGTTTTGATTAGATAAATGTTAATTTGTGATTATTTAGAGTTTTATGATGAGTTTGAGGATGGGAGTTGTTGAGAGTTTATAGGTGCTTATGCTGGAATTGGGATTTAGAGGTTGGAAGTGAGGTTGTGGTCCTTCACTTGATTTTGTGAAATTATAAAGAATTTTTATTGCATTTGAATCAAATTGGTAGGGTAGGGTGTGTATGTGTTAGATGTTGCAATGAAAGACGTTGGTGTGTTGTTTGAGGTTGAAGAAGAGGATGAAGCAAGAAAATGTGATTTTTGGGATATTTTGAAATAAACATGTTTAATATAAATTTTGAAAATGACTTGAGGAATTGGAATAAGTTTGAATAGGTAAATTTAGGCGATGGTTGTATGTGTTAAACGTAATTGTAGACGTGACTATTTTAGCTTTATTTTAGCAATAAGATTAGTTGTTTGGATTTAGGATGGATGGATTATCTAAGTGTTTTGGGACTAAAAAGGGAGACAAAAGTTAATCGATATTTAAGTGAGTTGAGAATGACACAACTCATATAGTCCAACCCAATCAAATATTAATTAAGGCCTCCTTGAAAGGTAAAAAAGCAAAAACTTTTTGAATATGAACAGGGAGCATGTACTTGGAATTCAAAAAAACTAAAATTGCAAATCAAACTTGCTTAATCTAAACTTCATTATGGATGAAACACCAAAACTAATAACATTATTACTTCTAATATTAATTATTATAACAATAGAGGTCATAAGGATGACAATAAGAATGATAATGATAATAAATAATAGCTAGAACAATTATAATGATAGTAACCGTAATATTGATATTAATGAAAACAATAATATTAACGCTGATAATAGCAAAGATAGATGCCGGTACTACCAATAAGAACAATACCAATGATGACACTAAGGGAAGGCATCATTTGACTAATGCAACTAATTGATAATAGTAATAGCAATGCTAATAACAATAATAATAATAATAATAATAATAATAATAATAATAATAATAATAATAACAAAAATGATATCATTAAGACTATTAATGATTACAATAATGGTGATATTAGGAAGCGGGGTTAATGTAAAAAGGGGGAAACAAAATCAATTTGTGTGGTTAAGCAAATAATAATTGGTGCATTGATAATTAAGAAGTTTCAAAGAAAATCGAGAATTATTTGCTAAGATCATAATTAATAATGCAAGTGGTTGGAGCCAAATTGATTACGAGATAAGTGTCGTTGTCTTTATTGCTTTCAACTTATACATTTGCCTTGAATTTTGTTTAGTTCAATACTCTGATATTAGAAAAATATAAAGGTTATCAACCGTCAAACCATGGCATGCAATTCTATTTGTGTTTGTCAATGCATGTTGGCATGATCTTTCTTTGGGGTACTACACAGAACATGTAGTGGAAGTTTGAAGATAGAAACTGGGAAGATTTTAATAATTTGTTAACCCCCTGTATTAAGTTGATGATCATGTTGGTGGCATTAATTTTTTTTCATCACTACATGCGGTGGACCATAGTTTGCATGCGATTCCTTACCTAATTAAGCTCTAAACGTTTTTATTGAAGTTTGCTGCAAGTATATTTGTCTGATTACTTATGGATAAAGATAGGTCAGTGAATTGCCATAAGAATTTTTTGAGTATTTTATGAGTATAACATGCATGTCTAGAGCTCGTTGCCATTGAACTTTGGCTAGGAGCAACAAAATGGTGTAGTGGAACTCATTAAGATCATGTTTTCCACGACCGATGTGATGATGGTGATCATCATATTGATTTTGTAGAAATCACGTGATTTTCATAACCTAGTATGTGATGTTTGGTTGAATGTAATATTATGCAATCAACTTGGCAATGTACTAATGATTACAGAGTTTGTGGTAATCATAATTACAGGATAGTTATTATTTGCAATACTATCTTAAAACCAAATAAAATAATGAAAATACAATTGCAAGCTTATTTACATTGCATACTTGTTCAACCTGTAATCTAGCTTCAACTAGGGTTGTTTTTGTCATAGAAAAAAGGAAACCGAGGTCTTTTTCAACGTGTAATCTAGCTTCAACTCCATGTGTTCCTACTTTTCCTCGAGCACTTGTAGTCGAAAATCTACAATAGAAAATAAAATTTTAGCAACTATTAATGACTGACCAAGATATATTCAAATAATGGCCAAATAGCTAAAATCTTCAATGAAAAAAGAAACACATGTTGTGAATAGGATAGGTCTGTTCTGCGCTCAGCTATACTTAACGTAGATCCTACAGGAACCAACTCTGCTTGCTAAACTACCTACAGACAATTTGCTGCTGTGGTATGCTGCGAGAGGATGCGGAGGCTGCTTATACGTGTTGTAGTTCCAGAAGATGTTGTTTCCGATGAAGGCATTGAAAACAACAAAGGATAATAATTCATGTTCGAGAAGATGCCACAAACAATCTCACTATGTCCTAACCTAATAATTTTATTAAACTGCCAACTATTTTTTCATAAAATCAATCAGATACCAACAATCAAACTCCAATAATTCATGCTAAATTCCTTAGTATATCCAGAATTTAGAAGTCTAACTCATAATTCCTGCATCATTTATGCGTAAACTCAATCAAATTCCAATAGTTAAATGCCACGAATCCATTCAGCATGTCTCAGCATGCACATTCTCAACTTGTCAATAGTCCATAAAGTTAAACTCAGAATTTGTGCATTAGCACTCCCCAAACTCAATCCAATGCAAACAGCTTTACTTAATATATGAGAACAGCATACCTCTAGAGCTACGTAGTAGGACTGCGCTCCATGGAAGAAGAACGAACATGTTCAGATGATCTGGTTGATTGTATCTATGCATATATTATAATGTCAATTGATTATATTGCAGCAATAATAGTATTATGAATGAAATAGTAAAGCTTTTTTGTAATGCTATAAACATTAACTTGTGCACTCGAAGAATGACTAAGTCTTTCCTCTAAAGCATGAAGGTGAGCTTCATAAGATCCATGAATTTGAGAAAACACCGATTGACTTCTACATTAATCCTTTCTTAAATGTCAACCACATTGATAACTTGGTTTTCATAACAAGTATATGGTACAACCATTGACCCATGCCCCTTTGATTATGTGATCTTTTTTGGTGTTCATATAATGCCCCAACTTCAACATGTTTCACTGTTTATATTCTCCTTAATAAATCACTCAATTGTAATCTAATGAATCCAATGATAGGGGCATTACCGTCGTCCAAAAGGACAAGGCTTGAAACATGAGTGCTATATATAACACAGTTAAGCATAACCTTAACCATACACATTCACACATAATCATCCATTCACAATCAAGTGTTAACCAATGTAAGGTTTATAAACCGCAGTAAGATAATTCACCATGTAATCTACATCCTCATACACCGAAGAATTCAAAATACCGCTTTAAAGTATGCATACACTGTATCACCGCTGATTCATACAGATTTCCTTACTGAACTTATTCTCTTCCGCTGCTTTGCTAGCATGAGGGCAATTCTCTGAGCATTTGCCTAAAACAAAACATGAAAAACATTTTGAACTATGAGCCGAAGCTCAATACATGCATTCCTGAATTGTTAAATGATCATTGAAATATTGATTGAGTCCGCTTTGTAATTCATTTAAGGTCAAAATAGGGAATGAGATGAATATAAAACTGCAATGCTAATTATTATCTGATAGTGAACTCCTTGATACTGTTACGATCTATGGATAGGTGTGCACCTGCCAAGCCGATCGGGGGATCTGGCCTGAAGCCGCGCGGGTAACTGAAGGGCGAATGCCCTATAGATGATAACGGACGGGATCACTAATTAGCTGATAAATCACTGTGTAAACTGATTCATTGATGTGCTTACCAAAACATGATAACGTTGATAAATACGCTCTGATTTCTAAAGATACAGGCAATGAACGTACCTGAAGTCTTTAAAATGATATTTCACTTGATAATACTTATGTATAATGGAAACGATAGACTAGGCCCCATTTCTATTTAAGAAATGTAATTATAGATAAATGTAGTTAGTAAACCATATTCACCGACATAATTTATAACTTTAACGGAAATTGATTAATTAAAAGGCTTCTACAATTCCAATGATTCAATATAAGGCAAGTTGAACCAAGGTGATCTGAAAAATAAATCAGTTAGGGTTATTAAACTTGAAAGACAACAAATTGAAACAAAATAGATCACAATGGAATGATTGAGCTGTTAATAAAAAGATTTAAATTGAAATGAATGAAATATGAGTTTATGGTGTTTCTGAAATGGATAATGGAAAGTATAATGCTTCTGAAATAGATAATAGAAGGTTTACTACTTCTAACATGGATGACAAATGGTTTAATGCCCTAAGGGGTGCTGTGAGGTTCATAAATGCTCATATAACACCCTAACTTGGTCCAATGGACACTGATTTTCAACCCAAGTAAGCTTCTGTACATAATCAAACTTGTTGAACTCACTAAATTTTGTACTTTCTTTGCAATACCCATAATTATATAGGAACTTCTGAAAATTTTTCCAAATGTCACCATTTCTGTATTCACTCATGTTACCGTTTGATGGTCTGCATTAGAAAACCTATATCTTTCACTCCCGACCTCCAAATAAGATGTAAAACCCCAATATGAAAATATGTTCAACCTGAAATTATTACATTTTTATACCCTTTATTATGTAATATTTGCACAAAATAAAATATTAAATGGAAATTTTAATATGGTTTTACTTATTTTGTAGGAGTTTCAAAGGATTTAGAAGAAGCACTATGGCTCAAAAACAAATGAAGAGAAGAGAAGGAAGACAGGCCCAACCTTGAGCCCAACCGGCCCCTTTCTCTTCCCTTCTTCCCCTCCCCCTCTTCTTTCACTCGCTGGGCCTATTACCTCCAGACCGTGGCCCATCTTCTCATTCCTTCCCCTTCCCTTGCATGGCCCAGAGCTCCAGCTTCCCCTTCTCCTCCTTCTTTTGCTTCTCCTCACGTTGGGCCGGCCCAGCGGGTCCTCAGCACTCTCGGCCAGCCATGTTCTCTCCCCCCTCTTTCTTTCCTTCCCTTGCACTGGCCCAGCTGCTGTGTTCTTCTTCTCCTTTTCACGGGCTGCCAACCATCCTGCCTTCCCACTTAAACAAGCACGTGCGAGGCACGTGATCCCCAGCCAGACCCATCCCCTCTCCTTCTTCTTCCTCTTCAATTCACGACACAGAGAACAGGGCCATGAACAGAGCCAGCTCCGCGACCTCTCGGCTTCATTTTCCCATCCATCACTCGGTCTCTCTCTCTCCCCTCTTTCAATTTCCGGCTCCATCAATGTGGCAGTTTCAAGGGTAGGTGAAGAGCTGCGGTCACGGGCTACAAAAAAATTCGAAGGGCAGTAGAGAGAGAGTAGAGCAGATTAGGGGGCAAAGAGATGTATTTTCGTTTCCTTGTTTTCATTGAACCTTGGATTTGGTTGTCTAAATTCCAAAGAAATTTACAATTCCCTCATGTTCTTGTTCAGTTTAAGAGAGAGATTTTAAGGATTTGGAGTTGAATCACTCTAGGTTTCTGTTGTTTAGGCAATTGCAGGCTCCCCTGTTTTCTTTTCCTGTTTCGTCGCCATTGCTGGATGTGGAATCCAAAAGAAGAAGTCCTTTACGGCCAAGTGTTGGTGTCTCACCTTATTTGCAGTTTGGTTCTTCTTTCCTTGGTGGTGCTCTCTGTTTTATAAATGAGTTAGTGGTTGGTAATTAGCTTTCTGTTTCCTTGGTAGTAATTTTTGATCTTAGGATTAGCGCATACAACTGAGTAATTCAATTCTAAAAACCCATCCCTGAGGACGATATCCATAATTCCTACAACAATAACCGTATACTTGCGGGAATATACAACAAGTTTTTGGCGCCGTTGCCGGGGATGGCGTTGTGAAATTTGGTTACATCGAGTCGTAGTTTGATTATTAGAGTTGTTAGAGTCGTTTTCGTTTTAGTTGTCGTTGAGTCGTTATTTTTTTTGTTTTAGTAGTTTAGTTTAGTTTTAATTTTGAGTTTAGTTTATATTTTGATTTTGATTTTTGTTTTTGTTAGGATTAGTTTAATTTTAATTTTTAGATGCTTTCATTGTTAAAAAAAAAAAAAACAGTACTAATTAGTTTGGTTTTTGTGCAGCGAAAGAGGCAAAATAGAACTGATCCGGAGAAAAAATTCAGTGCAGGTTTTTCCTTAAATTCCACATTCTGTTCGAATTTTCTGGGGAAATTCTGGTGTGATTTTTGCTGTTTTAATATTTTGTTCTAGATTCAGTATAATTTTTAGAGTGTGTGTGAATTTTTCTGGAATTTTAGGAGCTGTCATGATTTTTCTGTGAATTTCGGAATTAATATTCTGTTTGCATTTTGCTGCACTAATCAGGGACAGAAAAAAATCAAGAAAAATTATATTTATGTCCTTTGTGATTGTGTGGATTTTTCTGTATATTGAGTTTTAATTTTAGGAGTCTTAATTTCTGTTTTAATTTTATTCTTAGAATTAGGATATTTAGGTGTAGTTTTATTTCCTATTTTCTTTTAGTTTCTTTGTGTTTGTGCTTTTGATTTTTGTTTTGTTTATTTCCTATTCTAATAGTGCTTTAAGTTTTATCATTCATTTTGATGTTTTGTGATTGAAAAAAATAAAAAATTAAAAAAAAGAGCCAAAAAAAAAAAAACTGAACCTTTGGTGAGGGTGTGGGATTTATATGACTGGTTAGGTTAGAAATCCTGGAAATCATAGACTTGTGAGAATTGAACCCGACCTTGACTTAGAACCCGAACCTGAACCGAAGCTTGAATTAGAAGAAATGGCACAAGAAAGACCTTTGAGTGAGATTTTCTACCCTCCTAGGTCTGCTTTACCTTCTTGCTTCACTATACCTGACCTTGGACCCAATGTGACCTTCGAATTAAGACCTCACTATACTCAGATGCTCCCTAAATTCACTGGCTTAGAGGATGCTTATTTGTTTTTGAGGGAATTCGAAGAAGTATGTTCTATGATGCATTTTCCTAATATTCCCATTGATGTAGTGCGCATGAAATTAATTCCTTTTGCTTTGAAAGATTCTGCTAAACGTTGGATGTATGGCTTGGCTGCTAATTCTGTAACTTCTTGGAATGATTTTGTGAAATTGTTCTTAAGAAAATATTTTCCTAATGCCAAGACTGTTAAGCTAAGGAATGAGATTAATCAATTTATGTAACTTGATAGGGAATCATTCTGGAATTTTGTTGACCCAGTGCCCCCATCATGGTCTAGACCAGGCACGTTTGTATCAGATTGTTTATGAAGGACTTGACCAACAGACTAGGACTATAGTAGAGTCTATGTGTCAGGGTGGCTTTCTTTCTAAGAGCGCCACAGATGCTTGGGAATTTCTAGAGGGCTTAGCTAAGAAAACTATGCAGTGGGAAACCACTCGGGATGACAGCTTAAGTTCTAGGATTGTAAGGGGTGGGTTACATTCTATTTCTGATGTGAGTCACCTAGAGTCTAAGGTTCTTGCTTTAGAAAACATGTTGAAGGGATTGACTCCACAAATGACTCAGTTACCCTAGACTTCTTCAGCGTCTTGCTCTCATTGTCAGGCCTTAGATCATTCATTGAGTGCTTGTCCCTATTTTGCTCACCAGTTAGCAACTGGGCAAGAGCAAGCGAGTATGGCCTTTCAGAGACCTAGGAACGACCCTTTCTCGCCTTTTTACAATCCAGGGTGGAGAAATCACCCTAACTTCTCCTGGAGTAATGGACCAAATGCTGCGGTTCCTAACTCCCAGTCCGTCTCTCACCCTTCTAGTTCCTTTCAGAGACCAATTTTTTCAGGTGTACCTAATGCACCTAGACCTGCACCTCCTGTAGCTCAAGTTCAACCTCCTCCTGGTTATAGTGATATTGATAAAATGGAGAGGAGAATTAATAATAATGTGGAGAGAATGATTAATGCTAACATGGAAAGAATGGTGAGAATGATGACTGAACAGTTTTCCCAGTTAGCATCATCTTCTAGGGAACCAGGTACTTTTCCAAGTCGGCCTGAGGTGAACCCTGAGGGTCACACCCCTTCATCTTCTGGTAACCCTAGTGAGTCTATGAGGAAAGTGAATGTAGTGATATCTCTCCGTTTTGGTCGAGAGATTGATAACCAGGTTAGAAGTCCCAATGAGCCCTGTAGGTATCCTCACCAATTCTTTGAGAAATCTTCTTCCTCTTCTTCACCGACTGGCTCATCCAGTGAGTCAGGGGATGCTACTGGTGGTGTCCCCAATGATTCTGATACTTCTCACCATTCTCCTGAGTCATCATCTAAAAAAGATGAGCTTGAAAAGAAAGACACCTCTGAGTCAGTTGACCCTTCTCCTTCTAAGGGTCATTCTTCTTCTCCTTCTTCTTCAGAAAAAGTCCATATGCCTTTGCCTCCTTTTCCCCATAGGCTTAAGAAGAAAGACCAAGCCCATGTTGAGAAGATGAGAGAGACATTCTCTCAAGTCAAGATCAACATTCCTTTGCTCGATGCTATTCAGCAGATGCCTCCATATGCTAGGTTTTTAAAGGATTTGTGCACCACCAAAAGAGCTACCAATGTCCCTAAAAAGGCTTTCTTAGCCTCTAATGCGAGTTCCATTCTATCTCATTAGATTCCGGTGAAGTATAAGGACCCCGGTTGCCCTACTATTTCCATAGTTATAGGGGACCAGCTCATTTATAGAGCCCTGCTTGATTTAGGGGCCAGTGTCAATTTGATTCCCTTCACTGAGTATGAGAGGCTAGAGTTAGGTGAGCTTAAGCCCACCAAGATGGTCATTCAGTTAGCTGATAGATCGACCAGATTGCCTAGGGGTATAGTTGAGGATGTGCTGATCCGGGTGGGTGAATTCATTTATCCTGTGGACTTTGTTGTGATTGAGACTGAGACGGTATCTAACTTTGCTAGTCAAATCCCTGGGATTCTAGGGCGTCCTTTCTTAGCCACTGCCAATACCCTCATTAATTGCAGGAATGGCATGATGAAACTGTCTTTTGGTAACATGACTATAGAGTTGAACATTTTTAATCTGCAAAGGCAGCCCTCAGGTTTTGATTATATAGAGTTCTCTACTCTTCACTGGGTAGAGGATTCTATACTTGATGATGCTTGTGATGATGTGTTTGCTATTGAGTATGAGTCCTTTCTTGTGAATGATGAGCCTGAGTATGATGTTTTTGAGTTTGATGATTTAGGCTCTACTGCTGATTGTTTGCTCACTGCTGCTTCTGAATCTGCTTCTGAAACTATTTCCCCTCCCGCTCTTGAACTGAAACCCCTTCCTGATTCTCTTAAGTATGCATTTCTAGGCCCCAATGAATCTTTGCCTGTCATTATTACTTCTGACCTAGATGGGGACCAAGATACTAAGTTGATTACCTTACTTAGAGAGAATAAGGAAGCCTTGGGTTGGACCTTAGGGAATATTAAGGGTATTAGTCCTTCCATTGTGCAACATAGGATTCATCTAGAGGACCATGCTAAGCCCTACCGTGACCGTCAAAGGCGTTTGAACCCTACTCTTCAGGAAGTGGTTAGAAAAGAAGTGCTGAAGTGGTTGGACCATTGGATCATTTACCCAATTTCTGATAGTGAGTGGGTTAGCCCCGTTCAAGTTGTTCCTAAGAAGACCGGGATTACCGTGATTAGGAATGACAAGAACGAGTTAGTTCCTACTCGTGTGCAATCTGGGTGGCGTGTTTGCATAGATTATAGAAAATTGAATGCTGCCACTAGAAAAGACCACTTTCCCCTTCCTTTCTTGGGCCAGATATTAGAGCGGTTGGCTGGACACTCCTTCTATTGCTTTTTAGATGGATACTCTAGCTATACCCAGATCTCTATTGCTCCTGATGATCAGGAAAAGACTACTTTTACCTGTCCATTTAGAACCTATGCCTTTAGACGTATGCCTTTTGGACTGTGCAATGCCCCTGCTATCTTTCAGTGTTGCATGATTTCTATTTTCTTGGATTTAGTTGAACACTGCTTGGAAGTTTTCATGGATGACTTCTCTGTGTTTGGGTCTTCCTTTGATGACTGTTTGTCTAATCTGAGAAAAGTGTTGAAAAGGTGTAGGGAGAAAAGTTTGACTTTGAATTGGGAGAAATGCCATTTTATGGTTGGAAAGGGAATAGTCTTAGGCCATGTTATTTCTAAAGATGCAATTGAGGTTGATAAGGCTAAGACTGATTTGATTGTTAATCTTTCCCCTCCCACTTGTGTGAAAGAAGTGAGGTCTTTCCTTGGACATGCTGGCTTCTATCGTCGCTTCATTAAGGACTTTAGTAAGATTACAAAGCCCTTGTCTAACCTGCTAGCTAAAGATGTGCCTTTTTATTTTTCTGATGAATGTCTTGAGGCATTTTCTAAGCTTAAGGAGGCCTTAACTTCTGCTCCTGTTCTTCACCCTCCCATCTGGGGAGAACCTTTTGAATTGATGTGTGATGCTTCTGATTATGCTGTTGGGGTTGTTTTAGGACAGCGTGTTGATAAAAAGCCCCATGTAATTTATTATGCTAGTCACACTTTGAATGATGCCCAATTGAACTATACTGTGACTGAAAAAGAATTTTTGGCTGTGATCTTTGGGTTTGAAAAGTTTAGACCTTATTTGATTGGGTCTCATGTGATTGTCTATACTGACCACTCTGCTCTTAAGCATCTTCTTTCTAAGAAGGATGCTAAGCCTAGACTTGTTAGATGGATATTGTTGTTGCAAGAGTTTGACTGTGAAATCAAAGACAAGAAAGGTTCTGAAAACCTTGTAGCTGATCATTTGTTTAGGATTCTATCAGATAGAGAGAGTGAGTCCACTATTTCTAGGTGCTTTCCTGATGAGCAGTTGTATGCTGTCCACCCCGATCCTTGGTATGCTGATATTGTTAACTACCTAGTTGCTGGTCGGATTCCTGAGAGTTGGACCAAGAATGATAGGGATAGGTTCTTCCACCTTGTGAAATTCTTTGTCTGGGATGATCCTTATTTGTTTAAGTACTGTTCTGACCAGATGTTTAGGAGATGTATTCTCGACCATGAGGTGAGAAGTGTCCTTTCTTTCTGTTATGACCAGGCATGTAGGGGGCATTTTAGTGGTAGGAAGACTGCAGCCAAAGTTCTTCAAAGTGGTTTTTACTGGCCTACTTTATTTAAGGATGCTTTTGAGTACTGTAAGAGTTGCCCTAGGTGCCAGCAGTTGGGTAGAATCAGCAGGCGGGATATGATGCCACTGAGTCCTATCATTGTAGTGGAAGTTTTTGATGTGTGGGGTATAGACTTTATGGGGCCATTTCCATCATCTTTTGGGAATGAGTATATTTTGCTAACTGTGGACTATGTGTCTAAATGGGTTGAAGCCATCCCTTCTAGGACTAATGATGCTAAAGTTGTTGTGAAGTTCTTGAGGGAGACCATCTTTGCTAGATTTGGTATGCCCCGTGCTATTATTAGTGATCAGGGTACCCATTTTAATAATAGGTCTTTTGATGCCTTACTGAAGAGGTATTCCATTGCCTATAGACTTGCTACCCCCTATCATCCCAAAACCAGTGGTCAGGTTGAGGTGTCCAATCGACAAATTAAGCAGATTCTTGAAAAGACCGTGAGCCGGAATAGAAAGGATTGGGCTGATAAACTTATAGATGCTCTTTGGGCTTATAGGACGGCTTTCAAAACTCCCTTAGGTATGTCACCTTATAGGGTTGTTTACGGTAAGCCTTGTCATCTCCCTGTGGAAATAGAACATAGAGCTTGGTGGGCCATTAAGAAACTGAACTATGACTTGACTGAGGCTAGTGAAGAGCGTAAACTGCAACTGAATGAGCTTGATGAGATTAGAGCTGAGGCTTATGAGAGTGCTCGTTCTTACAAAGAAAGGGCGAAGTTGTTTCATGATAGGCATATCATTCGGAAAGAGTTTGCTCCAGGCATGAACGTGTTCTTGTATGACTCTAGGCTTCATTTGTTTCCAGGGAAGTTAAGGTCCCAATGGACTGGTCCTTACATTGTCTCATGTGTTTTCCCTTATGGTGCAGTAGAAATTCAGGACCCTGACAGTGGTGCTACTTTTAAGGTGAATGGCCAAAGATTGAAATAATTTCTGGAGTTGCCTAGTAAGGAAGATGTGGAGTGTCTGATGCTCCGCGAGCTCAATCCTGCTCAGTGAGATGTTGAGACGATAGCTCGGGTGTACCTAGCACCCGACCTGGTTTGCTAAAGAACTTTTTTTCATCCCTTCTCTCGTTCTCTCTTTTTTTTTCCCTTTTCTTTCCTTTTGTATAGTTGGTTCTTTTTGTCTTTCTTTTCTATGTTGATTATTTAATTTTGAGTCGTGAGTTTTATTTTTGTTTGTTTTCTTTTTCGATTTTATGTTTCTTTCTACTCCCCATGAGGACATTGCTCGGACTAGGTGTGGGGGTGGGGAACTTTCCAAAAAAAAAAAAAAAGATTGTTGTTTTGTTTTTGGGAAAATTTTGTGCTATTCTGATCACCTTAAATGCCATGTGCTTTGATTGTTAGCCTATATATACGCATGATGTGCACATTAGGTCTCAATCCTCGGTGT
This sequence comes from Carnegiea gigantea, assembly GCA_029747015.1. Lineage (NCBI taxonomy): Eukaryota > Viridiplantae > Streptophyta > Magnoliopsida > Caryophyllales > Cactaceae > Carnegiea > Carnegiea gigantea. The sequence continues at coordinate 181,732 of JAKOGI010001627.1, forward strand.
GTCATTCTTAGCCCTAATTCTAATCGCATTTGTTCATTTACACTGTGTGATCCAATCCCTATTTATATTATCGTCATTGTCTTATGGTCTTAGTTTTCCATGATCGGCTCTCCCACTTGTTTTTGGCACAATTATTTTTGGTCTTATTGAAAACAAAAAAAAAAGAAAAAAAGAGAGAAAAACATGAAAATGAAAACAATGAAAAAAATAAAAAAGGAAAAAAAAACTGAAAAAAAAGAAAAGAAAAAAAAAGAGAAAAAAAGAAATGAATGAAATTTGCAATGACAAGCAACCCTTTGAGGCATGCGCTACTGGGTGGTACCCTTTGAGGTAAAATTGCTACTGGGAAAGCTTGCTTGCAATATTTATTCAATAATGTAATTTGTGTCAGTCAAGTGGGATTGAGTTTGATTATGGTAAATCTGAGCCTTAGGATGATGAGACACATGCACACGAGCTCAAGGTTGGATTCAAAGCTTTAGTGTACACGTGGGATGAAACGTTAGTGCTTTGATGTCATTCATGGGGTATGGAGCCTTGGTAAGTACATTTTGTTTATATGCAAGCCAATATCTGTGCCACATGGGTGATTTAGTTGATTAGAATGTGTATCTTTCCCCAATTTTGTATATATTAATCTTTAAAAAACAAAACCCAAAAAGATTTTCGAGTTAGGATTTTCTTTTTACTTTTTTTTAGGATTTTTAGTTTTATTTTACTCGAGGACGAGCAAAACTTAGGTGTAGGGGTATTTGTTTAACCTGAAATTATTACATTTTTATACCCTTTATTATGTAATATTTGCTCAAAATAAAATATTAAACGGAAATTTTAATATGTTTTTACTTATTTTGTAGGAGTTTCAAAGGATTTAGAAGAAGCACTATGGCTCAAAAACAAATGAAGAGAAGAGAAGGAAGACAGGCCCAACCTTGAGCCCAACCGGCCCCTTCTCTTCCCTTCTTCCCCTCCCCCTCTTCTTTCACTCGCTGGGCCTATCACCTCGAGACCGTGGCCTATCTTCTCATTCCTTCCCCTTCCCTTGCACGGCCCAGAGCTCCAGCTTCCCCTTCTCCTCCTTCTTTTGCTTCTCCTCACGTTGGGCCGGCCCAGCGGGTCCTCAGCACTCTCGGCCAGCCATGTTCTCTCCCCCCTCTTTCCTTCCTTCCCTTGCACTGGCCCAGCTACTGTGTTCTTCTTCTCCTTTTCACGGGCTGCCAACCATCCTGCCTTCCCACTTAAACAAGCACGTGCGAGGCACGTGATCCCCAGCCAGCCCCAACCCCTCTCCTTCTTCTTCCTCTTCAATTCACGACACAGAGAACAGGGCCATGAACAGAGCCAGCTCCGCGACTTCTCAGCTTCATTTTCCCATCCATCGCTCGGTCTCTCTCTCTCCTCTTTTTCAATTTCCGGCTCCATCAATGTGGCAGTTTCAAGGGTAGGTGAAGAGCTGCGGTCACAGGCTACAAAAAGATTCGAAGGGCAGTAGAGAGAGAGGAGAGCAGATTAGGGGGCAAATAGATGTATTTTCGTTTCCTTGTTTTCATTGAACCTTGGATTTGGTTGTCTAAATTCCAAAGAAATTTACAATTTCCTCATGCTCTTGTTCAGTTTAAGAGAGAGATTTTAAGGATTTGGAGTTGAATCACTCTAGGTTTCTGTTGTTTAGGCAATTGCAGACTCCCCTATTTTCTTTTCCTGTTTCGTCGCCATTGCTGGATGTGGAATCCAAAAGAAGAAGTCCTTTATGGCCAAGTGTTGGTGTCTCACCTTATTTGCAGTTTGGTTCTTCTTTCCTTGGTAGTGCTCTCTGTTTTATAAATGAGTTAGTGGTTGGTAATTAGCTTTCTGTTTCCTTGGTAGTAATTTTTGATCTTAGGATTAGCGCATACAACTGAGTAATTCAATTCTAAAAACCCATCCTTGAGGACGATATCCGTAATTCCTACAACAATAACCGTATACTTGCGGGAATATACAACAAAATATCATAATGTCCTCTAAAACTTTTATTTAGGATACAAAGCATGATTCACATAGTAAGGTCCCTAAAATTAGGGTAGAACATAGACGTGCATAATTTAAGTTCAATCTGTGCAGCCGTAGCAAAACAATCATAACTTTCTCCACAAAACTCGGATTAAGGCGATTCAAAATACGTGTGAAAGCTAACTCATTGATCTATCAACACACCAAAAATACAAATTTTCAATGAGCCAATCAATACCAGTTTTTTCATAAAGTCCACTATTCAAAACTGCTCCCAGTTTCGATGTATTCTGCGCAGTCTTCAGTAAAGTGGCCATAACTTTGTCTACACAATTTGAAATTGAGTAATTCCCAAGTCTATTGAAAGCTAACTCATCAAGATTTTACTACACAAAAAATCATGGATTTTTGATGTGCTAATTAATACCAATTTTCTCCCAAAGTGACCCCTGTTTTAGGTCTATTGACAGCATAACAGCCCATATTGCAATCTTTTCTTGACATAAACCCCCACTAAAATCACTCTTGAGCTCATCCAAATCAACACCAACATTACCATAATCATTTATGATGATAAAGATTACCAAATCAAATACAAAATGATCGAAATCCATCACTTCAAACTTAAAACTATAGCATGATCATGAACATTCTCGACTTTCACATGCTTTTGTGCTTAAACAACACTTAAACACTTCAAAGATAGATCTTATTCTTATCAAAATAGCATGATCAACAATAAAACCAAGAAAAACAAGAATCAAAGACAAAAATCAGCATGATAGGTTAAAGAGTTTGCTCACTTGATGCTTGAAATAAAGAGGTGTAAGCAATGCTTGAAGGGTGGGGGGTGTGGCTAGTGGCGGAAGGGGTGTTGGGGGTGGCTGACTGGTGGTGTTCTGGGTGGTGGTTGCCAGTAGCAAGGGGTAGTAGGTGGGGCAGAAAGGGGACGCACAGCAGCAGCAAGCAAAATGAAGTGAAAGAGAGAGGAAGGTGTCTTGATGTTTTGTGGTTGAATTTTCACTTGGTCACAAATGAAGTAAAGACTTTACTTGGCTGAGATTTATCCCTCAAACAAATATCTTTTGCTAATTAAAATTAGGGGTAATGATGGTAATTAGCTGAACAAATAGATTAGGAACTTGTTGGGCCGAAATCGGCCTTAAATGAGCTCGGGTTCGGAAAAATTATCAAACCGGGTGCGATTAATTTAACATTTTTTTTCCAAAGCTCGAAATTAAATGTGATATCATGAAAAATAATTTATTCTTTTAAACCATAAATATCGAGGCCTACTATCAATTTTTTTTCAAAATTAATACGGTAAATGAAACTTGAATTGCAAAGTGGAGCCCAAAATAAATTTTCCCAACTGAGATGATTAAATGAGATAAATAAATCTAAAAAATTAATAACATGGCTTAATTAATTAAATAAACATGATTTAGGGTCGGGTTATTACAGTTTAAGGACATAGGTGAAGGCCTCATGGAGAGTAAGGTTGTCAAATTCATACTCATCAAGCTGTTTCTAGTGTAATTCTTTAAGCTCTTCGTATTTGCTCTCTACAAGCTCATCAGACCACATTTTGTCTTTCTTTTTTCGTTGAATCTTCCATGACTGTAAGTATAATGGTTCCTCTTCCTGCCCTTCAAATTTGGTTATATGCCTGCATTGTACCCCTCACACATGACCTCTAGTTTTTGCAACTGAAATAATTCAAATTCTAATATAAGCATATGATTCATATGAGGGTTAATGGTATCCAAGTAGTACTATAACTTGTCAATTACAATAGCAACAACTAAATGTGAACATTATATACCATCTCATACAAAGTACTAGCTATTGATTTTTGTGCTGACTTTTGCTAGCATTTTTTGAAATTGTTAACTTTTAGTGTTTCTCTCACTATAATGCTACAATCACCAAGAAAACAAAGAAACAGATAAAAAAGTTTATAAGAAGTTTTTTTGGATTTTAGAAGTGCAACCTTATGCTAATATTATATAGAACAAGTTTGATAAGTATTCAAACACTATTAGTCAAGTTAACAGGAAAAAGCCTAATATTCATAGGCATTTAAAATGTGGAATGAAAATGATTTTTGATCTTACCCTAAATTTGTCAGTATCCCGATAATTCACTAACCACTTCTGTTGCTCAGGATCCACTTCCCTGGGGGGATTATTACGACAATCATCCACTATTGCATAGCAAGGGTATGCCTTTTGCTTTAGGTCATAACTTCATTTTCTACACCAAACTTTGCAGCGACGCTAAATTACCCTATCTACATGAGAATCTTGAGGCCATTTAGACATATCCTACATTGAGTACAAAATGTTATTATTGACATCCGTTAGGAAAATATTATTGACAGAATCAAGAGACTGCTTAAGTTTAAAACCTTTAATTTCATAAAGTACTTTCTTTTCTTTGAGTTCCACTGGGATCTCAATCTCGACTTTTCTTGGACCAACTTCCCTTTTCGTTTTCCAGCTTTGTCATTTTGTTTTCCCCCATTTAGATGAAGAAATTAAAATGGCCATTGACACAAATGTGATCAAAATAATATCTTTTAATTAATTGCTTAAAGTGAAAACGAATTCATAGCAAATCTTCTTGATCGGACATAGCAATCTACTAATCTTCCCCAACATTTGGATGAGTTACGCTATATGTGATCGTACCTACATTTAACATTTAAATGAGTCTTACAATTGGGATTCTTCCTAGTTTGGATGGATTTCCTACGTGTTGTAATACAACAATTCATTTTTCCAAGACTAAGAGAAATACGAAGATTTTCCAAAGTACACACATGGATGATTATGCTTGTACAATATATTGGGAGAGTTGTACTATTCATATTTAGTGGTTTATAGGTCTAGGGTCTTTTTAGTTAGGGTATGCCTTAATAAAGAGTGTCTAATGTCTTGATGTTTTGGAGGAATGAATGCTAAGATAACTTTTACCCAAAAAAAAGGAAGCACTTAAATGTCAGGGTCACAGTCACAAGGATAATTCACTTTCTAAACATCATGAAAATAAAAAATATTATAGGGCCACCTAGAAACTCCTATTTCAAAACAAACATTGCTTATAGATAGTGATTGACTTGTTCTAAGGTAACTGTAATTTATCCTAAAACGTGGTTAGAAACTAGTTATGTATTATGTGATCTTACCAGATAATTCCTTACCTCTGTTATAGGAAGAACTTGAATCGTTCTCTCTTTGAACATTAAGTTGATCATGTCCTTGGCACTCATTCAGATGCAGGCTTATGTAAGTTATCTATAATAAAAAAAAATTTGAAAATTGGACAGAAAAAGTTAGTTAAATAGAAATATCAAGAAGGATTATGTTGATTGTTCCCAAGCACTTGTTCTGAAGCAGGTCTATATTGATTGTTAAGATCATATTAGAAGCAAAAATTATATTATAAGAAATTTTTATATATAATATAACAATATTTAGGGCTATCAAACCTATACGGGATGTAATCATTGATAGATTCAATGTACTTGAAGACATCCTATGAGTATTATGTCCTTTATTTAATCTTATCAAAGCCACTTGTCTTCTGAATAGAGTTCTCTACATTGTGCTCCGCTGATGGCCAACAGGAACATCATTTAGGAATGTATGCACTCTTTCTTCTTCCATGGGAATATACTCAGCATCTTCATCATATTTTGTTGATCCTATTGTTGGACCTTTCATTGGTTCTCACTGATGATGTTATTATAACTATCCCAAGCTTCTAAAGTTTCTAGTTGTGTTTTACAATATTAAGTTGATATTGCCTTTCATAGTCGGTGACACCCTTGGGAGCACCGTCACGAGATGAACTTGGGGTCCTTTCACGCTTTTCAATATTTCACAACGCATCAAGCGCGATATACATGGATGGCCTAATAGCTATAATACATTCGTAAGAGTTAGACAATAAACAAAATAAAATACTCATGATGAGTTTCAGAAAAAGAGAATATTTACTAGAGAATACTTACCAAACAAATGAGAATCAAAAGCCTAGTATCCATAACCTTAAAAATAGGAATGTGGACAAAATAAGGCCATATATGAAACACTTCTAGCCCCTAGGGTTAGGAGCGTTAATGCTTTTTTTTTTTTTAACTCCTACTTAAATTCTAGGGCGAAACGAATAGAGTTTTACCTGAAAACTGAACATTTCCTAGGCTAAAAGCCTTACAAAAATCCCTGCAATCAATAGAAGCATAAAGAATTCTAAAATCAGCTCAACGGCTACATACCAAAGTACACCGCTTTACAAGTCACTCACTCAGAGTACACCAAAACCATAAAAGTTCATAGTAGAGAAGGAAATCAAATATACAACTCGATGGATCACACATCCGGAGCACTGGGGTTTACATCCCAAAATGTAACTAACGTTAGTTAAAAGAACATCTGGCTAATAAGATGGTTGGCTCACATGGCCATACAGAGCGACTTTTAGACAATGCACTACATGAACTAGAGTACCTTGTTGCATACATTTACGACTCTAGGGATACATTACATTACATTGTTAAACACGTAAACCCACTTCTATATCTGCACATATGACACCTTTCCATGCAAGGGTAGACTCCAACTTGGCATAAGCGAATCGACTTCTACATGTCATAATGAAAACCTGGGAAAATGGGAAATAGTAAAGGGATGAGCAACCACATGCACAGTGAGTATTCCTCAACTCCTTAAAATCCAAACAGTTGCAGGCAATAATACCAATAATAGTCATATATCACATATTTATACATTACTATCGTATAAGGCAATCATAGTCCTCAAGGAACCATGCATAAACTTCATACTAGCCACTCAAACTCATTTCTAGGCCCTTAATGACCAAACTTCCCTACTAACAGGCATTTAGGCACATAAACAAGTAAGCAACAAGGATTGTGCAAGATGCTTTCAAACATACTTTTGAAAAGGCAGTGACTCAGATATGTTCCAAGAATAGTTTGTAAATCATACTAACTTCTTCAAGGCTTATAATTCTTTCTAAAAGTTTCTGAAATACTCATATTGGTAAGAAAGACTTGGCAAGAAACTTTCTTTCCCAGGATATGCACATTTGAAAGCTTAAATGTTCGACGCATTATAAGGATATAACCATACTTCATTTGAAATTTCATTTAAACTACATTTGGAATCTAATTCATAAGATATGCACAGGAAGCTTTCTTTCTTTTTCTTGAAAACACTTTACTTAGCCTCTTGAGGATCATATTCTTTAAAAAGAAATCTCTTTCGTGTTGGTCATCTAATGACCCTTATAAGCTTTTCGAATATTATTCGAACTGGCCTCTTAAAATCTTTCTTTTCTGAAATACTTAAAATAGCGAAATGCCAACTGTTTTTCTTATTTATTAGGAAAATACTCTTGGCATAAGATCATAATAATGTGCTAGATAGGGAAGATCTATACTTGCCCTAAGTGAGATCATCACTCACAACGCAGGGTATCCCCGGGGTATACACATCATAACATTTGGCCAAAACGCGTCCCAGCAAAGTAGCTCTAACTTCGATATTATCTTCTATGGGGGAAACAGCTCACGCGTTATCTTGCTTCTAGTCCCCCCTTAAGGTTTTATTACACATCACTCATTATCAAACATTCCTTTTAGGGGAACAGCTCACGCCTTATCTCAGGTCCAGTTCCCAACATGACCTTCGGGGGAAACAACCCACGCCTTATCTTGTGTCCAGTTCCCACCCTCAAGATCTGGCCAATTGCCTACCACTATCTTAGCCTTTAAAATCATATAGAATCCTCTTAGGTTATAAAAGATGTCACTACCACACACAGTAAGTTTCACCTTCAAGTGAATCACGAATCATTTCTCTCTGTTAGTTACTTTATTAAAATCATGCTCGTTTAGCAAAATAATCCATAACCCCATTAATGGTTTATGGTTCTTTCGTTCTCAACTTGAAAACCTCTTATAATTGTAATAAATTTGCTAACTCATAAATCGAAACTCATTTGAAACTTAAAGTACTAAGCCAGCGTTTAATTCAAACTGGGTTCGTAATAAAATCCTCAGGTGTCATTTTTCAGCTCGTTTCAATCCCTTTTTAAACTCAAAAAAGGATGTATAAACAAACTAAAGCCTTAGAACGTTCCAAACTTGTTACTCGTTTGCTTTTTAGCTTCCTAGACTTATCGACTATTCAGTTGAGTCACTTACTAAGTAGTTTGACGATTTAGGATCTTTTTATGCTACAAACATCTGAACAAATTAATAGGCAACTGTTGAACGTTCAGAAACATTTGAAATTAAAGAAACGCACTTTTAACGACCCTTTTAAAGATTTTTAAAGTTCACAAACCATT
>JAKOGI010001627.1:195104-204882 GCA_029747015.1 Carnegiea gigantea
AAGTTCGTATAGCTAAAATAGGCCATTGATTGCTAATAGTCATGGCTATTATTGTTTTGAAACACGAGAAACATCCTTTTTCAAAACAACACCTTCACACGCATAATGCATCTTAATAACATAAAACGGAAGGAATTTGCACGTATTAATTCAAGCACTTCATAATCATTTCAACAACACAATGAGCCACACACAGCCTCGCAATCCACACGATTGCGGTTATTTCACAACCCAGGCTCCCACATCATAAGCACCGTACAACAAAGAACCTCGAACCACTCAGAGTTCTACCTCAAGCCATCCAACTACCATCTCGGTTTTCAATTTAGTAATCATAACATATTATCATGCAAGCTTATGAAGAGACGTGTAATAGGGTTTATGCACTTACCTGGGCAAGCAGCACTATCCAACGGTGCATTACAGCATATATAAACACATGCACATATATTTCTATATCGTATCAACTTAAAGCAGGCACTTAATAAACCGTATTAAACTAACAAGGCATGAAACTCGATTACATTCATGACTTACGTTTAGGAATTAAGCATGTCATGCCCATGCTGTTTTAAATTACTATTCAGGCATAAAGTAACTAGTTAAGCAACATCGATTCAAGGGTTTCGTTTATTGTATCGAAGTTACTATTCACGCCTAATTAAGCCAACTAAGCCTCACATGAATTAAGGCGTTCGTTCATTATATCGAAATTACTAATCAGGCATACATTAACCAATTAGGCAAACATCGAATCAAGGGTTCCGTTCATCATATCAAGGTTACCATTCAAGCCTAATTAAACCAACTGAGCATAATATGAATTAAGGCATTCGTTTATTATATCGAAGTTACAATTCGAACCCATTTACCTTATTTAAGCATAGTACGATTCTAGGCATTCATTTATCACATCGATGTTACTATTTGAACTTAATTAGGTCATTTAAGCAGATTACGATTCTAGGCATTCATTTATTATATCGAAGTTACTATTCGAACCTATTTAAGTCATTTAAGCATAATACGATTCTAGGCATTCATTTATCATATGGAAGTTACTATTCAAGTCAACCCTTCAGGCATGCATTAACTAAATTCACTTAAATTGAACCTAAACATGCATAACTCATTTCGAACTATATTTTCAGCCATGTAATAACTGAATTCACTAAATCGAATCTAAACATACATAACTCATTTCGAACTAAGTTGTCAGGCATGTATTCCATCTAACATAACATGCATAGTTTCTCATTACATATTTCATGAAATGAACTAAACCTAAGCTGACATGCATCATCGTTTAGGCTAAAACGCTTTCGAATCTACTAATACGTAGGAGGAGAGAAAGACCCACCTTGAATCCAGGCTAGAGATTCGTTCAAAGGCTACTGGGCTCAACTTTGAGTGTTGGAAGACTGAGATTTCAACCCTCTCACTGCAGCCGTGCACGCGAAATCGAACCCAATTCGACTCATTTTTGCAAACTGGTTCGGATCATCCCTGCCCGATCTAATCCTAGCCCTCCTTCGGTTATGCTTCGTCACTGGAGCCACGCTGACTCATCGGAACCATGCTATCTTGGTGGTGGTGCGCCAAGGTTTCAAAACCCTAACTCCCTGAACCGTTTGATCCCACTCAATCTCTCTCCTTCTTTCTTCGCTGCTACGAACGAACGACCAGTAGTGCCGCCGTCGCCGCCATGCCCACCGTCGAGCCACATCGCCGTCACCGGTTTCCTCAGCCTCTTCTTAATCGCCCAACATCTCTCTCCCTCTCTATGGCGGTCGCCGGTAATGGGGTTGCTAGGCAGGGAGGCGGCCGCGCGTGGTGTGACGACCGGTCGCCGGCACCTCCTCTCTCTCTCTCTGTCTCTCTGTCTCTCTCTCTCTCTACCGTGGTGGCCGGGGGGTCACGGGTGGCAGGGAACCCCACCCCTCTCTCTCTCCATCGTGTCCTTTTGGCCAAAAAAAGGGGCTTCGGCCCCCTTATGTTCCTTTTTTTTGGGTCTCAAGCTGTTCAGTAATTGGTACCTATAGTCTGGTTCGTATCCTGAACTCTAAACCCGAATCGTTAATACGACCTTATATCGACTATTCGTTCCCAAGTATATAAAGGTTTGATTTATTAAACATCGAAACTAATTCTAAGGTTAACAACCTACTCGCATTCGGGAAATGACTAATCAGTCGAATAACGACTAAATTAAACTATCGATATAATTTAAGGACACAAATAGCACGAATTTGCTTTAAAATCAATAACAGTAATAATAATTCTATTTAATAAAATTATCGCTCACATAAGCACATCAATGCTAATTTACCTCGTATGGTAAACGAAAATACAAATTTTGTAACATAAAAGGTAAGGCAGCCACATTATCATAAATAAAGAAGGCGGGCCTTACACTCTTCCCCCCTGAAAAGAATTTCGTCCCCGAAATTCTAAACCTAAGTTTGGCCATTCCTAGAATGTACACACACAACTAGGATCTACGCGGTAGGTTTTCAAAAGGTTTCATTTAGCAAACACTGCTTCTTTTGAATCAAAAGCAAAAGCTTATGGTATCCACTCTCCTTCTCGCCAATCCTCTTCAAGCGTCTACTCACTCTATTTAGGCGCCGAGGGTAAATCGCATTGAAGAGGGGCAAATGAGTTAGCATGGATAACCATATCAAACTTATTTTAAATGAACATCATCTTTAAAATTTTTATCTGAGCAATACTAGAATCGCAACAACTACTCTGCACTTATGCATCAACACGAGCGGACATTTAAAGGATTTTTCATGTATGGCAACTTAAACACAATAATTCGATGTCATATCAAAGCATTCAACTTAGCCAAGTTCATTCTGAGACTTGCAGAAATCAAATTATTTCAAAATCAAGTTAGTTAACCAAGGCTTCCGTATCACAACAAAGTAGCATGGATGCCAAAGTAGCAAGGACATAAGATAACTCAGCATCTACAAGACTAATAATTATGAGCGACATCAATCACTGTTACAAGATTATAACGTGTACGTTACTGAGAGTAATTCATGGTGCTATCAATTAGCAAGCAAGAAAGAACTTGGAGGAAAAATGGCATGCCAAGAATGCAGGCTCATGGGCAGTAGGGGTTTAGTATGCTACTTGTAAGCACGATGTTTTGGGTAGAGATCGCCCACCGAGACTAGTAGTTTTCGTGGGGGAAGGAAGGCTTCTAAGCACTTAATTTGTATGCACATATTTTCGAAACAGTTGCTCAAGCATGTGTGTTACAGGGCACAATACAGCAAGCAACATGGGAGTTAGTAGAGGAATTACTCAAGAGCTCCTATGCTTATGTCTCATGTTAGAACTACAATAAACTAAACAAAGGATTTTCGGCTAGAATGTGCAGCTGAAAGGATAATAAGTAGACGAGATAATCGTAATAGCTGAGCTAATGTAAAGTTCAACCATAGGGTCTTCATGGAGAACTGATTATCACTACCTACTGAGAACGTGTAAGTAAGATGACATGGTCATAGACATGAATCTACACCCTTTTGCACCCTTATAAGAATATCACAAATATATAACGCAACACAACCAACCCACACCAGATCATGCATATTTCACAATTCGATGATCAAGTGATGTGTAGACTCCAATGCGACCACAAGCACCCCTAGCACATTATCGTGTCACATGAACTAGATGGACAATCACATATTTATGCAAATGTGGGTCTCTAAGATTACAAACTATTATTATGCAGAACAGTAGCATGATAATCCTGCGACCCAAAAGAAAACCAACCCCATGATACTAATGGCATTAAGGAAGTTAGCTAATAAAATAAAATACACTCTAAGGTTTCCCCATGAAGTTTATCACGTAACATATGGTACAAGATAACACGATCATGTCATGCCATGACACTTGGATCAATCATGCTAATGGTCATTTTATGCAACTCACACTCGAAATTTAGAATAAAGAATTTAAATATGACCTTGGATACATTACCATGCTTCCCTCCTAAACATGAAATATATAAAGGTGAATACATGCAAATGCAGCTGCTTGCAGGCGTTAAATCATGCATTAAATACATGTGTATACAACCACTCAAGCTATACCATAAGATAATAAAATTCGTGGAGCGTAAACAATGGCTCAGAGATCATACTGTTTGACAAATCACACAAGTTAAATTGTTCGGCTAATTCAGCCATAAACCTGACCAAACTCAAGCTATGCAAACACCATAAAGTAAAACATATCAATGACTATTTAATAACAAGTCCAAAGTAACTATATAAGTTCCTATGAGCTTAGCACTACAGTATGCCACGTTGATACTCGAAGACACTTAAGCTCATTCATTGTCAAGAAAGAATGTACCTATATGACCGTATGTAAATGCAAACCCTAGGTTGCAACCTATAGTAAAAGGATAAGTCTTGGGTCTATGGCTTATGGGCCTATATGCTTCCGCCGCGCTACTTTGATTAATCAATAAGGGCAAGAACATATGAATGCAGGCTTCTATGGTCGTCCCATTATGCTTCAAACACGGGCGCATGTAGTTACTTAGCTATAATATGAAATTATAGAAGTCACGGAATGCAAATAATGAGTCAGTGGTCATGTCATGCTATGAATTACAAAACTTGTATTATCTGAACGACCAAGTCATGTAATAAACCAACTTAAGTCAAGCAAACATCAAGAAGTGCAACAACTTATTCATAAAACACATAACTGGTCATGGACACATCAAGCAGTGAATGCATCTTGACAAGTAAGTATTCAATACATCTAGTTACACATAGAAGCTTATGCTCGCAGAACAAGGCACGAACATCATCGTAAAGCAAATGTAAGTCTTCAGACGCAATAGTAAGGTCTAACTATGGAATTAGAAAGATTTTTTATGCGAAAGAAAAACCTCAACTCACTACTGGGGAAGGATCTCAACTTTCAATGTCTCTATGTTTGGAAAGGAGAATGGCTTAACTGCTTCTAGCTCTTTCCCTACCAACCATTGAGTACGTCTGCTCATTCCATTATGGGGACTGAGGAGCAAATCGCACTTCAGGGGCAAAGATGAGCTTAGAATTAAGGCTTTTCCAATCATTCGAATTCAAATCATATGTTCTTTAAACTTTCGATTGAGCTAAGACGTAACTTATCCACGAAAATACGAGCCACTCGGCCTACACCTTAGCAAATGGTTCTTTCATCCATCCATTCAGCTCACTCAACGCGCTAGCATTCCCATAAAACTCGCATTTGCACACAAGGCAGGCATGTATCAAGTCATCGTGAACGCGTTCCTAGGCAACTATATGAGATGCAGGACTCAGGTCACGACCTATGGTCGCAGGACCATGCTCTGATACCATCAATGCAGCACCCCCAGCCTCTAAGACTGGAAGCGTTATGTTTTCTTAACTTCTTACTTAAAATTCTGGAGCTAAACGGACAGAGTTTCCCCTAAAAACTGAACGTTTCAAGGCTAAAAGCCTTATAATAAACCTCTGCAAATCAACGGAAGCGTAAAACATTTAAAAGAAGCTCAACGGCTACACGTCGGAGTTCATAATTCAATGAGCCACTCGGTCGGAGTACACCAAACAGAATAGTTCATTAATAATGAAGAAATGAAAGATATAACTCAATGGTTCACACAACCGGAGTATTGGGGTTTACATCCTAAATCATAACCAACCTTCTCCAAGAAAACATCTAACTAATTAGATGGTTGGCTCATACGGCCATACAGAGCGACCTTCATACCATATGGATTATATGAACTAGAATAATTGTTTACAAACGTTTACGAACTAAGAATACTTTACATGATTTCATTAAAGACGTAAGGTCCCTTCAAATGGGCACACACGACACCTTCCAATATAGATTACATCTTGACATAGCTGACTCAACTTCTTTCTGTCATAAAGAAAACCTAGGGGAAAAGGGGGAAAGAGTGGTGGGATGAGCAACCACACACTCAGTGAGTGTCCCCTGACCCCTCTTAAAACCAAAACCGTTGCAGGTAATAATATCTTTAATAGTCACATATCACGTATTCATACTTTACTATAATATGAGGCATTCGTAAAGTCCTTATGGAAGGGTTACTAAACATAAACTTCATTTCAGCCACTCAAACATATTTCTAGGTCCCTCAATGACTAAGTTCATTCACTAACAAGCAGTTAAACACGTAAGCAAGCATCGAGGGCTAAGCATAGGGATCTTTCTTTTTATAACATAACCTTTTCGCATTCCATTTAAACTATACATGAAACATCATTCACATGATGTGCACATAAGGTTATCACTTTTTATATTCATACTTTTCTTGGCATTTCATTCATATGCTATACATAAGGCACACATAAATTTCAAGTCTCATTCAAGTCTCATTCATAGTATATGAATGAAACATGACCATATGGCTTTCTTTTTCATGATCGTATCTTAATTAGCATCTCATTCAGAAGTTATACTGGGAATATTCACATAAAGCTTTATTTTCATTAGCATACTTCACTTAGATCTCGTTCATATGATATGCACAAGCATCTTTCTTTCTTCTTGTGAAAACACTTTGCTTAGCCTTACTTGAAATCCCATTCACATTTCATTCATAAGAAAAGCACAGGGCATACACAGAAAACTTTTCTTCTTTTCTTAAAAACACTTTGCTTAGCCTCTTGAGGCCCATAAAAACTCTTTTCTTAGCCTCTTTGAGGCTCGTTTTCATTAAAGGAAATCCCTGTCATATTGGTCGCATAATGACCCTTATAACTTTTCACATTTCATTCAACTGGCCTCTTTATGGCCCTTGAAACTTTCTTTCTCCTGAAATACTTAAAATGGCAAAATGTCAATTGCTTTTCTTTGTTTGTTAGGAAAATACATATGGCATAAGATTATTACAGGGTGCTGATTGGGTGAGATCTATTCTCAAGCTCATATTGAGACCTAACGCTCAGGCTTAAGCTCTTACTCCCAGGACGGCTACATATAACATATCAGACCATTACCCTCGTCAGGGTCTTCTAAGATCTCCTGGCACCAGGACTTATCCGCTAGGTTAACATAATCATTCATAACATATTGTCGAAGCACATTATCTTAGCTAATTAAAAGCATATGAGCCATAACGGCTAAAAATTTTGCTGCCCCACATAGCGATTTTTTTTTTCACATAACGCACTTTCTTTTCAATCAAATTCTTTAGGGATTCCCCCATTCAAGCGAGTTCACTCCCAAAACGAAGTTCGTATAGCTAAAATAGGCCATTGATTGCTAATAGTCATGGCTATCATTGTTTTGAAACACGAGAAACATCCTTTTTCAAAACAACACCTTCACACGCATAATGCATCTTAATAACATAAAAGGGGATGGATTTGCACGTATTACATTCAAGCACTTCATAATCATTTCAACAACACAATGAGCCACACACGGCCTTGCAATCCACACGATTGCGGTTATTTCACAACCCAGGCTCCCTCCTCACAAGCACTGTACCACAAAGAACCTTGAACCACTCATAGTTCTACCCAAACCATCCAACTACCATCTCAGTTTTCAATTTAGCAATCACAGCATATTATCATGCAAGCTTATAAAGAGACGTCTAATAGGGTTTATGCACTTACTTGGGCAAGCAGCACCATCCAGCGGTGCATTATGGCATATATAAACACATACACATATATATCTATATCGCATCAACTTGAAGCAGGCACTTGATGAACCGTATTAATCTAACAAGGCATGAAACTCGATTACATTCATGACTTACGTTTAGGAATTAAGCATGTCATACCCATGTCATTTTAAATTACTATTCAGGCGTAGAGTAACTAGTTAAGCAACATCGATTCAAGGGTTTCGTTTATTGTATCGAAGTTACTATTCACGCCTAATTAAGCCAATTAAGCCTCATATGAATTAAGGCGTTCGTTCATTAGATTGAAATTACTAATCAGGCATACGTTAACCAATTAGGCAAACATCGAATCAAGGGTTCCGTTCATCATATCAAGGTTACCATTCAAGCCTAATTAAACCAACTGAGCATAATATGAATTAAGGCATTCGTTTATTATATCAAAGTTACTATTCGAACCCATTTACCTCATTTAAGCATAGTACGATTCTAGGCATTCATTTATGATATCGATGTTACTATTTGAACTTAATTAGGTCATTTAAGCAGATTACGATTCTAGGCATTCGTTTATCATATCGAAGTTACTATTCGAACCTATTTAAGTCATTTAAGCATAATACGATTCTAGGCATTCATTCATCATATCGAAGTTACTATTCAAGTCAACCCTTCAGTCATGCATTAGCTAAATTCACTTGAATCGAACCTAAACATGCATAACTCATTCCGAACTATATTTTCAGGTATGTAATAACTAAGCTCACTTGAATCGAATCAAAACATACATAACTCATTTTGAACTATATTTTCAGCCATGTATTCCATCTAACTTAACATGCATAGTTTCTCATTACATATTTCATGAAATGAACTAAACCTAAGTTGACATGCATCATCGTTTAGGCTAAAACGTTTTCGAATCTACTAATACTTAGGAGGCGAGAAACACCCACCTTGAATTCAGGCTAGAGATTTGCTCAAAGGCTGCTAGGCTCAACTTTGAGTGTTGGAAGACCAAGATTTCGACCCTCTCACTGCAGCCATGCCTGGCCCGTGCGAAATCAAACCCTAATTCGACCCATTTTTGCAACTTGGTTCAGATCATCCCAGTCCGATCTAATCCTAGCCCTCCTTCGGTTATGCTTCGTCACCGGAGCTACGTCCACTCACCGGAACCTTGCTGTCTTGATGGTGGTACGCCAAGATTTCAAAACCCTAACTCCCTAAACTGTTTGATCCCACTCAATCTCTCCCCTTCTTCGTTCGCCGGCACGAACGGATGACCAGCAGTGCCGCCGTCGCCGCCATGCCCACCGTCAAGCCACATCGTCATCACCGGTTTCCTCAGCCTCCTCTCGATTGCCCAACATCTCTCTCCCTCTCCATGGTGGTCGCCGGCAATGGGGTTGCTAGGCAGGGAAGCGGCCGCACATGGTGTGATGACCGGTCGCTGGCGCCTCCTCTCTCTCTCTCTCTCTCTCTCTCTCTCTCTCTCTCTCTCTCTATCGTGGTGGTCGGGGGTTCACGGGTGGCAGGGAACCCCACCCCTCTCTCTCCGTCGTGTCCTTTTGGCCAAAGAAAAAGGGCTTCGGCCCCCTTATGTTCCTTTTTTATTTTTTTTTGGCCTCAAGCTGTTTAATAATTGGTGCCTCTAGTCTAGTTCGTGTCCCGAACTCTAACTCGAACCGTTAATACGGCCTTCTATCGACTATTCATTCCCAAGTATATAAAGGTTCGATTAATTAAACATTGAAAATAATTCTAAGGTTAACAACCTACTCATATTCGGGAAATGACTAATAAATTAAATAACGGCTAAATTAAACTATCGATATAATTTAAGGGCACAAATAGCATGAATTTACTTTAAAATCAATAATAGCAATAATAACTCTTTTTAATAAAATTATCGCTCACATAAGCACATCAATACTGATTCACCGCATATTGTCAATAAAAATACGAATTTTGTAACGTAGAAGGTAAGGCAGCCACATTATCGTAAATAAAGAAGGCGGGCCTTACATATATATATGTATATGTATATACACACACACATACACACACACACACACACACACATATATATATATATAT